>VXBC01011119.1:72644-97864 GCA_013399945.1 Ploceus nigricollis
AAAAAAAAGAAAAAAAAAAGGGCAAACAACCAACCGACCGCAAAGCTAACCAACCAGAAAAAAAAACCCTAAAAGAAATGCAGCTTGTTTTTACTGCCTGTTTACCTAAATCTTTATGGTAGTTGTGATATGAGCAGGTGACCCAAGAAATGAAATGTTCACAGAGCCAGCATGCCAGGCAGGAAATTTGTGGACTAAAGACAGGTGGCTGAAGCAGGGATGATCTTTGAGCTGCTCTTTCTCTCAGGAGCAGCCCCACAGAGGTTGGTGGCAAGACATTCAGGGGAAAATGGGGCTGTGCTCCTTGTCTTGCAGTGGTTTGTATCTCACTTTTGGCAGCTGCGTTTTGCCGTGGTGGCCACGTTCCTCTGTGCTCGTGGTGACCTCTGGTCTCAGGCACAGCAGGCACTGGTGTGACCCGAGGTGGTCACAGCAGCCTGGTGGGAGCTTTGGCAGGAACACAGGGCTCAGCACTGGATGCTGTCAGACTCCAGTCTTGCTTTGGCTGCAGTCACAGATTTGCCACCAGCCTCAGAGCAGACCTGGATAGAACACAAAAGCAAATATTGTTTGGGGGGCCACGTCCAAACATAATAAATATCTATGTTCCCCCTGATGCAAATGTCCTTTGCATTGGCTGGATTTTCCCCTTTCTGCTCCCAACAACTTCTCTACTAACAGCATGAGCTGCTGCAGACTGCTCTCTGCTGAGCTGTAAGACATGTAGCATCTGGTCCCACTCCTCACTTACATCCTCCTACCAGGATGTGGACTTCCCTACATACACAGGCAGGGCAAATGTTTTCTGCTATTCACAGCTGCCCTCCTGCCTCGTTGTGCCAGAGAGAGGGAGGCAGGAATGAGTGATGTGATGAGAACAGTGTGGAACAGGGTTTTGCACATTGGGTCTGGGGAGGGGGGGAAAAAAAGAGACCTGAAGAACTCCTGGAACGGAACCAAAGTGTTTTTCTTCTCTGTGTTTACCTTAAAGCACAGGGAGGGTGTCTCTATGTAGTATTTGGGCTGTTAATTTGGCAGAGACTGTTCTTAAAGGAAACCCACAGGAGCTGTCATTCAGGCCAGAGAAGCACTTTTCCAAGAGAGACTCTCAGATTCTCTGGAACAGAAAATAACACTGAAGTGCAACTTCAGCAAATAAAGGCTAAACCTTCTGGCAGAGTGTTCGTTTCTCAGCTTAGCAAGCTGTCATGCCCCTGCTAATGCACTGGAACTCCATTTAGCAAAAGCTGTTGCAGCCCATGAGTGGGTTCTTTGTTTTTTTTGGTGTAGAGCTGTGGTATAATTCATCTTTCTGCAAAGAGCCATAAGAAGTATTGAGCAGAAGAGAGCTACATGAAAAAAATTCAACAACAACAACAACAAAACCCCAAACCCCAAAAAAAGCCCACTCCCATGTGCAGAGTAAACCTTTTCTTGAGCTACATCTTTATCACTGTTGTCAAGGTCTTGGCCACATACTTTTGGCCCATATGGGTGGCAGCCCATTCATTGCTTTGCAGATCTTCCTTTCCCAAGGCAGGCCTGGAGGGCATGATGACACATTGTGCATGCTGTGAAGTCTTATTTTCTCAGAAAGCAGAGAGCTCTTCGCTGCTGAAGACCTGAACCCTCCTAGGAGGGCAACTGGATTACAAAGCTCAGCAACCCAGGAGCAGCACTGGGTCAGGTGAAAGAAGGTGAAAGACCTGCCCCTTGGAACTGGGATCAGGTGCAGTGTAGTAACCTGTGAAAAACGCTAATCACTTGTTTTCTCTTTTTTTTTAATTTTAAACGTTTAACAGTAACCCCAAACACGAAGGATGACTTAGTCCTGAGACCTTCACACAGCTGCTTTTGAAGACTCCAGTGATTTCCTTTTTCTAGAGGTTCAGTGAGAGCACAAGTGTGACTCTGAGAGCTTCTGTAAATGCTGCCCTTAGACAGGAGGGCTCCCAGAAGCAGAGATTCTACTATGTGCATTTTGTCCTAGATTTGAAGACTCTAAAAAAAGGTAAATCACTGTGTCAGCATGGACTGGTTTTTATAGTGCTTTTGCTGCTCTGCTCTACTGCGTGTGAATCACACCATGGTGTGATTGTCACATAACACCCCCAACAGAGGCATGAGGCAGAGAAAGGCGCCCTTATTTACTCCTGAAGTAGTTCCTCTTCCCACATCTTATTTGAAATAAAATGAAGTTCACTGATAGTGTAAGGAATCTCCCTGGGGATGCAGGGAAAGGCTCTTCTCATTCATTATACCAGCACTGCAAGGCTGGGCCACCCTGTGCTTGTGTCTGCTCTAACACGCAAATTCTTACATACACTTGACAATTTTTTTCCACAAACCTTGCAGAGGTTAATAAGCAGGAGGGTCAAGGAGGTGCAGGGAAAGGAAAAAAAAAAAAAAAAAGGGAAAAAAAGGAATTTGCCTGAGGCAAGGGAACCACAGCAACACAGACAGAAGTTCAACTCCCTGGTTGCCAGCCCAGCATTCACTCTCAGCACTGAGATCTCTCTGTGTCCTTGTCCACTGATACACCACTGGGATTTCGGGTGGGAGGAGATTTGGGAAGGGTGAGCACTGAGATGCAGGGAGGCAGCAGTGGGGAGAATGAGCTGAGGAAAGCTGGGGGGAAGAGCCTGTACCTAGTGGTGAGCTGCTCCTCTTGCTATCCATCAATCAAGCTGGGGTGCTTTGTCCCCTGCGCCCTTCCTTCCCCTCCCAACCCAAAGGAAGTCCCTGAAATCCAAGCAGCCATGCAGCAAACTGTGCATGGTTAAGCTGCGAGGAGCGAGTTTGCTCCTCCTAGGGAATGGGAAAAGAAATAAAGTCCCATGTCAGCGATAGGTAGTGTTTTGTCTTGTAATACCCATGCTCAGTCTTGCCCTCTGCATGAAGCTGAGTGCCACGCTCTGAGGCTTGTGTGAAACTGAAGAGGGAAACTGTGAGTTTCCCCTTTCTCCTTCTGCCCAGATCACAGGGATGCAGAGCGAACAAAGCACAGCAGCAAGGAGTGATAGCTGGAGCATCTTTGCTCCCCGTGGCAGATCGGGCTCACAAGCACCTGCCTGGCAGAGGAAACAGGCACCATCTGCTCTTCTGTTGCCATTTACTTAAGGGCTGGGGGGACTTAACAAAATCCAGTGCAATGTGTTAAATAACCAGTTTTATCAGGCACTGGGTTTCCCCTGTGGAGTGATGGTGTGGCACCGCAGGTTTACTAGAAGCACTCCAATTCTTGGTGGCAGCAGGCATCTGCTGTCTGATTAAGATTTGCAGGAGCAGGTCTCCAGTGGCCAGTTTCAACATGGATTTAACTTCACCGAGGTCAGAGGTAAAACTTGAGGGAGGAACTTTCTCGTCCAAGATCTTTAGTTAATAGCATCCCGCTAATTATGACTGAGTGCCGGGCTGCCGGCGAGTCCCCTGCCAGCCCTCAGACATTAACCGCTGGCTCGGGGGCCATTTGCTGGGGAATGTCTGGCAGAGATGTGCTTTGTGCCTAAGCTGCTCTGCTGCTCTGCTGCTGCCTGAATTGCCTGAAAGGCTTTAGCACGGAGAGGCTGTGAGAGCTGCTGCTGCTGGGAGAGATCTTCATCTCTTCCGCCATTCAGTCTTTTGTCTGGCGAAACTCGCGGCTGCATTAAAAACACCCAGTGTTCCGCCCACCACACATTTTCATGTTTTTCAAATGGGTAGGCAGGGGGTGCAAACACCTTCAGTTGTCTCTTTGGTGGGTGGTGGTGGCTTTTTTTTCCTTTTTTTTTTTTTTTTCCCCTCTTTCTTGCTGTTCAGATTCGCTGGGGCTATTTCTTTGCATAATTCTCTTTACATGTTGCAGATGTGCACCTTAGCTCATGAAACTGCATTTGCCTCCTTCTTCTGAACATGCCTTCTTGACCTGAGTTAAATCCTTTCCTCAGTGCAAAATTTTGTCCTCCAAAGTAATTCCTCCAGTAAAATGGTGTAAACTTTCAGATTTACGTAGCTGAGAGCAGAATTAATCCTCTTGAATTTAAGTTGCTGTCTTCCCGGATTTTTAATTGTCAGCTAAATGTGGGGCTGTTAATCTGTGGTTAGGAAAGGTGAGCAGAAAGTACAGAGTCCAAACCTGTAGGTTAATGCAATAAATCTACACATTATTTGTACAAACAGGTGATTTCTGCACAGATTTAAAACAGACCAGTGGGATACAAGCAGCACAGAACCAGTAGATGACATGTGCATCAGAGAAGGCTAAGGAATACAGTGCTTGGTTGTGCAAAATTAGCAATGACCTGAAGTTGCAAATAATACATTGAAAGACAAGTTTGGTGAGAAAAGTTGGAGAGAAGGAAGGAAAAGAAGGGAGGGAATGAGACAAAAGAAATGGAAATCAGATCCCTTGCCAGCAAACTGGCTGCATTTTAACTGGAAGGTGCTGTGGTTACAGAGAACTCGAGGGATGTGTAGGTGACAAGAGCAAAAAGCTGTGCTGAAACATTATAATCACTGCAGGATTGGACCAGGATAATTTTTCTGCTATGTTTCTAATGGAAACTCCAAGCACAACAACAGGAAACCCACACCAGTAAAGACAAAAAGGAGAGGGATTGAAGGTGGAGAGACATATAAGGTGGCTTACACCTGAAACAAAGCTCCCCAAAGTGCTATCCCTGCAAGAGGAGGGACTGGGAAAGGAAAGGAGCTGTTGTTTGCTGATCTCGAATAAACGTCAGAAATACAAACACACGTTTTTGAAGTGTAAAGCAGGAGCTGCTCTCACAAAGGCATCTGTTTGCTGACACAGCTTGTGACCACAAACGTAGCATTGTCCTTTCCAAAGGCATGAGTGGAGAGACAAAGAAAGCACGGCGTGAAGGAGTAGGCTGGGTTTATTTTTCCACCAATAACACCACTAACAGGACAAGAGGGCATGTTCACAGCACCAGGGCTGGGTGTTAACCTGCTTTCCTGGAGTGCTGTGCTGGGGGCTGTCTGCAGCAGGAGGAAGACAAGAAGCAGAATCCCTCTTGGTATTTGTAGCTGAGATGTAAATGGGTATGCAGCAAACACTGACCCGCATGGCAGAATTACAGTGCAGAGCCCCAGAGGCCTGGTAAAATATCCAGTCAACCCATTAGAAGAAAAAAAGGAAACCCAAATAACTTCCCCTATGTTACAAAAAATAACTACCTTTGTACAGATAAGTATGTCTTCAGAAGAAAAACAAAACAAAACAAAACAATCAAACAACAACATAGACACCAAAACAGAGCACAGAGAAAGAAGCAGGTGGCATTCTGCATTTCACATGGGTCTGAGCAGCTGCTTGGAAGAATAAATCTGTAAAGGCAAAAGTTTTGCCTTGGGCACTGAAAACATTGCAGTACAGAGAAGCACTGAAAGACAGTGTTTAAATCTGTACCACTGATGTGGCAGTGCTCTTGCCAGAAAGGTACATGCAACATATTTGAGGTAGGTGCAAAGCACCAAGCAGATTTGTTCCCACAGCACAAACCAAAAATTATACACGGAGCAGAAGAACAATTTAAAAAATGAATAAAAAGAGACATATAATCCGCATTTGGACCAAGCAATGAGTCTTAATGTAAGTCTACAAAAGACAAGAAAAACTCTCGGCAACCTGAAATGCAAGGGTTTGTTTTTTAAAGGAGCCTTTCATGAAACAAGACCATTTTGATGAGGCAGTTTTCTCACCCCCTAAAGGTATGACAGTAATTTCAGACCTCTACCAAAACAGAAATGTGTTAACAGCATAAAGGCCAAGAGGAGCCTGTGAGGTGTCGTCAGTGTGAGCAGCCATTTACAGTGTACAGGGGTGTGCCTGTCCTGGCTGCATCCCTGACCAGAGGCCTCTGAACACAGCTGTGACACGATTCATAGTGCTGCAGCTGTGCTCCCCTGGCAGCTGGTAATGCATGCTGGACTGGAACTTGAAGGAGCTGGGCAGGAACTTCCCTGCCTTGGCTCCCTGACAGGGCGTCCCAATTAAACTGTGAGTCACATTTGTATTTCTTTATTCCCTTGGACTTTTACCGTGTGTTTTGGTGAGCCCTGAGTGTCTTACATGGTGTAAGGCTGCTTCGGATGGAAATAGGATCACAGCTGGGCTGTCAGCCCCAAGTTTCCTCTTCCTGGGGATGAAGGATGCTATTCCCTCTGCTCCCCACTCCCCTTTAGAGGACTGCAGTAAGGAAGGGTTTGCCAATGAGTATAAAAAGCTGAGGTTTTCACATGCATAAGAGGGTAAGGAAACGTTTATCCTTTAGTCTCTTGGCTGTGGAAAGCTCTTCCCTGCTCCAACTGTCTGCATGCCATTGGCACAAAGAGCTGCTTCAGAAATGGAGGAGTCCGTCTCCTCCAGGGCTGTGGGAGAGAAGGGAAGGCACTTTCCCATGGTGGTGGGAAAAAGGTTGGGACAACACAAAGAACTTTTGGCAGTCTTTCTGGTACATGGCATTTAAAATCACTGTGCACCCCTTGCTTCAGTACTCTTTTTTGCCAGATCTGCTCTGGGCACAGGGCTCCCTTTGCTTGCCTCTGTGAGAGTGGACAGGGAACAACTGGGGAGAGGTTTTGTCTGGGATGCCAGCATGCTCTGTAGGAATCACACTTTCCCTCATACAGTTATGACACTTGTGGCTTAAGTCTTGGCATTTCTCAGAGGCTAAAGGAGAAGCCAGACTGAAAAGTGTCTGACACCAGCAGTGAGCAGCCACAGTGGGCTGGGCAGGGAACCAGACTGGTGCAGCCCTGGAGAAATAACCACAGTCACACATGTCTGTGGTGTGGGCTGGCTGCTCCTTGAAGGCTCATGGTGAAGTCCACCTGGCTTAGTTCCAGCCAGGAATCACCAAGCCTGGGCCAGCTGGGTGCAGACTCCAGGGAGGTGTGAAATGAGGCTGGGAAAGTGGGGATGTGTTCTGCACTAGGTCTGCCTGCTTTCCCCCATAAAAAGTGCCTGTGTGGCTCTCATGCAGCCTGGTGGGATGACAAATGCATTGTCTGTTGGGAATTCTGTTGCAGGGGAACTCTGAGGAGCCTGGAGATGCTGGGCTTGTAGCAGCACCAAATGCTTGTATAAGGAAATTAAACTCCTTTACCTCCTTTGTCAAGTTCTCCCTGAACTCTGGCATCCAGTTACATCTCTAATACTTCTGATCATGACTTTAGGGTGAATCTCTGAAGGACATGGAAGACAAGAACACCAGGCAGAGAGGGTAAAAATTGGAAGCCTAGCATCACCACTCAGTTCTTGCCACTGGCTCAGAGGTTAGAGTGGCCCTAAAAAAAGCAGCCTGTGTGAAAGCCAGGAGTATCCAGCATTGGCTCACCATCTCCTTTGCTTTGCAGCACCTTAAGAATGACAAGGAAGATCTTCACCAACACCAGGGAGAGGTGGAGGCAGCAAAATGTCAACAGTGCCTTTGCCAAGCTGAGGAAGCTCATTCCCACCCACCCACCAGACAAAAAACTGAGCAAGAACGAGACGCTCCGCTTGGCCATGAGATACATCAACTTCCTTGTCAAGGTCCTGGGAGAGCCAGGCCTGCAGCAGACAGCAGTGGCAGCTCGGGGCAGCATCCTGGGATTCTTCCAGCAAGCCCCACACTTGCAGAGCATGGAAGAGCTGACACTGATTGAAAACTGTGGTGTCCCCTGTCCCGGCATGAGCAGCAATATAGTAGAGTGTTGGTCAGAGGCAACATCCCCCTAGCAGAGAGTGAGATGTGCAGTCTCGGTGTTAGTGTGATAGTGTCTCTCTCCTGGCAGAATCTGTGGGTTGCTCTTCTGTGTATTGTGGTTATTTATTTGTATTTATTGCTATTTAATTTGCATTTTTATTTAATACGATAGGAAGTCCTTGGTCGTGCAAAAACCTGCAAGTCCAGACAGAGAACTTGTGGTCTCTGGGAGCTTGGAAGGACTCGCTGCTGTCATGGCAGAGTCCAAGCCAGAAGAGTTTTCTGTCCAGATCTCCTCCATAAATCAGGGCATAGAAATTCTTTCAGTGTTTCTGACAGGGAAAGAAATTATTCTCCCATTCAATTTCAAG
The DNA here is from genome assembly GCA_013399945.1 of Ploceus nigricollis. Taxonomy (NCBI): domain Eukaryota; kingdom Metazoa; phylum Chordata; class Aves; order Passeriformes; family Ploceidae; genus Ploceus; species Ploceus nigricollis. Next base: position 80,707 of record VXBC01011119.1, read on the forward strand.
GAAACACTATTGAGATGAAAAATTATGACAGCAGCACAAAATTTGTCCACAACAGACATCTGGCCTCGGTAGTGAAAGATTTTGAGAGATGTGATATTTGATACAGTCCTCCATGAGTTGTTCTAGGGACTAATTGCACTTAGTCTTGAACTTGTGAATCTTATTTCTAACTTGCTTCTTTTATTTTAAATTTAAGTCCTAGCCCTTGAACCCAGCTACATCTTTCTTCATCAGACTGGAGGGACCCCTTATGTCAGAGCAAAGCACATGAAACAAAATTAAATGTTAGGTTAAAGCAAAAAGCGCCAATTTAAAATGACAAAATGCATAATCATAGATGAGTTTCAGTGGGTTCATTAGGCAAAGTAAATCTCCTCCATAGCAGTGACAGCTTGAACCTGAAGGAAGATGGTCCGCTATACCTCGCTGACTGCCCTTAAACTCCCTGCTTTTACCTGTCCTAGGTGAGTTTCTCCCACCTGGATACTCTCCCAAATGGGCCAATGGAGCAAGGACAAAGAAATTGGTGTAGATGTCTTCCATTTGTGAGTCACTTCCCTGTATGAACCATCATGCTGTAGGTGTTTACATGATAAGCTGCACGAAAGTGGCCACTGTGGGTTATTCTTGCCCACAAAAAAATCCAATCTAATTTCCTGACTTGAGTTATAACCTGTGCCAGTCAAGGTCTGGCCTGCTCATGTGCCTTATGAGCAGGCCAAAACAGCAGAGAAAATGACACCAGGCTTGAGTAGAATGGCTTTCTGGTGAGATCCTGCTCCCACTGACACAAGTGCCTCTTGATTTTCATGTGGACCAAGGTACATGACAAGGCTTAGAAAAGACAATTGTTCATGGCTGGTGAAGAAATGTAGACCAAGGCACGTCCCTGGGCTGTTTCTGTTTGTTCATGAGACAAAGAGGTGCTTTCAGAAAGCAGAACTAGGGTTTGTGCATGCAGCATGTACGGCCTTTCTGCATGAGGGGATTTGGCACCTTTCAAAGCCTCACCAAGCACCAGGTGCACCAAAGAAGCCAGGACTGGCTCCTGCTATGGGAATGTTGAGCTGTCCTCAGCACCGACAAAAGCCAAGGTCTGACAGTAACACAGCTCACCCCATCCAGCACTGGTGCTGGCAGGTACAGGCATGCTAGTGGACAGATTTTGACCAAAAGAAAGAAAGAAAAAAAAAAACTGGAAGTGTTCATGTTTATTTGGTTTCCTTTCTGAACACTGCTAATAGTTTGCTTATCCCTGGGTTTGTGATCTGTCAGGATGGCCCTGGGGAGCAGCAGAGTGGAAAGGCACCAAAAGTCCTTTGTTTGTTTCTCCCCACCTCTGCCCACCTTAATGTGACTAAAAGGAGCCACAGCCTCTTCTGCATGGCACTCAAAGGTAATGAGCCACATCCTCCTCCCATCTTTCTGCTGGCTTGCTGGAGTTCCAGCAGGACAAATTAGTCCAAGTAAATCAGAGCACTTCCTGCTGAGGCGTGGTGGTGCTGTTGGGTCTATCAGTCACTTGCTATCCTAGGAAACACACATCACCAAGGTGAGGAAAAACATCTTGTGAACAGCTGTCATACTGGGAAGGGGAAAAAAAACCTGGCAATTTTGTAACATAACATGGTTGTTGTATTTTTCTATGCTAAAAACGTTCCCATCTTGTTATTGCTTTGGTTCATATCACCGTTTTCTTTGATCTCCTTTCAGTTTAGGGGCTCCCTACTGTCACATTCAGCAAGTATTTCCCTAGCTCTCTCTACCAAAGATTTCTTTTTTTTGGTCAAGTTTCCTTGTGTTTTGGGGATTTCTTATCTGTGTCATCATGAACAAATACAGTGCAACTGATAACACTTTGTGCTATATGATGTTATTTAACACCTAATATATTCCAAATAAATTATTTAAGAAACTAATCTTTGTTGCTCTAAACTTCTCTAAAATTTCATTTTACATTTGCATACCACTCGGTAGAGGATCTCAAAGACCTTAGGATGTGATTTCCAGCAGAGGATTTTTCTGCTGTCTCTTATGCAAGAGTCTTGGTGGTAGAAAAAGCATTTTCAGACTATGAATAATGACAGGAATTCTTAGTTTATTACAATTTCTTACACTTTTAGTTCATACTGTATTTCCATCTATGTGCTAAGAAGATTTTGACCAGCTCTTGAAAAAGACAAATAACTAAAATTTCATTGCAAATGTTGTTATTTATCTCTTCCAAAGATTCACGATTCAAAATATTTTAATCAACTTCATTTTAAAAACATATGACACTCTAAAGAATTAATTTGGAGTCCGTTATTATCTGGAGATGTTCAGATAGGCATAACCGAGTCCAGGTTTGGATATAAAAAATAATTAAAAGTTGAGGGGAGCTTAGGATGTAAAGCTGTTCTTTCTGGCTAACACCTGGTGGGAAAAATCCAATCCTCAACTGAATCTGAGGCTGGGAGAGGGAGAGGAAGCACTAGGGTGACAGGTGCAGAAGTTGTGAGGAAGAGATGGGAAATCACTGGATCACAGGGACAGTTTCAGTTTCGTGCTTGATTGGATGACTCACATCCCTGAGAGTGTTCTATGAACACCAAGAAAGGAATTTCTGCACAAAATGTGTGCCAGGAAAGCATTGTTTCAAGAATTATATACAAAAGTCAAGAAATCAGCAAATGTGAGGGTCAAAATGTATTTATGTGCGATGTCCACTATGCATTTATACTAAACAAGGCAATGTCACCTCAGAGAGAGCCCTCTGCTTCCAGCAGGTGATGCCAAGTTAGTTTGTATGCTGAGGATCATGTGGCAATCCCTCCTCTGGAAGTGGGCATGGTACAGCCATGCCAACACAGTGCTGGGAGACAACGGGACCTGTGCCATGGAGATGTACCAAGTTGAGTTGGCTGAAAGTATCTCAGATATGTTGTTGCAGTGGCAACCTTACTGCAAATGACGAAAATATCTCTAGTCCTAAGGGCCCTACTGTCGCCAGTCGTAACTAGCAATGCTGAATAGAGTTGTATGAACAGCATTTTTTTTACTTTTATAATTTTTTTTTCTGTGAAGCTATGGCTGTCAATACTGCAAGGAAGGCCAGCTAAGGTGGTATTTTCTGGAAGTGTCCTTGGTATCTCCTGGTAGAAAAAGGAGTGCTGGAAAGTTAAAAGAATCATGATCTGCTCCAACCCATGGTACTCCTAACCTGCACAGAGAGTGTGAAGTGTGCTCCTGTGAATCTGTGATGCAGAAACCTCAGTGAGACTCTCCTTTACTTGGAATTTCTAACAGGATCTGTGGAACAATACAGCTCCACATTTCAGCTCAAACGAGGATTACTTTCTCCAGAGGCAGGAAACAAGTCCTGCCACTGTTCACCTGTCACAGAGCCTAAGGGAACTGACACCCATCACATCCACTTTCTCAATATCCCTGTTGTGGCTGTGGAATGTAATTGCAATTGGATATTTGGGCTCGGTCAGGAAAGGAATGAGTTGCAAATGTATCTTGAAAGGATGCTGTAGTCTTGTGCACGAATCCCAGTGATGGCCAGCCTGTGGTTAGAGGAAGGCCAGGTCTGCAATCTGGGTTTTGGCTTGAGATTCTGTGGATTCAAATCCTGGTGGATGTGAACATGCTGTGCCTGGCACTAGACAGTGCACAGTGAGATCCCACATGTGTTTCTGGAGTATTGCCCACGCTGAGGAAGACACTGTGGTGGGGCTTGTACTTGGCAGCCTTGTTTGCTGTACCTTGTCTGAATCAGGGGGAATGGAGGTGCAGTGAGCATCACAGAGGGGGACTCACAGGATTCCTGGGACAGCTAAATTAAATGGCAAAGCAGAGCTGTTTCAGGACACTGAGATCCATCCTAAGTAAAAAAATCAAGCTGCAGCACCAATGTGTTTCACAGGAACTCATCTTCCAGTATCTAACCAGTTCCCAGAAATTTCTTTGCTGCTAGGGAATGATATGCAGTGAGCATGGCTAAAGTAGTGTAAGCAAGGCAGATCTGACTTCTGTTCTTTGAAGGCTGGGTGATGAAAGGAGATGGAGAGAATGGACGACTTAACTACTGACCTGTGGGGCAGGGGTCACTTGGGAGCCAGTCTTAAATCTAAAGGTCATCGGCACAGGGACAGAGTCCAAATCCACCACTTTTCAAGGGTGTAATTATATTTTTAATACAGCAGGTGCTGAGAGAATCTGAGGGGAAAAGGTGGGTGGAAGAAGCAGTTCAAAAAAGTACTTGGGTTACAGAAGGTAGAGAGATTGCCCTGTGCCCAGTCAATACCTATATGTGGTTGAATTTATTCACTTTTGTTCCTTCTGTAAGCCTTGGACAGCATTTTCTTTGCATTATAAGTTGGTCCAACTCTTCCCTGTAAGGAACAGAGCCTCATCTCAATGTATTCTCACTCCATTCCCTTTCCATCTGTGCACACAAATGCATATCCCATCCCTCTACAGTTTGTTTTGTTGCCTGGGATTGCAAACCCAGCAGAGCACAAGAGAGGACCCTGTGATAAACTTCTTTTGGAGAAGAGACACCTCAGAACCGAGAACCAAAAAAGAGGCCAAGAGCAGCCAGCCTTTCCTGGGTACATCTGTCCTGCTGAGTGTCACTGTCTCAGAACAGCACAGAAGAGGTTCAGGATGAAGGGCAGGAAGAAATCAGTGAGACTCCTGTGGATCTCAGCATGGACTAACTGGGATTCAGACGAAGTCTGACTTTTATGCTGGCCAGCAATGCAGAGAGGTACTCACTAGCACAGGACAGCAGAGGTTTCCCATGCACACACCTTTCTGCAGATGGCTGGGGAAGGTCCCTCACTATCTCTGAAATTCCCTACTCTACACCTTGAAAGACAGACTCTTAGGTAGCCTAAAACCTTAATGAAAAGCTAAACGATGACAGCCTGCAGTCAGCAAGTCTCCAGGGAGGTGTTCTGCCTCCAACCCTGTCTGTAGACATTGATTAGCATTGATTTTCTCTTGGTGACTGCATTTGGCAAACCCTGGCAGACAGCAGTGCTCAGCCCTGGAGCTGAGAAAGGCCAAGAGCAGACGATATTAACTCTGCCTTCAGATCACAGCAGGATTGCCGTGCTCTGATACATTGATTTACAACCACCCAGAATGCAACCTATGGATTCCCTCAGCTCAAGACTTCACAGCACTAAATTCCAGCTGTAAAAAGCTTTACACTTATAGGAAAGACCTGAACTCTCAAGAGGAAACTGCAATGCCTAAAGGCACCTTGAGTGGAGGCTATCAGACCTAGTTAACCGCAGGATCTCTGACCAGCTGACCGTGACCTGAAATATTTTACTGCCTGTAGGTTAAAAGATATTTCAGAAGGAAGAATCTGGTCCTGCTGAGAGGCTTTGCAGTGGTTTCTGTGGGACTGAACGGCAAAAAGCCAGCTGCCAGTTGAGAGTTCCCTACAGAGAGAGTGAGCTTCGCAGATTGGACTTGCCAAGGCACAGACTGCTTGGGTGGGAAATATTCCCACCACTTTAAAGGGAACTGAAATAACTCAACACTGAAGGGAGCTGCCCGCTCTGGCTCTTCCTCCCGAGCAAAGCTGCAAACATTTTTCCCAAATTTCCAGGCACAGAAGAGCAGCCAGCTGCTGTCTGGTGAACATGCCCAGCCACTGTGCTTGGCACAGGACAGCCCAATCTCAAAGGCCACATTTCTGCATAGACATGTGGAATGCAAACAGGTGTTCCCCAGCTCTCAGGTTTAGAAGTGAGAAAGTCATGGCAGGTAACTTCAGCAGCATAAGTTTACCTGTCAATTTTAAATGGAATAGCTAGGCAGATACAGAAAACACAAAACAGACATGTCTATCTTTATCTTTCTGTCTATCTATTATCTACTGATCTATGTTACCTGTTTAATCTCCTTGAAATTCATTTAAATTCACTTAAGGTCACACGCAAACAAAAATACACAAATTTTGCCTTTATAACCAAAATAATTCTTCTTTCAGACTAAAGACTAATGTAAGTGAAAAAAATGAAAACAAGACAGATTGGCAGTGAAAGCATGGAGGATGAATTAACCATGCCTGACACAACCTGGATGGACACTACACTTGTTGTAGGGACAGAGACTTCTGTCTGTGACATGGACACAGACTCCTGTATATGTCAGCTGCAGAAAACAGAGTAACATCACCTTGTTTCTCTTACATCTAACAAGTAATTCAAACTGCTAGTTTGGTAATTCTGAAGTAGTGGCTTCTATTAATCTCAAATATTTCCCAAAAGTACAGGCTCCTGAACCAAAACAGACGTACACTGATTATGTGTTTCTGGTTATCAAATATGTTTTCTATGTCCCTCAATAGTACAGCTGTAAGTTGCTAAAGTAACATCTTTAAATTCAGAGAAGTGAAAATACTACTAAAATAATAGTAAAAAAAAGTTTCTCTGCTATTTATCATTACTTCATCAGTCAAATATTTCCAGCAGCTCTCTGTGTGGTGCTGTTAAGATAAATCAAACCAAAGACAGTCTTGAAAACTGGAGGTTCAAGTTAGGTAGGAGTTTGTCATAAATACTGCCTCAAAGCTTGACTTACCCTGACATTTATGTTTCCTTTTATCCTGTCTCTCTGAAGTAAGGAAAAACTCTAGGGCTGGGGCTGTCAGTAAGACTCTTGATCTCGAGGGCTCAACTTGAAACATTTTAGGGCTGCTGTGACTGCTTTTTGGGGTATTTTTCTTGTAATCTCTGTCCATGAATGCTTTTAAGATACATCAGAAAGATGAGGTTGACTGGCCAGATAATTCAGCTGGAAGAGCTGATACTGAATATATTTTTAAAAATAGGCACCTTCAAGTCATTTAATCTCATGTTCCTGAATACACCAGCATATAGAGCCCCTAGCTGCTTTTAAAACCTGTGGCTATGGATTTGAGTCTTGAGTCCTCTGGGAACATCCATCTCCCAGCATGGGCAGAAAGAAGAGAATCAGGGCAGGCACTAAGGCAATCAAGCAGATTGTTTAGCCTCTTAGCGAGGCAAGTCCACCACAAGTCTTGGTGGCAAGAGTTTGCCTCTTAGCAAGGCAAGTCCACCACAGAATATGTCCAGGAAACCCCCCTACAGACACATACCCTGCCCCTAGACAGTTAGCTTTTTTTTCCCTTCCACTTTCTTGTTAGTCTCCTGCAGAAACTCTAAAAGTCTTATCTTGATAGGCCAGATTACCAAGATTATCTCCTCCCCATGATGAATAGAAATCAAACTGGTTTTCTCTGTCAGCAAAGCATACATTCCCAGTACAGATAGTTAAATCAATAGAACCTCCCCTCCNCATCTAAGAGTCCTTAGTGAGAAGAGGATCTGCTTGCTATGCAGGTGCAAGTTTTCAGCACCACAGCACAACAGCAATGCCACCCGCTCTGCCCTCCTCAGGGCTTCTCTTTGTGAGCCACTTTTTCTTTTCTTCCTTTTCAGCTCCGTGCTGAACAACCCCATGCAGATAATCTGATTATGCTAATTTGTACTTCATGAACCCAAAGTAAGGGGATCTGCAGAGGGTGAGCTGGGCTGGGGATAAGGGTGGTGAGGGCAGGAGAGAGGTTTGGGAGGGGGGTGCACAGACAATGGGTTCAAGTCAGTTAACAAAAAAAGCCGTCTGTATTGCCAAACAAAGCACACTCCGGGTAACCCCTTGCTGCTCTTGACAATTTAGAGTGTCCCAAACTGGCCTGTGCCACTGAGCAGAAAAGGGAACACGGAGAATATACAATGAAGGGGCACAATGAGAAGTCTGTTTCCTGTTGAATGTTGCTTCTTTTTTTTTTTTTTTCCTCCTTAACTAATCCTTCCCAGAATCTAGTAGTTGAAGTACGGTCCACAAATTGTTTGTCAGGTGGTAGCTATGGCACTAGACAGCTTCTGAGCACACACACCCTCATCTGTCCAGTTAGACTGATGATGCACTCAAAATTTATTGAATAATGGGCAGTGACTTTGCAGACACAAGCTCACAGCTCTCAGCTTGGACTTGTCCCTCTGCAGGAGCTGACAGAGTCCCAGCTTGGTTTTACATCATCTTTGCTGCAGCAGGAATTGCTTAGGAAACAACCCTGAGAAAAAAAATATAAAGGGTATGGAAAAAACCATTTTCAAGATTAAAGCAATCCCAAAATTCTTTGCATTGGCAGGGAACTCCTGAGATCATCTGATCTAGCCTCCTGCTCAAGCCATGTCACCTAGACTTGTTTGCCCAGGACTGTGTCCAGTCAAGTATCTCCACAGATCCTTTGCTATTGCAAGGGAAAATGGGAGAGGGAAGGAAGACAGTTGCTCTGCACTCTGCCTTAAATAGGACAGCTCCTCTTTCTCATGCAGAACAGACTATTTGTTCAGTCCTGAAGCCCTAAGTAGAATATCTCTGGACACCATTTTATAAAAGCAAATGGACAAGGAAGAATGACTATCCTGAAGCTGTCATCTCAGGTCCAGCCTTGGGTTCAGTTGCATTTGCATTAGGGTACTGCATGAAGTTTACATGATAGGGTAGAAAATTTGCAGTATCTTGCCAGCATTGCTCTTCTTTATTTGAGATCTCATTTGCTGAACGTGTAGTGCATTACAAGGCCTATATCAGTATTTAACAAAATTAGCTCTACTGTGAATGGAGCAACTCAGCAAAGGAGCGGAAAAAAAGGCATCAGAAATGTAAGACTACCAGGTTAAATTCAAGTATAAAGAGTATTTTGAAATTGTCAGATGTTGACGGAAGCACCTACGTTCACTGTATGCATGGAAATGTGCCTTGCTTTTCTCTCTTTTCCCTGGGAAGCAGGGAAGCTTATCAGATGTGATCCAAACCAAACAGCATTTTTATTAGCTATGTAATATTTCACATAAATAGATCTGATTAAAAAACAATTTTAAATCTGAGACAATCAGCAATCCCAGATCCTATGCTCCCTGAATGCTAGATGCCTGAAGCTGTTGGAACACTTAAAATCTTGATATCTAATGAACTTTAAAGACCTGGGCTTTTGCCCTGCTGACATATGAAACACAGAAAAGCCAGTGAATGCAGCAGGACTTACTGCACAGGAATAGTTTGAAGCCTGTCATTTGTACTGTTTGAGGTCTTCCTGTATCCTTTTCTTCCCTTCTACATCAGTTCTTGGGTGAGACCAGACTGGCAAGGATTTGACAAAGCAGATAAACAGAGTAAGTAGCATAACCTTGAGGAGAAGGTTTTGTTCTGTCCCCTTGTTTTTCTCCTGACCTGAGGGATGACCTGCCCCAAACCACTGCTTTTCCTAGTGTTTTTTTATAGAGATAGTGAGTCATGGTAAGCAAGGATGCTTATTTTGCTATATATATGCAGGGAGTTAAATGCAATGGGCTTTGGCGTCACTTGAAACTATTAAGTTATATATATATGATGTTAATATATAACAAGAATATGTGAAGAATGTATTGCCAGCTGTGATTGATTACAGCCTTGAAACTAGCTAGCAGTGGCTGTTACTGACATGTGTTTTTCCAGAAAAATAAAATCCTGAGCAGTTGGATGAAGCAGGCCCACAGCTGCTGCATTACAGTGATGAAAGGCACAGTGGATGTACTGAGCATCCAGTCCTGAGAATCAGGTACCTGCCGAGAGGACAGGGAGGTGCTCAGTGCTTGTTGGAGCTGAACCACAAGTCAATACAATCACTAAATCTCACCTAGGGGACATTACAGGATAGTGACAGTACAGCACTCCTGCATGCCATTGCTGGGGGAAGGTCACAACTGCAGGGAAAGGCATCCTTTGAACCTTGGTTGGATCAACAGAGGGTTGGAGCTTGTCTCAGTCCCATCAACTAATCAGCAAGTGATATATCTAATGATGCAGCAGAGAGATAAACAAGGTAATAAGAGTTAAAGTCTACTCTATAAATCAGCTCCTTTCAGAAAGAATACTGTTAAGGAAAAAATATGCTAAGGAGAGGTCCAGCAGCCAAGATCCAAATTTTTGTTAACCTGAATTAAACTCTATGTCAAGTCATGACTGAGTTTACTACTGCAATAAAGATACAAAATATTTGAGTACTTCTTTTATAGACACACAAACTCTTTTTGTATACATCCACAGCCTGAAGCACACACTTTTGCCTACTTTTGTGTCCATGACCTAAGGGTAGACACCAGGCACCTCTTGGATAAAGCCAGCAGAACTGGCTACAGCTGCTACAGTCCTAGGCTTCACCTAGGAAAGAACACAGTGCTTCTGCTTCAAAGGCTGCAGGAGAAGAGAAATTTTAAATGGATCCTTAAATACTTGTGAGAATCTAATCTGGCATGAGGCAGGATGGATCTGAGGTGGATGTAAGTCAAAGAACACCACTGCTCAGTTTAAAAAACCCCCCATTATTTCTGCACTTTGCAATTTAGATTGGCATTAACCAGCATGCAAGGAAAATAAACCAGAGTAATGTTGTGTTAGGAGAAAGTTGGCCATCTGAACTTCCTATGATTTATTTTCTCAGTTTTTTTCAGAAAATCTGAAAGGAGACAAGATCTGACCTTCTGTAGGAAAACTGGAAAAGAAGGAGGGTAACCAGAGTGATGAAGCTGGAATGTGCAGAAATGTAAAGGTGGGTCTGAGTACATGAATTATGATTGAAGCATGCACAAGTAAGGTGACAAAAGTGGAATTAATTGCCAGATTCTCAGAGACAGACAGGAATCTGACAGGTGTACTAAGCCATGAGGAAATGCTGAGGATGCCATGGACAAAGCAAGAAAACCAAGCAAGCTGTGGGGAGTGACACTGAAAGAAATATGCAGGGTTGATGAATATATGGTGCTGGTGAGAGAGGAAACAGTGGAAAATGTTCTAGAAGATCAAAGTAAGCAGCTTGATGGGGATAAAAAACTGTTGGAAAACAGAGAAACAAAGCAGAAAACTGTGGAGCAGAGCGTTAATTTGTTTGGAAGGAGACAGACAGCAGTGTGGCACATGGCTACAAATCACAAATGTGGCAGGATGAGAGCAGACAGTGGAAATGTCCATTTCCATATTGTGACAAAGATTACTATTTTCATCTGACTTGATTTTGATGCACAGACTTGAGTTTGAGAGATCTTCTTAGAAGATAAAAAAACCTTAATCTAATAATGAATAGAAAGGGATTATTTCTAATTTCCTGATTTGGGGAAGAAGAGTAAGAGTTTTGAGGCACACTGATGAAATATACTAAAGTTCTCCTCCTTTTTTCCCCCTAAGGCACTATTTTTGAACTTCAGGCCACTGCCTGTAGGACCCCAACAGACATGACAAAATAAAACACTAAATAAACATATCTCACATTAAGCAGCAACTTCACCAGCCATACTTCCATGCTAAGTACACAGATCTTTTTTTTTTTCAATCACAAAAATTGGCATAATCCTGCTGAAAAGTACTCTGGAGAATGTGCAAGTTGGGAAACTATTCAGCAGGTGTTTACAGTGGGGTTTTTTAAGGTCAGAATAACATTCCTTGGGCAAGAGAGTCAGTTCAGGCTCGTGCTTTGACTTCACACTGAGCTTTCCACTTATACAACACAACATTCCATCTTTAAAATTCTTACATGCACACTGTGCTGCTCAGGTCTCACTATTACCCTGCTCCCAATTTATGAAGAAAGGGGCATCTGTTCTTCCAGTTTAAAATCAGCAAAACACAAAAAATTGTTTCTCACACACACACACACAGAGACAGGTGTACCTAGCTTACACACTAATAGCTACACACTAATACCACCAGCTCACATTGACACAGTTCTCTCAGCATCTGTATACTTGGCTCAAGGATGAACAGGATTATTTCAGGTCTTTAAATGCTTTGTTTGCTGTCTTTAAATGATTGCTGAGATATCCAGGACAGCAGGAAAACTGATCAAATATTAAGTTTTCTTATTTGTTACTCTACTTCCATTATGCAGACTGTTCTCTGTGGTCTGATTTCTCTCTGGTGGCTGCCTCTGTTCTCTGCTCTGCTACGATGCCACCCTGAGCACACAGGAATCTGTGTGCTCTGACTCTGGTCACCAGCAGTCTTAGAGAAACTGCTGCTCTTATTTCCTGCTGGAGGCAGAAATCTCATCAAAATGTCTTTCTTGTTTAACTTGTGGTGGTTAACATGCCTTCCCACCTCACTGCTATGAGATCCACCTCCACACCAGCTACCTCTGTGCTGTTTAACCCCAGCCAAGCCCCATGCAGCCACCCTCTCGCTCTCCCACCAGAGGAACTGGGGAGAAAACTGGAAGGGTAAAAGTTCACAGGCTGGGACAATGACCATTTAATAGGGGAAGCAAAAGCTGCTCACACAAGCAAAGCAAAACAAGGAATNAATGTCCATTTCCATATTGTGACAAAGATTACTATTTTCATCTGACTTGATTTTGATGCACAGACTTGAGTTTGAGAGATCTTCTTAGAAGATAAAAAAACCTTAATCTAATAATGAATAGAAAGGGATTATTTCTAATTTCCTGATTTGGGGAAGAAGAGTAAGAGTTTTGAGGCACACTGATGAAATATACTAAAGTTCTCCTCCTTTTTTCCCCCTAAGGCACTATTTTTGAACTTCAGGCCACTGCCTGTAGGACCCCAACAGACATGACAAAATAAAACACTAAATAAACATATCTCACATTAAGCAGCAACTTCACCAGCCATACTTCCATGCTAAGTACACAGATCTTTTTTTTTTTCAATCACAAAAATTGGCATAATCCTGCTGAAAAGTACTCTGGAGAATGTGCAAGTTGGGAAACTATTCAGCAGGTGTTTACAGTGGGGTTTTTTAAGGTCAGAATAACATTCCTTGGGCAAGAGAGTCAGTTCAGGCTCGTGCTTTGACTTCACACTGAGCTTTCCACTTATACAACACAACATTCCATCTTTAAAATTCTTACATGCACACTGTGCTGCTCAGGTCTCACTATTACCCTGCTCCCAATTTATGAAGAAAGGGGCATCTGTTCTTCCAGTTTAAAATCAGCAAAACACAAAAAATTGTTTCTCACACACACACACACAGAGACAGGTGTACCTAGCTTACACACTAATAGCTACACACTAATACCACCAGCTCACATTGACACAGTTCTCTCAGCATCTGTATACTTGGCTCAAGGATGAACAGGATTATTTCAGGTCTTTAAATGCTTTGTTTGCTGTCTTTAAATGATTGCTGAGATATCCAGGACAGCAGGAAAACTGATCAAATATTAAGTTTTCTTATTTGTTACTCTACTTCCATTATGCAGACTGTTCTCTGTGGTCTGATTTCTCTCTGGTGGCTGCCTCTGTTCTCTGCTCTGCTACGATGCCACCCTGAGCACACAGGAATCTGTGTGCTCTGACTCTGGTCACCAGCAGTCTTAGAGAAACTGCTGCTCTTATTTCCTGCTGGAGGCAGAAATCTCATCAAAATGTCTTTCTTGTTTAACTTGTGGTGGTTAACATGCCTTCCCACCTCACTGCTATGAGATCCACCTCCACACCAGCTACCTCTGTGCTGTTTAACCCCAGCCAAGCCCCATGCAGCCACCCTCTCGCTCTCCCACCAGAGGAACTGGGGAGAAAACTGGAAGGGTAAAAGTTCACAGGCTGGGACAATGACCATTTAATAGGGGAAGCAAAAGCTGCTCACACAAGCAAAGCAAAACAAGGAATTAATTCCCTGCTTCCCATGGTTGGGCAGGTGTTCAACCATTCCCAGCAGAGCAGGGTCCCATCGCACAGAACAGTGACTTGGGAGGACAAATGCCATCACTCCAAAGGTGCCTCCTTCGTTTTTCCTCCCACTTTATACACTGAACATGATGTCACATGGTCTGGAACATCCCTGGGGTCAGCTGGGGTCACCTGTCCCAGCTGGGTCTCCTCAGCATGAGGAGGAGCAAAGGCCTTGGCCCTGTTCAATCCCTGCTCAGCAATAACAAAAACATCTCTGTATCATCACCCCTGAGCTCAGCACAAATCCAAAACACAGCCCCACACCAGCCTCAAGGAAGGAAATTAACTTTACCCCAGCCCAAACTAGCACAACTCTGTTTTGGAGAGCAACACTTCAGGTGCAGTGACAGTGGAGTATTATGTATTTGAAGACCTGACTAAAAATTCAAAGTTGAGGCAGGTATTGCTGATCTGCTGCAAAATAGCACCAGTAGAGGTATCACTGTTGGCGTGTTAAAGAGTTTGGGTATCTCTACACAAGGCACAGTGGTGGCTGTAGTGCATATGTTGCTGGCCCAAATTGTGACTTTTTTTTTTGTGTCACTGTGGTTTCCTTGTGGTCACTGCCATTTTAATTTCCCTCCCTCTCCTTCTATGATCACATACTGATAGATAGCCTGAGGAGTTTTCACCGCCTGGCAATGAAACGGATGCCGCTCGGTGGGGATAAACCAGTACTGCAAGGAGTGAAAATGACTACATAGTTTTAAATCCCGTCAGTAGCTCCGTGGCTGCAGCTGCACGGACACAGAGCCCTGCTCAGGGGGAAACAAAATGACGCTGAACTGATTTCTGCTACAGAATGCAGCTGACTAATGTATTATGTCTCATTACCTATAAACCGGGGCAAGTCGATACTCTGCTCTAGGAAAACTCTAGAAAAACAAACTGGTTTCTGAGTCTGCATGACACAAGCCTGACAGAAAATAAGAATTAGATTTGTTAATGACAAAGCTAGTAAGAGATCACTTTGACTACATTAGGATCTCTTCATGTAGATGAAATGAAGATGGAAATGGCCAGGAAATAGAACTGAGCTGCACGCACATGGGTCAATTCTCAGAGAGCAAATGAGTTACTGGAGGCACAGAAAGGAAGAGACACTGAGAATAGGAACATATTCTGTGAATATGGTACTGATAAAAGGCAAATAAATGAAAATAATAGCTCGCTATTCATAGCAAGCTGAAATTATTCTGGGAAAAGTTCAAGTGTTTGCTATGCTGAGTGGCACAAACCTTTTTCAGAATGATTCTACAACTTCAGTTATTTCCTGAAATTAGTTCTTGGTAGGCAAAAAACAACTTCAAGAGCACCTGTGACAGCTGCACATCTTCAGACTGCTTTGCTTAACTTCACCATATAGTGTGCAAAATTTGGAGCCTTTAAGAGCTCTTTTCACCATCATATGGAAGCTGAATGGAAAAGACAGAAACAGCCCAGGGAAAATTTAGTAGGGAAAACCAGCCAAAAATTCACAAACTAGTAAACTGAAGGGAGCCTGTCAGAAAGATGGAGAGACTGTTTACAAGGGCATGTGGTGAGAGGACAAGGGGGGGAATGGCTTCATACTGAAAGAGAATAGATCTAGATAAGGTATGAGGAAGAAATTCTTCCTTCTGAGGGTGGTGAGACCCTGGCCCAGGGTGCCCAGAGAAGCTGTGGCTGCCCCATCCCTATGGAAGTGTCCAAGATCAGGCTGGATGGAGCTTGGAGAAACCTGGGATAGTAGGAAGGTGTCCCTGCCCATGAATGAGCTTTAACCATCCAACCCCAGCCATCCTGATAACATGAATTTCCTTCAGATCCTCTGAGTCTGGTGAACAAAGAAAAAGCCAGCATCAGGTATCTTGGAAAATGTTTCAAAGCGGATCTTTTAAAATGTTTCACTTGAGTAGTTCACAAGCAAACTAGCTTTGCTGAAAATACTGTGGGATTGATGCAATATAGATCTTTAAGGAGGCAAAGTTAGCCTTCACTACCAAAATAGATGTAAAGATGCATTAAAGCATTCCTGCTGAGCTCTGGCAGTTATCTGGTGTACATTAACACTCTCAGTAACTGATAAATAGACGGCATCAACCTGGGAAAGACCAAATGTGGAACCGACCGTACACGCTGGTAATGCTAAGTATTCTTGATGAGCTTCAGAAATATTCAACAAGAAAGAAAAAAAAGAGAAAAAATAATGTATCAGGGTAAGTGTAGTGACCCGTGCACGAGGTGCGCAGGGAAGCAGCACAAACGCAGGAGGGGCTCTGAGGGAGGCCACAACCCTCAGAGTGTGCAGGGAGCAGGCAGCACAACCCTCAGAGTGTGCAGGGAGCAGGACTATCAGCGCTTTGACCAAAAAAAGGCAAACAAAAGGCAGGGCAGACACGGCGGAGAGCCGAGCGGTGGGGCTGAGGGAGGGACTGCCCCGTGAGGCGCCGCGCCCGCCCCGCCCCGCGTGACGGCGGCCGGGAGCGGCCAAGCCGCGTCCTGAGGGCTCTCCCGCCTCTCCCGTGCCCGGCAGCCGCTCCGGGAGCTCCGTGCCCGGCTATGGAGCTGTGGCAGGTGCCGCTGAGCTTCTCCCGCCTCCGCATGTTCCCTTTCTTCGACCTGGCACATTATGTCGCCTCCGTGCTGGCGCTGAAGGAGCAGCGGGGTGAGCGGGGCGAGACGGGACGGGGCGGACACCCCACACCCCCATCGCAATGCCGGTGTTCCCCCGTGTTGCCACGGCCCTGCGCGGGGTGCCCAGCCCCGGCAGGGTGAGGATGGGGCCCCAAGGGGAGCCGCCGTCCCGGTTACCCCATGGCCGTGCAAATGGGGCTGTCTGCCGCCTGCATTAGCCCGTCTGTGCATAAGCGGTGTCTCCTTGCCTGCAGAGGACACCCAGCCAAGCTTTTCTCGCTTTCCAGAACTTCAGAGGCGCTGGCGAAATCAGCCAAGAGTTTTGTTGGAAACCTTTTAGTTTTTTATTCAGTTATTTATTTCTTTGTTTCAGTTTTGAAGTCTCAGGAGTAAAAGGGCTGAGGCCCCTCGAATTTAGGTTTATGGGTTTATGCAGATTAGGTGTGTGTAACACAGGCCAATATCTCTCTGCCCAGAATTGCGTCTGAGAGGAGAGATACGAGACTTTACATCCTTCACACACCCTGTTTGTGCAGGGGGGTGTTAAGGCCTTTCTGCCTTGTAGGGAACAGCTCAGGACTCTCATGGATAGGTCCTGTGTGCCAGTGGCTTGTCAGCGTTGTACCCTGTAGATTATAAAGTGAATTTAGCAAAGCTTTCCACTTCTACTAACGAGGTTTTGTATGAGGGCATGTCACAGCATTTCAGTCTCTGCATGCTCTCTTTCAGAAAGTCTTTTACACTGTGGCTGTTAACCCCAAGAAGCCTTTTTTTTTTTTTTT
>VXBC01011119.1:97889-111322 GCA_013399945.1 Ploceus nigricollis
GTCACAAATGTAGACACTGGCCTTGTTTCAATGTTTTGAATTGAGCTACTTGTGGTGTGGGTTTAGACATGTTTACAGTAACTGTGCAGGAAACTGAGCTGGCTTTTGGGATTATAGGGCAAATTTGGGAGCTGCTGCTTGCCTCAGATTTCTAAGGCTTTGCACTGTTCACTTAGTGAGAGCTTGTTCTTTGGTCCCTTCCTAAGTGTTCCGAGGTGAATTTTGACTGTCTGATGAGGAAATGCACTTACCAGACTGTGAAGACTGGTATAAAGTGCTTACGTATTCTAGAATCTTAACCAAACTTTGTTAATGCTGCTAAAATTTTTGACAGGTACTGGGCTGTGGCATTTTGTAATATGTCTGTCCCATTTAGAAAGGGACTTTCTGACATTATCATGCAATACCTTTAAACTTTCCTCACCTAAAGATGAGGATGCGAGGCCTGTTTGCTTCACATCAGCGTAGTTTTAGTGAGACAACACTAATGGAAAGTAAAATTGTTATCAGAAGTATGGTCAGATCCATGCTCTTATTTTTTTTTCTTCTCGGCTTAATAGCTGGTAGTTCAGAACTCCTGAGTATTATCTAATACTTGGAATTAATACCTGTAATCCAAGTGACTGCCTGCTGGCCTGTTTCTCACTTCCCAAGTGGTTTGAACTGAGTGTTAAATCATAACTGAAATAGCAGTTATTATGAATACTCAGTATGGATATATTATTGTCGATTAATGCTGTCTAGGCTTTATGTTCTTTTTGGAAACTTACAGCAGTAGCTATATTTGACAGGGAAATAACGGGATAGCCTTGAGTGCCTGGTGATGTAAGAAGCATGTGGTCAAGTTACAGCCACATTTATTTTATCCCAGATTACTGTCTCATTAAAATACCAACCCACCCCCACTGCTTAAAATCAAATTCAGTGTGGGCATTTGGATCATGGATGGGTGCACACTAACTGGAACTTTTCCAGTCCTCCTAGCCAGGCTTTCTTGCTCACTTGTGACTGGCAAACTACAGCAGTGACAACCAACTTGCTGCTTTCTGCGTGTTTTAAAAGAAGAGTTCTTGGTTAGTGCTTTTAGGATGGCTTAGGAGTTGCTTGCTTGTAGCTCCAGCCAGTTGTAGAACTGGCAGTTTTCTTTTTTTTGGGATGGAGGGACAGCAAAAGGTGTTGATGGGGTGTCATATTTGGTTCGTTCCTGACATTTTTCTGTGATGTGTTTCAGGTGATTTGAAGAGAAATAATTTCTTCAGCATAGTTTTGCTCTGTTAAGTCTGACTCTATAAATCCTTTATCTTAACTAATGATACTGTGTAAGGTTGAATCGGGTACTAAACAAAATATGTACAAATCCTCCTGGTGCTCACTAGATGTGTGTGTAGTATGCATTATTGCCTATTTGGAACATGCAGAAAAGTTTAAAGCAGATATAATCCTATTGACAGAAATAGTTAGTTGGTAAGGGTTTGTATTTGTTCATGTATTTTTGTTTGTTTGTTTTGGTTTTTGTTTTGTTTGGTTTTTTTCTTGGTTTTGTGTGTTTGTTTTTTAATGTTACTGTTGTTCAGGAACAATTCTTAAAACCGTATTCAAAATTAGTCCTTGTGTTTTGAAACCTTTCCTTAACTTTCTGAAGTGTACATCTGCAGGGCTAGTGGCCTTCTGGCAGATCCACCACTGCGTGGTTGTGTGATGCCTCATTAATTTTAGGGGATGCATCAGAGGACAAATATAAATGACCACTCTGTATAAAAACATGTGACCTACTTAAAACTGAATTTGTCTTATGAAAGGCTACACCCTAGTAATAATTTAGGTAGCAATGCTAAGATGATCTTTAAATTAGTATCAACATTTTTTGCCTGATTGCCTTATGTATTGGATATATTCCTTCTTAGAAAGCAGGTATGAATTGTTAAAAACTGGCATTTGAGGCATTTCTAGTGCTGACAAACAGAAAAACCTTGAAGTGCAATAGAGGTTCCAGTTTCTTGACCTTTTACTTTTAAAATGAAGAAATTTACCTGCCTTGTTGTGGAGCTTACTGGTAGAGGGCAATCTGAATGTGCCCTCAAAACTGAAAACCACTTGCTGCTAGGTGTGGGGGAAAGGAAGTATGCAGAAGCTGGTGACTGTTGGAAGGCAGGAGAATGGATCTGGAGAGAGAACAGAGACCTAATTTTAAACCTACTCCAAAAGTAGTGAACACAAGCCATTAATAATTTGCAAGTGTCTTAACTTGGAGCACTAGGTACTGCAGTTTGAAAAATAAAATAGTTTAAAACAGTTAAAAATAAAAGAGATGTTATTTTATATTCAAGCATTCTATAATGCTTAGGAGTGCTCATTTTTATAAATTGGCTGTTACATGGGCATTCAGATAGTGCTGCAGTACTTGATATCTCTGCCAGCACTAAAACTGGAACAGTCTTATTAATTAATACATTTAATGAATTGTTTTGAGAGTGCTATATGCTTTTTTAAATGTTTGAGCCTCTCATCTTGGGTGAAGCTTCTTTTCCCACAGAAATGCCTGATAAACCAAAGCTTCTACTCTGAATTGGGAACAGATGTCAAATTTCATTTTGGGGTAGACAGTAGTTGTTTTGTGAACTTCAGCCTTTGGACTACAGAAAATTAAACTCATTCAGGCAAACAGCTCAGAACCAGTGTAAAGGGGAAGTTTTGGCAACACTGAACTTTAAAGTGGAAGGAAATAGTCAAAACAACTACTTGAGGATATTTCTAGCTTTGTTAAAAATGTTGTTTTCCTCTCAAAATGGTTAATACTTCCCATTACCTCCAGTATAATCTTTTAAAGTACTCTTCTTGGCATAGTTAACTTGCATTTTAAAATGATAGTTCATTTTAAAAATGATTAAATAAACCAAACTCAACCTTTTAATAATGAGGGAAATTTACATTTGTTATTATAGTTCAAGGTAACCTTTTTTCCTATCTCTTCAAGAGTGCAGGTGAAAACGATTTGATAATTATCTTGGATGCTTTCATTTTGGCCAGCAATCACAGTAGGATATTACGAGAAAAGAAGGGAAAACAGTTACCTTGAATTCTTGGAACACTCAAAAGCAGAAATGGAATTCCTAGAATAACCCTCCAAATTGTCAGCAATCCTGTTTAGATTAGCCACTTAGATGTTTTTAATACAAATTTGAAAGCAAGTGTGTCCCTGTGTTGGGCTGTTAACAGCAAGACCTCACTGCTATACTCTGAAAGCTTTTTTTTCTTGCTACTGAGATATAACAAATTAATGCACAAAAGATATTCAGAGAACACTTTGTCAGCCTTTCACTTCTGTTTAGGAGTGTAAGTTAAAGTCACCGTACCCTGAGGTTTGTATTTCTGCAAAATTTTCCTGTGAGAGCTTGCCGATTGCTGGAGGATTTCTCATTACCCAAAGGAACTAAATTGAAAAATACTGACCTTTAAAACATTATGTTATTCTCCAGTTTTCATTTCTGTTTATGCATTTTTTTTTTCCACAGGAGTTGTGGAAGTGTCAGTCCGAAGTCCGTTGGCCTGCTGGTTTAGTGCAATGCTTTATTGCTTTGGGGGTTCAGTTTTGTCTTCACTGATGCTTGGTGAACCTCCAGTAGCATTTCTGGCAAAGACCATAAATATTCTACTGGCATCCTCAGTCTGGTAAGCAGCCACAGTTGGGTAAGATGAGCTGTATGCTGTAAACTGATACTGTACCATCAAACTTCCATGTAAATCAGAATTTTTATTTAAAAGTGTTGTGGATTTGGATGCTGTCTCTTCATCCAGAGCATCACAGCAGCTATGATCCTGTTCTCTGGGAATAGAGAGACTCTTACAGCCTGTTGTGTAACAAAATGCTCTGTTGCTAGATTAGATTTACCTTCGGTTTTTTTAGTATTCCTGGTCAAACAGCTGCAAACATTACTTTTTAATAAAGTTATTCAGTTGCTGATTTACTGAACATAGGTATGTGCTAAATGCAGTCAAGTTTTTAAAAAGTAGCTCTGGAAGGCCAGAACCTGGCTGATGTAAAAATTTTGGATTTTCCTGTAACTGAGTTTCCAAGATACATCTATCCTCCAGTTCCTACTACCAAACACATTTTTTTCTGTATTTCATTCCTTCCCAGATGGGAGGGTGTTGTGATGAAATACAGTAGCTAGCTGAATGGTATGATTGAATCAAGTATTAGGCAATTTGGCCTGCTTTGGAGTTTAAAAAAAAAAATCTGGAGTTATTTTCATATAAATGTGACCTTCCAGTGGAGTTAATTTGTTCCAGAAAGTGATCTTTGAAGAAAACATCAAACTTAACAAAAATTATGAGCAGCAGTGGGGTTTTGAATTTAGAAATCTCAATCACTATATTTGGATAGTCTGCTTAAAGTCTTTTAGTTCCACTTGCCCCATAAGTTTTACAATTGCAGATTCATTTAAGTGAAAGCAGGTGTTTCTATCTGTCTGGGTAGATGTATTAGTTTTGTGGTCTTTGTGTTGCAATAGAAGATGACATATTTAATTTGGTGAAATTAATAATATGTATTATTAGTGAATTATTAACAGAGCTTATATAACCCACCTATGGTTGTGTTAGTCTGATGTGGGCAGACTGATAGCTTGTTTCATCAAGTGACACGAGCTAGGAGTGCACTTGAAGAGAAGAGAATTTCTGTTTCACTCACTGTGGTCAAATGTGATTTGCTATGCACAAATTAAGCGAGGTTTTAGTGAGGAGCTGTGAACGTTATGAAACTTTTTAAGCTTCCAGCTTTACAAAGTTTCCTCTTCCTGAGTGTAATGACCTTAATTCCTGATCCCAGATCATGCAAAATTAAATTCCCCAAGCCACACTTGGAACTGGAAAGTGAGTGGAGTCGTGCTCGGCTTGAGGAATGCTCCTAAATAGTCTGTAGGACAGCGGCATCTACTGTTAGCAGAGATTACAGGCAGGAATGGGCCTTCAGGGCCAGCCTCAGTCCTGTCACCAGTGCTTCAGGGTCCTAAACCCACATTCTGCAGATCTTAATTAACTCTGGTCTGAGTTGTCTAGTGAGTTGGTGGCTTAAATGGCTTTTTGCAGTAGCCTGTAAAATACATCCTCGCTCTACTGATAGGAAGTCTTTGGCTTCATATCAGCTGAAACCTGGTTGCATACAGAGGCATCTGACTTTCCAATAAGAGATAAAGGGAAGGGCCTCAGAAATTCTTGGTAGGCAGGATTGAGATCAAAAAACTTAAAGCAAGGGGCAGTGTCTTTTTTTTTTTAAGAAAACAAAGTTTATCCTTCTTTTTAAACACTTTCTCTGCTCTAATGCAATTATTACTCTTACTCCTGTGCTGAAATAATCTACTTAAGATAACTTAATCAAGATACTTAGTCTTGATTGGGTTTTTGTGAATGTCTCAGTAAGAACTGAATTTTATTTATTATTGAAGACATACAATAAAACACTACATAATCTAATCTTTTAAAATTTACTGTCACTTTGGATTTAACTGTTAGCCATCTTTACTTCGTTTTAAAAGCAAGTTGATCAAAGATATTTTGTGTAGTGTTCTTTCATTGCTTTGAATAAAGAAATGTGCTTGTAATTGGCAAGCTGGAAAAGCTAGAATTGGTAAGTACTAAGATGTTAAATGTGTTTAAAAATAGCCATGCATTTCATCGAGTATGACATTAACTAGTGAAGGCATTCTTGCTGAAGTTATATAATTCCAGGTACCTACAGTCTGGAGGCACAGGGTCAGCATTTAATTTACCACCCTGTTTTAATCCTATTAAAAAAAAAACCCAACCAAAAAACCAAAACAAAACAACCTCCCTACACCAAACTAAACAAAAAGTAACTCACAAGATAAATTCATATGGCAGCAGCTCTCTGGCCACAGAGAGCAGGCACAGACTTTCCCAGGCGTTTTCCTGGGGAAGGCTGTGAGAGAAGCAGAGAAAAGAGAGTAAAAACAATTTTTATGTCATTTGCTGTTCCTGTGTTTGTGCCCATGTGGAATGTGTTTGGAGATTGTTTACCCAAAGTGGTTGCTTGATTGGACACTGGTGGTGGTGTTTGGATTGATTGACCAATTGGATCCATGTGTGTGTGTTGGCCCTCTCAGGACAGAGTCATGGGTTTTTTAGTTAGTTAATGATAGTTCTTGTTAGTGTAATATAGTGTAATATAAGTATAGTATAATATAGTATAGGATGATGCAATAAAGCAGTTGATCAGCCTTCTGCAATCATGGAGTCAGTGCTAATTACTGCCCAGCTGGGGCCTGCGGCAACAATTCAAACCACACAAAGTCAATCAGATACCACTTTAATGACTTGAATCATAAAAATGTGATATATAAGGTGTAAATCTGCTGGAAAATGTAAAGCTGTTTCACATGGACTTCAACAGATTCTTCTCTGGGACAATGAGGCAGTAGTGTTTGGTTTTGGTGCAAAAGCTCAGGTGTGCTCAGAATCTTCTCAAATTTGTTCCAAGATGTGTACCATTAGACTTTGAGTTGTAAGTAGTATATCAGGCATTGCTAGTCATATTCCAAAAATATCTTTAAAGATTATGAGAAGATAATTCCTCAGCAAAAATGTGGCTAATGTTTTTTTCCTAATGATTTTCAGGTATCTAGTGTTTTACTGCCCAGAAGACATATTCTGCCGCTGCTTTTCCTTTCTGCCTCTTCGTCTTCTGGTGGCAGGAATGAAAGAAGTGACAAGGACTTGGAAGATCACAGATGGCATTGCACATGCAGACCTTGCCTACAAAGATGCCTGTCTTATCATGGTGGCTGTGGGCTGGGCCAGAGGTAACATGCACAGCATCTTGTTCTGAGGGTTTGGGGTTTTCTTGGGTGGTGTTTAAATGTCTAGCCCCTCAGCAGAACTGTAGCACCATCCTTGCTGTGCTGGGCAGAGTAGTCCTGATGCAGTCTGATGTCCCCTGAAGGAAAGAGCCTGTGCTGCAGATTTTCTGCCTGAATTAAGGGTGACATTGAAGGACTTTGAGGGGAGTTCCTTTCAGAAGGTCTTATGAGATCTTGCAGGATGGGCAGTTGATGACAATAAAGAAGTAAATCTTCTGTGTAGCTGTTGCTGAACTTTCCAACAGCATTATTGCCTCAGAGCTGTGTCCTTGCATGAGGCTGAAGAAGAGAACTGGATATCTTAGGTTTTTGGGTTGTAACCATTACTTGGTTTTAAACATGGGGATGACCCTTGTTGCCTGCCTGCCATTTGGAATTCTGGAAGCCACCTTCCTGACAGCTGTATTTGCAGCCACACCATCAGGGTCACTTCAGAGAGTAGTTGTGCAGCTCTTGTTTCTGCTTGATTCTGTGCTGCTGTGGAAAGCAACACGTGTGAATGTGATGATTGCATCAGTTCAGATGCTGTCACTTACAGAGTGACCTGAGCTTCTTGCTGAGTATCTCAGCCTCTGAGGTTTCATGGCCATCGTTCGAGTCTTGTTTGCATGAAAGGTTGGATTAAGTCTTTTTAAGTCTGGGCTTTGGTGCCACATTTAGCGCCTGGTATCATGAGTTTTTCTCGGAGCAGTGGCATAGTAGTGGTAGCAGTCAGTGGAAACTTGACATAAATCTCTTCAATTTCAGGTGCTGGTGGTGGCTTAATTTCCAACTTTGAGCAGCTGGTGAGAGGAGTGTGGAAACCTGAAACCAATGAGCTCCTGCAGATGTCCTAGTAAGTTTTTTTAAAAACTGCAACAAGTTAGCTGTTATTTTGCTGGCTCCTTGTGTGGGTGCTTACTTTCAGTGGTTGAAGCCAAAAAAAAACCCCAACAAACCATTAGGACATATTTGTGCTCTGTTTTGTTGCGTATCCTTTGAAAGATGGGACAATGAACTTTGGGACTTTTAGAAGATGTTTTAATAATTTAATTTCACAGCCCAAGAGCTGCAAATGGGAAGAGAAGTCAACAAAACTTGTCAGAAAGTAGTAAAGACCTAGAGGGGAGTTGCTAGAAAGCAGTACTGGCTCACTTTGTCTTACAAGGACATGGTCTTCTATCCAAATGGAAGTACAGTGGTACTAGAAATACACAAGTGAATTTTGATATATGTTCAGAGCATCACTAAGATGGCTTCCTTTGAACAGTGTCTTACTTTTGCTGCCAGTGCTATTTTCCTCCAAAGACATCAATTATTTGAGAAGGTCCAAATTGGTTATTCAGTATAGCAGAAATGACCTGCAAGATGGGAGAAGTTACTTCTCTTGCAGAAGGAAAGAATGAGGAATATTACATGCCTCCTGGTTTTCTCTGTAAAATGAGAATTGAAACAGGCTGGAAAGCCACAAGCTATTATTGTAAGTCAAGATAAGGTCACTGTGATAATTTCCTAAAATTCTTTTGATCTTTCCCAGGTTACAGTCAGGTCTTTAAAAATAATAATTTTATTTTTTTAAAAAGCTATCTTGCTTTTCAGCAGCCACTCCTAGACACAGAATAACAGGAGAGACATTTGTAGCCTTCTCTTTGGCAATATTTCAACTTTTTGTGGATTGTGTTAGTTGCTGGCTTTTTCTGAAATTCTAAGTATTTAGAATTTCTCTTTCTCTTGTCAGTGCCTAAATGGCAGTCTTGAAAGTAAACCTCCAGAAGAAAAGGTGACTGTCAAAAATAGCACTGTAGACACAAATAAAACTGTCTTTACAGGTGCAACACCAGAACAATGCTTACTGATTGGCATCACTTGCATATATTCTCCTTCTCCACTGTGGGTATGGCTCAAAGTAATTCAAAAAAGATTTTAGAAGTTTTGTTTATGTATAAGTCTTAAGAGCATTAAATCGAGCTAAGTTACAGAGTTAAAAGCATCAAACATCTTGCAAATGGATGAGATGCCTGTGTACACAGGGTTGTTTTTTGGGCTTCTTGAGCAGGAATTTGATGTAGTTTTTTGGTTACTGAAGAGACAGGGAAGAACAGATCCACAGTAGATGCTCTGTGATAACAGGAACGTCACCTGTACATGTCACATGCAGATTAAGAAATGCACAGAATTCTGGATAACTGACCAAAGATCTCTTGCTTTCTGGCTGCATAGCTAGGAAGGGATTTAGTACCACAACAAAGATTGCTGTAAACTGGAAATAGATTGGAAATCTTTGCATGTCTCAGGTCAGCACAGCTGTGTTGGCAAAACCTGGTAATACAGGCCTGGCTCCAGTTGGATCTAAGCTGATACAGCTCCAGAACTGCTGGAGTGTTACAGTGGACCAAGACTTGAACTGTGTTACTCTTCAACACCTTAAGCAACTCCTTGGAGTAACTAACTCCTGGAGTATAGTATAGGCACCTGTTTTTATGTCTAATCCAAGTAGTATGATCTCTGTAATTTAACTCTTCAATAAGATATATTGGGAGAGGAAGAAGAGAATCAAGCTGACATATAAAGTCTGAATAGAAGCATTGATTTGAGGAGTATTTCTCAAATAGGAGTTTGCTGGGTGTGTGAAGTAGTGCTGGACTTGATGATTTATGGACAGAAAGCATAGTAATATTATATAAAGTGAACATCTTAATTTAGTTATAGCTGGATTTTGGATCTTAACACTGTTACCACAAGTTTTCATTAGTTCTATTCAGAAATAATTATTTTGCACACTAAGAACATGTATTGCTTTCCAGGCAGCTTCCACTGTAGAGCAGAGAAGAGAAATTAACATTCTTTGTTTGATTTCTAGCCCTGTGAAGGTAACTTTAATAGGAGCAGTTCTTTTCACCCTTCAACGCAGACAGTACTTGCCAATAGCAAAACACAACCTTGTGTTTTTATACACCATCTTTCTTGTTGTCTTCAAGGTAAGAATTTGAAAGTTGCTAGTGACCAAATAACAGAAAATATTTTATTTAATTGTTAAAATGCATGCTGCTTGATGGGAAGGCCAGCTCCTGCAGAAGTCACGTGTTTAGAATTCTATACAAGAGCAGGATGGAAGACCTGTTCTGTTACTGATTCTGTTCAATGTATGCAGGGGACAGGGAGGAAAAGAAAAAAAAATCAGGAATTTTGGCACTCAGTATTTGATATTCCAGGCTCTTATGTCTGTAATCTCAAAAAAAGGCTTATTCTTGTAGAAAGAAACTCTCCTGTTCTCTGTCTTTTGTGTGTACCTATGCAGTCACCAGTGGGTATGTAAAACAAACCAGCTGGATTCTCATTTGATTTAAAATGTTCACAAAATAAGTGTTTGGATGGGAAGGGAAGGCATACCAAAACTACCTTGAAGTAGCTGTAACTATTTTGTAATAAAATAGACACTACTTCTCTATTGAAGTCTTCAGTCCCTCCAGTCTTGTTCATTTCCAGGATGATGCCTTTCTTCTGGATTACTAGTTTAGAAGAAAATATAATCTCTGTTAGCAGATATCTGGCAATTTTAAGAGCTTCAGAGCTGGTGTTGAACAGAGTAGAGAATGTGTGGAAGTGTGGTTGCCAGTCTCCTTTCTGTGAAGGAGCTGACAAATTTAATTCTGCAGAAGTTACTTTAGGGAGGCAGGACTTGAAGCTTATGTCCTTGATTTTCCATCTGAAATGATGAAGGCATTGTTGAACTGTGGATGCTGGGAATGAGGAAGGAAAGGAATGCTGTTCTGGAAGTGAGAAATTGCAGGTGTCCACAGAAGCTGGCTGTCCAGCTGCCCTGGAGTAACTAAATCCTTACACTGATGGTAGTACTGACAGTCAGGAACTCGCACCCACTTAACTAATAAACAAATAAAGCAACAGTGTATCTGGTATGTCCTTTAATAATGTCTCCTAGAAACTTGTCCTGTCTCTGAAAGCTGTAGAAACTGTTGCAATATAAACTTCTCCCGTACCCAGATCTGAAAACCAGGTTTTTCAATCCTGATTCCAAGTTACGTGTCCTAAGGGGTGCCCACCTAAATCTCTGAACTTTATGGAATGAATATGGCTGTCTGGAATTCTAATTAAAGTCTGATTATGGATCTATACATTCAAAATGGAATTACACATTCCATTTTTCCAATTTAAGTGGAAGGAAGCCACTCTGTTTAGTTTTTCAGTTTGAACAAGGCACAAAACTTAAACATAAAAGTTGGTTTTCACCTTAAATGTATGGCATTAAATGTGATTTACTCTCAGGATGATTAATCTTATGGAGAGTTTTTTTGTGCACATTGTTTGTGTACAGCTCATAGAAACATAGAGTCATACAATGTTCAGGGCTGGAAGGGGCCTCAAAGATCATCCAGTTCCATCCCCTTATCATGGGCAGAGACATCTTCTACTAGGCCAGGCTTGTCAAGGCTTTATCCAACCTGGTCTTNNTATCCAACCTGGTCTTGAACTTTACCAGGGTTGGGGTATCAGCAACATCGCAGGGCAACCTGTATCTCACCACCCTCACTGGAAAGAATTTTTTCCTAGGATCCAGCTTAAATTTCCCCTCTTTCAATCTGTACCCTTTCCCCCTTGTCCTATTGCTACAGTTCCCAAGGAAAAATCCCTCTCTGGCCTCCCTGTAGATCCCCTTCATAGCTGTGTGAAGAGTGTTGGTCAGAAAGAAAAGCATTCTTTGACCAATTTCAGCTAAAATGAGCAGACTTCTGCTAGCGATGGCACAGCCTCATCCTTGTGTAGAAAGTTAAAAATGCCATACACCCCTTCAGCTTTGAACTTGTTTACCTGTGAAGCCATCACAACTTTTATTGTAACTTGATCCTTGTTCTTCGTAGGTAAAAATGATGTTGACAAGATGTGCAGCTTCTCCACTTGCTCCCTTTGAGGCTGCAGTGGGCCAAATGTTTTTTGGCTCACGAAAGACACCTTCCAAAGTGAAGGGTGAAAGTGCCACATCTTCCAACGGCTCTTCAGTCTGTGACCAGCCTTCTGAGCAGCACCATGAGGGTGCTAAGAAAAAACAAGCAAAGAAAACAGAATAAGTGACTTGACATCCTTGTGGTGGTCATGAAGATGTGTGTCTTCCAGATTAGGCCGGCTGAGAAGTTTCTTTAAGGAAATGAGAACAGGGCTGTGTTGTGGTTTGCCTTTTTGGAATGTGTTATGTAAGCTGTGTGTAAATGCACGTGTTGGATTTGAGTTAAAACTATGAACTTTTATAGTGGTTAAAAGTTTACTAATTTTTGTACTTATGATAACTTCAAATGCTTATATGTTAAAAAGATAGTTTCAAAAATGTGACAATCATATTTTTCCCCTACTGTATCACTTGTTTCATGTCTTCCTATCCCCCAGTTCTTATGTGTCATTTTGATAACACTGATTTGTACTGTCAGGTGTTCACTGTAGCATGTCCCAAATAAGAAAGTCATTAAGTAAGGCTTAATCACATTGCACTGTGTAAAATCATAAAAATGTACCGATTTAATGCCTTTAACTAGAAAAGTAACTGAATTATTGTTGTAATTCACATTGCATTGGTCTAGATTTTCTTCATTTCTTAAATATTTTAAAATATTTTTTAATGTTTTAAAATGAGAGTACATTATCTGGCACTTTAAAAAATCTTTACAGTTAGCAAGCAGAAACACATCAATGTTTTTGTTGTAGGCTTATTTGGACTCTTATTTGCAAGCATTTGAGAGGTAGGTGTTTTTTGCCACATTAGTGTTTTACAAGTGGTTTGTAGTTATCTTCTGGTTCATTTGGGTCTAGACATTCTTTGCCTGCATTTTTTTCCCAAGCATATGCACTTATTTCTTTTCAAAGACAAACTTCATTAGGAAGAATACTGGACAGTACATTTACCTTGTTTAGTCAGCACCCTGAGGTGCAAGACAGGGATGGGGGCAGAATGTTGCCCCCATAATCCATGAGGGGATGGTCAGTGAGCTGCTAGACCACCTGGACACTCCCAAGTGGTGGGATGGGATCCACCCAGGGAGTTGAGGGAGCTGGCAGAGAGCACGCTGAGCCACTTCCAATCATTTACCAGCAGTCCAGGCAAACTGGGGAGGTCCCAGTTAACTGGAGGTTGGCAAATGTGACATGCATCTACAGGAATGGTCAGAAGGAGGATCCAGGGAACTACAGGCCTGTCCCCTGCCCTCAGTGCCAGGGAGGCCATGGAGCAGGTCACCTTGAGTGCCATCAGCAACAGGAACAGGACAACCAGGGCATCAGGCACAGCCAGCCTGGGTTTAGGAGAGGCAGGTCCTGCCTGACCAACCTGATCTCCTCCTGGGACAAGGTGACCTGCTCAGGGCAGAGAGAAAGGCTGTGGCTGTGTCTGCCTGGATTTACAGAGCCTTTGACCCCTTCTCCCCCAGCATCTCCTGGAGAAAGTGGCTGCTCAGGGCAGGGCCCTGTGCTCTGGGGGAAGAGCTGGCTGAGGGCAGGGCCGGGAGCGGTGGGACATGGAGGGACATCCGGCTGGGCTGGCACCAGTGGGGCTCCCATGGGATCAGTGCTGGGGCC
>VXBC01011119.1:111383-124411 GCA_013399945.1 Ploceus nigricollis
GGAGAAAAGGAGGCTCAGGGGGGACCTTGTGGCTCTGCTCAACTCCCTGACAGGAGGGGACAGCTGGGGGGTCGGGCTCTGCTCCCAGGGAACAGGGACAGGAGGAGAGGGGATGGCCTCAAGCTGCAGCAGAAGAGGGTTAATTTGGATATTAGAAAGAATTTTTTCACAGAAATGGTGAAAAGCATTGGAACAAGCTGTCCAGGAAGGTGATGGAGTAAACATCTGTGGAGGGATTTAAAAGGGCATGTAGATATTGCACATGGGGATATGGTTTAGTGTTGGCCTTAGCTATGCTGGGTTAATGCTTGACTTGATGATCTTAAAGGTCTCTTCCAACCTAAACCACTCTTTAATGTCAGAAGCACTGAAAGTTTTTATTAGCATTTGCTGAAATCTTGCTGCTTTCTGCTTGTTGCATCTTTTTTTACTCAAGATGTGAAACAGTTCTAAGTGGCATACACTTCATAACTGAGAACTTTGGCATTTTAGAGATGTTACAATACATAAGAATAGAATCTTTTCAGGGGAATCTTTTCATTGATGTGCCAATTTTTAGAATAAACTATTTTTATAAAATTAGACTATTTTCTTCAGAGAGTACTGCTTTGAAGAGCATTGTTCAGCAAAGAGGGGTTAGGTTAATCTTTGTGCAGGATGCCAAGGAGAATGTGGAGGGAGATCTGATTTGAAAAGACAAAGTTCTAGTTCCAGGTACATTTCTAAATTTAGAAAAGCTGTCACCAATGCTGTGCTTAGAGAAAAGAAAAATAAAAGTACCAAAGAAATTTCTTGTGCCTGAGTAGTCACATTTCCATGGTGATGACCAAAAGCATTGAACTCAGTTTGAAATCCAACTTCATTGCAAATGTGCTGTACCTTGAAAGCTAAAATTACTATTTTCTTTAACACTTAAGAATTAAAACAAAATACCCCAAACTCTTTGGACAAACTAGCAGTCATATTCCTTACATATTACACTGAAACTTAGTGTTCAGTTACAAATGCTTGGAGTATTCACTTGGTGTCTCATTTTTTTGTAGCTTGATGTCATGGATTAACTTGAAGCTGCCAATTGACTGGTTAACAATCAGCTAGTTATCAAGCAACACCAGCACATGCTGCCTGTCCATGGTTTTTTAAAGTTTTGGATGTTTTTCTGAATAGGTGTAATTGTGTATTCTAGATCACATGAACCATACAGAATGGGATTGTGGCATGGAACCATGTTACACGTGTGAAATTCTGCCTGAAAACTGGCTATTCCTAGCCCAAGTCAATGTGAAAATATGCTTAGACTAAGTCTTTAACAAGTTTACAATTAGGGGGGAAACTATATGGTTTTGTATTCATTTTCACAGTTAAAGACAACAATATTAAAAATTTAAAAAAATGTTTTCTTGTCTGACACCTTAAAAGTAATACACAACACACAAAAAATATATATTGTTGTGAGACAGAACACAAGTTATGCTGGCAGAAATCCTGTTTTAAGCAGGAAAGCAAAAACTTTGTGTTTAAAGGTACCACATGTTGCTGAAGGTTGGGTGCTCAAAAAAGCTACATGCATATATTCTGAGAGCTACATTTTATAACACAGAAAAAGATAACCAGTTTCTCAGGGTTTAACCTGAATTCTGTAGGAGACGTTAATACAGTGTGTCCAGCATGCCTTAAATAAACAATTCCCAGCTTTCATGCTGATAGTTTTCTATCTCTAGTAAACTTCTCTGTGTGAGAATTTTGTTAACCATTTTTTATAACTGTTCTGGTAAAGCTTGTCAGATTCAGCACAGCTGCACACATAAACTACTTGGCTGTATCTAATTTTGTCATTAACCTGGTAAAATTACAAGAAGCTGCCTTGTGCCAATATAAACGAAGTCATTCAGCAATTCCTTTATCAGCTCAATTCTTGGGATAGAAGGGCATATTCCTGGTTAAACCAATTGCTGTTCTGAGTAATTTCTACTAAATACACCCAGCTTCTGCAAAAAGGAATACCTTAGAAATTGCTTCAGGAGCAGAACTGAAGTTTCTTTAGACAATAAATGCTATTTGCTTTCCTCTTCTGTTTTTTTCTCCATTTCATTTTATTGGAAAAAAATGGAGATGGGAGGATGTCACACAAGCAGTACCATCATCTGAAACGTGATTCTTCAGTGTATTGTTAGGCAAGACACAGTTGTTCAAGAATTCCAAACATCTGTCTTCTGTAGGAATCTGAATCTGCTCAGCATAAGGGGAATGCTGAAATCTAACATCATCCAACAGTCTAGACAGGGAATACAAGATTTACTCAGAGTGAATACTCTTAATTTATAAGGTGAATCCTCATTTCTAAGGTCTAAGTGAAGTCTTAAATGAGTAGCAACAGAGAAACACCATTTGACGCCAAGATGAGAATCAAAAATGTGTTGTAAATAGTAATTTGCATTTGTTCTGATAAAACTGCTCTGTTAAGCAATCAAAAGCCTTTTGTGAAATGTATGAAATTGTTCAGCAAGGAACAGATAGTAATATGAAGGCTGACAGAGAAATACATTAATATTCTCAGGCAAGATCACTGATCTGCCAGTGGGCTTTATCTACAGTGAGGAAGTAGAATGTGGTGATCAAAATGGCATCCCAAATAAAAACCACTGTGATTTAGTGTGATAAATAGTTCATGCACAGCAACCTGCAGCTGGGTTGTACAACCCCTGTTGTTGATAATTGCTGGTAAGTGAGAAGCTGGACATGAACCAGCTGTGTTCTCTGGCAGCCCAGAAAGCCAAACCTGTCCTGAGCTCATCCCACAATGTGGACAGCAAGGGAGGAGGGATTCTGCCCCTCTGCCCTGCTCAGGTGAGACCCCACCTGCACCTGTGGGGCCCCCAGTGCAGGAAAGACATGGACCTGTTGGAATGAGCCACAAAAATCATTAAAGGGCTGGAACACCTCTACTGTGGACACAGGCTGAGAGAATGGGGGCTAAAGGCTCCTGGGAGACCTCACGGCAGCCTTCCAGTACCTAAAGGGGGCTTATAAGAAAGGTGGGAACAGACATTTTAGCAGGGCTGTCATGATAGGACAAGGGGTAATGGTTTTAAGCTGAAAAAGGGTCAAATCAGATAATATTAGTGAAAAAATTATGGTGAGGGTGATGAAACACTGAAGCGGGTTGCCCAGAGAGGTGCCCCATCCCTGGAATCTTCAAGATCAGGTTGGATGAGGTGCTGATCTAGTCAAAAATGTCCCTGCTTATTGCATGTGATTTGGACTAGATGGCCTTTAAAGGTCCCTTCCAGCCCAAGCTATTCTGTGATTCTTTGATTCTGTGAAAAAAGGATTTCTTCAGTGTTGAAGCATGTTGTCAGAGGGGTTGAGGCAGCCCTTACTGACCCTGGAAGCTGATCCTGCCAGTGTCATGTAGTTCTTATGAAAGGAACTAAAGGGCAAAAAAGGAAGAAACATGCATCTAAAAGAAAGAAACTTGTGTCTACTTTGTTGTCTTTGGCTGAAATTTTATCAAGCTCTCTGGCACATTTTCCCCAAATAAATTAGATAAAAGTTTTTTTTTAGTGGTAGTCATTTCAATCATAGTCACCTTTAGTTTGGTCAAATTTTCTCCTCCCCCTTAAAAGAAGACTGTTATCAGACAGTTGAATGTCCAGGCTAGATTAGATGGTTTTGGTTTTTAAGCTGGACTTTTTCGTGGCCAAATTTGGAATGAAACTACTGGAAGATACCTTGATGTAAAGCTTTTTGGCACACATTCTGTTTTCTGAAAACAATACCCATTTATGGTCCTGGGGTGTTTAGGAATTACGTGGAAGTATTTTTGAGTGTCTTTCGGTGGAATTTCAGAATACCTTTAAGGCACTTAACAATTAGATTACACTGAGCAAGATGAAAATACAAACTTACATGGTTCTGTTGTCATAGCAGAATGTCAGAAAAATCCAAGGTGAAGAAATGAGTTTTATATTGAAGAGGGTGCAATTTCATGGCAGCTGCTTTGTCACATGAGTGACTTCTGCAGTTCAAATGTTCTTTGCATGAAAACTTTGCTCTTTTTACTTACCTGCCACCCATCATGCACCAAAGCCTGGTTCTGACTCTCCCAAAGTGAGCTGTTTTCCTGCAAAGGAGGCAGTTGTTCTCTGGTGTTTGCTTTCTAGCTCCTGAAGGCCTTAAAGCAGCAGGAGAGAGAGAGGCTGAGGTGCTTTACTTGAAATTCTCAAGCTGGGAGCAAGGCCCATCTCTCTGGGCAGCTGGGGCGTGTTCTTTGGCTGCAGTCCAATTACTCAAAGTATTTTTAATCACCTTTTGTTCAGTATAGCAGGTGAATGTTAAGGAAAACTCTCCTGTATGATCATTCAGATGCTTCTCTGGGAGTCACACTCATTCTGCCTGGGGCATTTAACTGCTGGGGATGAAGCCATGCTGGAATCTGGAATTAAATAACTAATGTTCCAATAACTTGGGTATCTTCTCCTGCAAGAAGTACATATGTGCTTTTTATTTATTCTGGACATTATGGATTTAAAAGTTCAGGATCAGGTTGGATTCTTCTGAATCCATCTCTCCAAGTATAATCCAGGTGTCCTGTAGCTGGCTGGTGTTTAGAACTGTCTTGCCAAAAGAATGTTTCCTTAGAAATCAAAGGTGTTGATGATTTTTTCCCTTCCTTTCCCTTATCTTTACCTAAATCTCCTGCTTATATCAGGCTGAAGTTTTGTTTGAGTAAGTTTGGCAGGAATTGGATCATAGCTGAGTTTAGAAGAAGCTGGAACACAAGGCTGTTTAAAAAAAAAAAGTTTCAAGGCTGTTGTCTATTAAGTAAGAAGATACAGATGCCAAATACTGAAGAGTTTACCAAAATCCAATAAAAAATTAGTGCTAATACTTCGGGAAAGCAGTGACTTTTCAGGAAACAAACTCAGGCATTGCTGTTGAGAGTATCCACTGTGTACAAACAAAGGAATCAAGTTTCCAAGTTGTGCATTGCTGTGATGGTGTTCTTGTCCTCAAATGCAAAAGGAATGGAGCACAAGGTTAATGAGCTTCAGACCAAGCTGAGGCAAGAACATGAGGAGTCAGGACAAAGTGAAGTAGCTCCTGGGAATGCTATGCAGCATCTTATTAGATGTTATAGCAAGAGTAGGGAACCCAGACTGTTGTCAGAAGTTAACTAGGAATATGGTTCTAACACTGGTACAGCCTTAGTGTTGCTGATCTGAGAGGTGACATGCTGCATTCCTGAGTCTGTACCCGGTCTGTATGGATGCCTATGAAATCAGAGCACCAATGCTGCAAGGAAAAGCAATGATTAAGAAGGTCAACCTGGGTAAGACCCCTGGGGATACATTTGCAGCATGAACTACAGGAATGTGACCAGGCATTTCAAGTTACTAATGAGAATGTGCTTGTGATACCTTTAAACAGTGCTGATTTTGAATATTTTATTTTACTCAGGGTGAAACGATGTGAAGAAGAGTGGGGTCTGAGCACTTCATTAATGCCAGAAAAAAAACCTGAGGGGGTTTAAAAGGATATTCCTGGTAAAATGCATCCTAGCTTCTAGGCATGCAGTAAAGTAGTCATGTCAGGCAACACAGAATTTAACTACCCCTAGTGTGGGCTTTGTACTGCTCACCCAGGGGCATGAGACCAGTGAACCTACTAGATCTTCTTTGTTCTGAAAGGAAAGAATAAGAAAACTGATAAAAGTTATGGGTTGGCTTTGGCACAGAGAGTGACTGAGTCGGTAGGTCAACTGCTGGCTCATGACTAGCAGGAGAGGAGAACACTGCCCATCACAAAGTCTGTAAAATCAACGTGACCCTGATGCATGTGGAATGATTTTTGCGTAGCACAGCAATTTCAACTGGGACTGGTAAGTAATGGACCCTGAGCAAACAAACAAACAAACAAACAAACAAAGAAAATCCATTCAAGTTGCACAATATATAATTAAGCTGTGGAACTCATTGCCTGCAGTAGAAGTGTAAGAAGTGGAAAGCAGTTGTGACCAGTTGTGACTCAGGCAGGCCTCACAGAGTTTTGTCAGATGGTGGGAGAGTGTTTTTAGAGAATCACAGAGTGGCTGGGGCTGGAAGGGAACTCTGTACATCACCCAGTCCAACCCCCTCCCAAAACAGGGTCACCTGGAGCAGGTGGGGTTGGAATGTCTCCAGAGAGGGAGACTCCACACCCTCCCTGGCAAACTGTCCCAGTGCTCTGCCACCCTCAATGGAAAGAAATTACTCCTCGTGTTGAGTGGAACAACTTCTCTTTTAGTTTATGGCCATATGAATGCACTGACCTGTTCTCCGATATTCTCTTGGCAGACCCTGTCCCCCAGGGAAAGGTGCTGACAGTTTTTTTGGGAAATTACAGGGATCAGCACATCTGGAGCATGAAGGTTTGGCTTCACCCTAGAAAACCCAACTTCCATGACCGTAGAATGTTCCCTACCAGGAAAAGAAAAGGCTCCTGGGCTGGAGAAGCCATTGGACTCATGGCTGTGTTGCAGCAGCAGTGTTCATATTTGCTTCTGAAAGGTGGGCACTTGTTTTGTTAGTGTGTCCTCTCTTATAAAACAGAAGTCCTTCTCTTGCCTCTGTGCAGTTCGTTATTTGTAGAATGCTTTCAGGAGCCCACATGAAAGGATGCATTAAGTATTAGTGTTAAGCACAGCTGCTTTGTCTGAGGGCTTTCTTCCAGCTGAAAATGGGTTTGACTGCAAGGAAACATATTTTTCCAAGAAGACTATAATTGGTTTTAAGTCTGGGAAGCAGAGAAGGCAAATAGAACTATTTTGTTTAAAAAAAAATTCAGGGAAAAGAATTATTTCTCTCCTTATTTTAATTAGAAGTATTATTGTTTATGAAAACCTGTTGTTTAATTCATCATGGGGAAATGGTCAAACACTAAAATGAATAGTTTTTGGAAAAAAAGTAATTTCCTCAGTTACTTTCAATCAGTTGCTTAGGTATTGACAGAAAATTTCCTTGGAAGCTGTCATCTTACTCAGAAAGCAGACTTTGAGTTTAATGAAAAGTTTCAGCAAATATCTGGTGTGTGTAAAAAGCTCCCACTTGTTTTTTTTCCCCAAGACAAAATTTTTCTTTAAGATCCATCATACTACAGTATGGAAATTTTCTGTGATGATACAGGATTGTGAAAGCTTGGATGGTGGGGAGAAATTCTTATCTAGCAGATTGTGGTCATGTGCTAATATTACTGATGACTTGCATTGCTGTTTAGGTTGCAGATAAGAGTTTTACTTCTATACTCAGGTCATAAAAGAGGTTTTGTTATTTTCTCATGTCAGCCACATTAAAATAAACATTGTTCTCCTGTTGAAGAGCCTTGAAAAGCTTCAGTCTGAAAAAAAATGAGTGGTTTAGTCTTACTTACAGCAGTCACATCCTTTTCCCCTTCCAATGTTAAGCTGATGCTAAAAGTACCTCTGTAAGCCTATCACACAAGTGCTAATAATAGGGAGAGTGTATTGATTTAAAAAAAAAAGTAGGAACTTATGCTATTGAGCTCATCATTTTGTAGGAACAGAGCATCTCAAGCAAGTGGGGAAAGCCACTTTGTTTATCTGGCTTGTGCTCAGTGTTATAGAAACACAAACACTCTTGGAAAAAAAGCAATACAGGAAGTGTTGAAACAGGCATGGGTACAGTGCTAAGCTTCTGCTTCAGCAACCAGGAGGAACACCAGCAGAGAAATTTTCTTGTTCTTTGGTCCTTGGTGCCCCACTTAAGGGTATTACCTGATGGTTCTCAGGGCTGTGACTTGTGAGATAGGAAAAACTAAAACTTGGTAAAGGTCTTCCTTGGATTCATGGCTGGGAGCTGTGTTTAGCATTAGCTGAGCACAAGGTTTGTCCTGGATATGGACAGTGAAAAGCCATGGGTCACTCTGCACTGCTCTCTCAGATCAAATTTAGAGCACCTTACCTGTTGTTACATTTGTCTTGTAATGTTTACCAAATCTCTGAAGACTGGACTATACAACTGGACCTGATGATCTTAAAGGTCTTTTTCCAACCTAAATGGTTCTGAAAGAGTGAAAACCTCTCCTTTACTTGCTTGGGTTACTTTGCCTTGCATAATTGTGACTGACAGGCGGGTGTGCAGATGTTTTCACACAGCCAATAAATGCAGGACAGTTCAGCACAAAGAGGGGGTGTCAGGCACGCCAAGATCACCTGTGAAATGGCCTGAATGGCATTCGTGGCCTGAATACTGCTGTTGTCTGGAGAGCTTGATGTGAACACTTCTGCCATCTGCCAGAACTCTTTGCCAAATTAATTACAGATCCACTGTGAGGAAGTCTGAATGACCATTACCAACCATGGTGGCATTCCCCTAGCAAAAATATTGTCCCCATGTGCCCCAAAAACATGTAGGGTGTATTGTAAGTAGCAAGATTGGAAAATGCAGATCCTGTTTCCAGCTGTCTGTGTTCAGTCACTGGCAGTGAATTGAAGGCTCTAGATCCATCTATGCTCATTTAAAGGTTTGGCCTGAGCACTTAACAGAGGATGCTTGGAAAGATTCTGAACACATTTAGTGTTTCATTCCCCTTGGGTGTGCAAATTTCCAAAGCTGCTGTGATAATCTTGGCCTGGAGAGCCAGCACAGAGCATATTGTCTGTGGGACTGTGTGTCCTTGGCTCACCATCAGGTGGGAAGAGGTGCTGGTTCTGGGTTTGCATGTGCCTCTGCTTTTAGAAACAGTTTGGGCAAGTGGAGGAACAGTTCTGCAGAGCCATTACAGTCTCTTCTGTACATGATGTTTGGGCACATTTTAAAGCCTTTATTTCCTCAGCCATGAAATCTTCTTTGAGTGGTTGCATTCTGTCTTGTAAGTGCTCTAGTCAGGGCTTTTCCAACATGTGTTTACAAGCCTCTGTGGGTGTGCTTGCCATAGTAATTCCTGGCTACATCTTATTGGGAATGTCGTGATACTCACAGGGTTTGGAGAGAGAAAAAGCATTCCAAGTGGGAAATGAGATCCACAATTCCCAGTGCCATGGACCAAAGCCACAGGCCTAAGACTTCTTAGAAAGTCTTAGAAAGGAAGAATTCCTCTTTGTAAGGGATGTGCATTGTTTATATTTTTTCTGTTTGTAATAAAGCTATGCTACTTCCTTCAATATATACAACCGTTCTCATTTTACCCTTTCTCTCTGCTCACTGTCATTATCCAAAATAGTCTGTAAAACAAAAAAAAAAAAAGATTAAACTAACCTCCTCTGTTTTTTATGTGCACCTTCCTAGTTAAATGTGTTCGAGCTGA
The DNA here is from genome assembly GCA_013399945.1 of Ploceus nigricollis. Classification (NCBI taxonomy): domain Eukaryota; kingdom Metazoa; phylum Chordata; class Aves; order Passeriformes; family Ploceidae; genus Ploceus; species Ploceus nigricollis. Next base: position 120,687 of record VXBC01011119.1, read on the forward strand.
TGAGCTATCACTTGTTGAGTCACGGCAAACCCTTTGTCCACATTATGACTAGTAGATATTTAATTGCCTCCTGAATTAAATTGTTCTTTCCACCTTCCCATGGTTATTTTCTCTTATCTCCTTTGACATTCACATTACAAAGTAACAATGTTGTAATTATTTTGAAAAGAATGAAATTACTTTGTCTGTGAGACACTCAATCTTGGTAGCTCTAACAACGTAGAACTGTTTGGTGGCACGCAAGAGTGTCAGCCTGCAAAATAGGAAATAAAGACACAAAGGGAATGACACACATTATTTAAGAAGGGAGGGGTCATCTTGATGTTGACTGAGACAGATGTGAACCTGAAGATCACTGTGTAGAGTAGGAGCATGTAGGTTTTGTGTGCTGCGGTCAAGATCCTGATAAGAGACCCAAGAGTGAGTCAATTACCCAGCGCGGAAGGTGTTACATCAGCACACCCACACTTGTAGTCCATAATTAGGGCAGTGTGGAGCAGAGTGTGGGAAGTGTTATCCATGGAGCACCTGCAGTGACCAACACTTGTCTTCCAATGCTCACTTCCACAGTGGGGCATCCACAGCGTTCCTGAGGAGCTGAAGTTATGAATGCCAAGGTGTAGCAGATTTTTCTGAGAGGCACGACAGGTCATACACATGAACTGTGTAAGGCCTGTGAGAGGAGATATTGTAAAAAATGCAGGTGAACCCGGTGGGAAGAAATGATGATGTCTGACTCCANACCACAGGGAGATGCTGAGCTTGGGGTGGTAGAGAACACCACTGCCGTCTTCAGTTTTGGGGGGCAATCTCCATTCTTCTCTATGTAGTTCTGGTAGTCCCAGTATCCTGATGCCTCAAGGGGAAGAAGACTCTTGGTTCCTGGTCTGAGCACAGTGTTTCTCCTTGTGAGTTCTGCATCCCTGTGCTCCGCACAAACGGCCTCGGATGATAACTTTTAACTTTCATATTTCAAAGTATAGTAGAAAAAAATGTAATGTTTTGCACTGTTTCTAGATTCTCACATGTTTTGCCTTATTACTGTGTTTTCTGCCACCACCTAGGTTTTTCCTAGGGTGTTCCCAGGGCTCTGAAAACAAAGATAGTTGGTCCAGTCATTTCCAACTTTGGCTTATGGGCCGAAGCAATATACTCTGAGCAGCATCAAGGTATCTCTGTCAGCCCGTGAAGCTGAGTGCTTGGTTTAGCTTTTTAACTTGTCTGTCCACATAGCAGTGGCAAAAGGCATTGCAAACAGGTGGTGGTGGCTGTCCACAGAGTGAGGGAACCCTTTCTCTAAACCTTGGGAAGTATTCTAGGTTTAAAGTAGAGTGTGAGGTGCATTCTGGTAGGTTTTGCCCCACGTAACTCCTGTGTGCAGCAGCCCTTGTGCTGCCGAAGCACACCAGTCAAAAGGTGCTTTTTTGACCTGTCTGAGATGGCCACAGGATCTATTAATACATTGTAGAGTTTTTTTATTTATTTTGGTGAAAGTACATAGTCATTTTTAATTCGTTTTCCAAAACAAATAAACAGTATTTGCTTTGAAGGGCCTGTGCTAGTCCAACTGGCTGATGACCCAGTCCAAAAGCTGACAGATTATTCTTTTCTGTTCCAAAGGTAGGAAAATATGATGACCAAACATGATGTAGGTCTTTTTTTTTGAGGAATAAAAGCCTTGTATTTCGCCTCCTGCCTTTAAGTTGTTACATAAGTACAAAATAGTTAAGCTGAAAACCATCAACAGTAATATAGATCTAGCAGTTGATCTGCATGTTTAACTCCTGCTTTCAAAGAAGAGGTTTGCATTAGAATTGAGACTCATATAATTTAAATTACCTGTAAATCACATATAATTTAAGTTTCCTGCCAGATACAATTTATCTTTCACTTAGCAGCTTTGCTAATTCAAATACAGTCAACCCCTCTCCAGCCACATATGCAGGGAAAAGTCCTTTTTCTTTCACTGAAATTGGGTGGAGGATAGAAATCTGCACTATCAGAACTGTTTGCAGCATAGCCAGAGATCAGAGATGTTTTACAGGGCAAGCATCAAGACTTTGGAACAATCCCCCGCAGCACATTTTCAACACAAGTCCCTCCTGACAGTGAGTATCTGGGTCTGAAAACGGCCTGTCTCCAGTAACCACTGTGCATCCCTGAAAGTGGCAATATTATAGAATAAACAGTCGCCTTCTCTCTGCCTTCCCAGATGTATATAAAATTTGCCATGGCTGAAGTCTGTCTTCTGGGTAGTTCCAGAGGTAATTGTCTGGAGTTAACTCACAGGGCTCCTGTCGAAAGGAATTAGTATTTCAGCAACTCCTTGGCCAACTCCATGGCAGTACTGAAATAGCTGACTGCCTTACACATCAGCTGGCCTTGCTTAGGTGGAGCAACTCAAATGTTTTTAAAAGCAAAATAGTTATCATGCTTCCATTGCGTCCTGCAGCAAAATTCTCCTGGCCAAAAAGGTTTCAAGGGAATCAGTGTCTTTATTTTTCCCTCCATCTATCTCTATTTATAGCTTATGAATGTTCGGAAATGTATGACAAGGAACTGGGAGAGGAATGGATTTTAGGACTTGAAGGTCAAATATTTTGTTCAAGAGAAGCCTGAGTTGTTCATGATGGAAAGGACAGCCTGATGGCAAAGCTATGTGCTTTGGTGTTTAAGGTACACAGCTGCAAAGAGAAACTGATTAAATTCAGGATTAGATCTTCAGTGGACACAATGGATTCTTTCTCACACACATACAGTGCTCATCCGGAGTCCAGAGCCTCTCTTGAAGCTCTTTTTGATATGAAATTCAGCAGCCTTTATGACCAGATCAAGTGCTCTTTTTCCTCAGTGTTCATAACAGTATTTGCAGTATGAGAAAATAATACTCAGCACTAGTAAGAAATATTCAACTAAGTACAAATAAAACTGTGTTCCATCATGAATTTCTTTCCCTACAACACACTTTCCCATGGTCATTTCATCCACTGATGACTGCATCCCAGCTGGAGCAGGCTGGCAAAATTAATCCAAAGTCCTTGAATTCAAGATGATTTAAATGGACAAGGGATCTTTTTCCGAGGTTATCAGTTTAAAGATGTCTGGCACTTGGCCTTCAAACTGTGAGCTGTCTAATCCTTATCTTGGTTAAGTCAGCAGCAACGTCTTCACTGCCTTTAGCAGAAGTGAACCTTAGATCATCACTGCTCAACTATGATCCTTTGAACCATTTCACCCTCAACAGCATACAGCTGTGTGTCAGATGTTATTATTTCATTGCTTATTCAGGTTTTCTCTCCTTTCCTTCTGCTTTTCTATCTCAAATAGTATTTCACCTTCACTGTTTCATATTTTACCAGACTTAGTTTGAAATGCATTGGTCTTACGATTTTCAACCCATTCCTCCTGCTCCTTTTAATTTTCAATTCCACAGTCCGGGCTGGGATGATAAAACATCTTTCCTAAAAGTAGGGTAGCATTTCATCTTGAGCTCTTTGGAGGCAATGTCCAGCCACAAAATCTCAATCTATGTACAAGGTTGCTCAGAAATTGTCTTGATCTTGATTCCTTTTAGACTTTTTAAAATAAAAAAAGTAAAAAGGAGAAAAAATATTTAAGCTTGCATTATGTTGTACAAATTTTCCTGAACTATTGTATTTCAAGTTAGAGGGTTTCTTTTGTTTAAAAGCATGTTTCTTCTCACTTTGGGGGGGGAAAAAAAAAAA
>VXBC01011125.1:0-101813 GCA_013399945.1 Ploceus nigricollis
TAATAAATAAGTGTGGCTGAATCATTAGCTAGAGTGTTGAAAGAACGTATTTTACCATCAAAGCTGAAATTGGTAGAATCATGCTCTTAACAGACATCAATTTCTACACCACATTTTTATAGTAGTCCTCATTTCCTCCTCATATTCTTTACCTGAAATAACTTCATGCCCTCTCTGCATTGCTCAACACCTTTTTCAGTGCCCCCAGCTCTTTTTCATGTTCCTAATTACTCCTGGAGTGTACTCAGCTTTCTCTTCCCATTCATCATCTGCTTGGTTGAGAAGACAAAGTAGAAAGGAAATAGCCTGTTACTTCCCCGGGGCTGCAGTTAGAGACTGTTGTTTGGCTTAGCTTATTTTGTTTCAGATTGGCTCTTTTTTTCCATTTCCTATGTAAGAGTATGAGTCCAATCCCCAGTTACTATTTTGTTTCCTTGGTAGTATTATCAAGAGTTTAGCCAACATGTCAAGGAAACTGATGCTTCCCCTCTGTTCAGTGGTTGGGAGACCACAATGAAGTTCTGCATCCAGTGCAAGAAAGGCACTGACAGACTGAAGGGAGTCCAGTGGAAGGTCACTGGGATCATCAGGGGCATCAGGGACTGGGACAAACCTACAGAAGGAAACAGTCGGATTTAATTCAGCCTGGAGAAACAAAGGCTATGTGGGGACATAATTTCAGTCTTCCACAATGTAAAGTGGGATTATAGAGAAGAGGCAGATTCTTCCTGGAGGTGCACAGTGAAAGGGCAAGAAAAAATGGACACAGGCTATAATTTGGGAAATTCTGATTTAAGGAAAAGTGTTCACAGTATGGATGGTTAAGCATGGGAACAGATGCCCAGAGATGATGTGGACTCTCCATTCCTCCAGAAACTCAAAACTTGATCTCTTTGAAGCTAGCCCTGCTTAATATGAGAGATTTGAGCACATAATGTCAGGAAGTTCCTTTATATCTAAATTATTTTGTGATTCTATATATTAATTACTCTGAAACTACTTCTCAGATTTACTAAAATTCACCAACAGACTAACAAGTCATTTAATGGGGGGAGCAGGGATGAGAGGGAAAAAGTAGACTGACAGACAGATGAGTGAACAAATGAAGTAATGCCATCAGATTCCTTTCCTTAGAAATATTCTTGTCCTGACGGCTGGCAAAAGTGGTAGACCACTAGCCAGCATCATTCCTTGCCAAATGTTAGTGTCTACAGTAAGAAATCCAGATTACCATTAGGAGTTTGCTTTAGTGCCATTCTGAATGCAGCTGTAGCTGTATTGGTGTATTTTTACCCATCCCGGCTCCCATGCAGACATGAAAAAGCAGTGTATTATGATTATTTCTGTTGTGTGATGTGTCTACAGGACACCTTTGCAGAATAAGGAAATACTTAAGCAGTGGCAAATACTAACAAGTTGAAACATTACGGAATCTTCAGCCACTGACACGATAATCAAAGAGCTAAGCTTCAATGAAACAATCATATAGGCAGGAACCGGTTTGGCTTGTAATACCTCATAGAGCTATGTGAAATATGAGAGCTTTCCAAAGCTGTTGTTTGGGAGTTCAAGGAGTGTGAGAACAGACAGTAGTGAGGAAATTGAACATATGCAAATTTTATGTAAATATCTTTTATTAGACTGTGATTGAAGCTGTGGAGGAGGAGCACCATTTCAGGCCAGTTTAAAAACCAGGGACGGGCTGTCAGCTTGAGATCAGTCTTTCTTCATGCCACAGACATGTGGTCAAGGATTCTTCTTGGTATTCTGTCCCTGAGCTGGTTTCCCATAGTGTCTTCTGAAACGTAAGTGGTCACACATTCTGTGTCTTTATGATAACATATTTTATTGTATTTCCCACCAGTTTATTTCTTCTGGGACACTGCTATATGATAAACAGGATATTTGAGACATAGAGCCTTAAATGTATTGACTTTGAAGTAGATGGCATTGAAGGATGGTTTGGAGTGGTGCTCTCCATCATGAAACTGCTGTGAAATCTGTGAATGATAGAAACCTGGAACTTGAGTAGCTGAAGTGTGATGTGCGTGGGTAAAGTGGCAAGGAGACTCAGGACTAGACTAACAAGTAATACTAATAATTAGGATTGATACGCATCAGCAGCACAGAGAGAGCACGGCGTATGGGGAGGTGCTAGAGGCCAGGCAGTGGCTGGGGCTAGGACCATGCTGAATGGCAAACCCAGTAAAATTAGTATTCACATTAGCCCTGTCAGTCTCCACGGCTTTATACAAACAGAAGATTTCAGCCACAGTATTCAAAAATATACCAACATTATAGCTTAAATCCTCTTCTCAAAAATTCTAAAGGAAGACACTAAGAAAGCTTAGCTTCATCCAATACACTGTTCATTTTAATACTTTTAATTTTGGTCTCTGAATTTCATGCAGCCTGAACTGGACAAGTGAAAATAAAAGTAAAGGCAATATGAGCTGGCAAAGCTGTGGGAGAAAAAGAATGGAAAGGATCATATTAGAAAGAAAGATTGTGTGATTCATGTTGTGCTACAAAACCAGCTTGTGAATTCTGTCATACGTTATTTGGAAAGAGTAGTTTGGGCAGCAAAGTGCTGGACAGCAACAGAGTTTTAGAGAAACATAGCAAATATGAAGGAATGTTTTTCAGAGCAGTACTCCAGGGAGGGAAGGCTGCCGCAATTATAGAGAGAAAAAGTATAAATAAAAAACTTCAGTGGAAGAAAGAAACAAAGAAAACAACACAGGGAGAAGCATGGAAACAGGAGCATGGAAACAGGAGCATGGAAACAGAGCTGAGCATGCAGATTAGATTGAGCATTCCCTAGAATTTTCTGCAAAATGGAAAAGCAAGATCACTTCTTGTGCATGAAGTGGATTGTCTCATGTCAGTTCTTATCCAGAAGATATTCAGAGAATGAGAAGATTTAAAGATTGTTGCAACCCTTAACTAGTATTTTTGTCATTGGTCCCAAGAAGAAGATAAATATTGCTCCTCTTTATGGGAGGCTGCAGAGGTTTAAGTACACACTTAGGTCATGGATGGACAAATGCAGCTATGCTTTAGCCACTTCAGTAATTGGAGCTGTGTAAATACCTGGAATGGAGAGGTGCAGTATCATGTTGGGTAAGACACTGCACAGAATGATGCCAGTCCCTCAGTTCAGAAAGAATTGTGAGGGATTAAAAAGCTGACATTTGTACTTCCTTAGCATATTATTTATAATCCATTGAAAGAAATGTAAATCCTTCCATTGGTTTGAGCAAGCTTTGGATCATGTCTTCCTTCACACCTCTGTGCTATTTTCCTCTCCTGTTTGCTCTGACTTTCCTGCACGACTGAACTTTCTGATTGGTCTTACAGCCAGTATGTGCTGCTGGTCCCGTCGGTTGTGCGGAGCGACACTCCGCAGACGGCTTGTGTGCAGTTACACAACCTCAGCGAGCCTCTGTCCATGAGCATTGTCCTGGAATATGGCAGTGTCCAAAGGACTCTCTTTGAGGAACCTGTGACAGAGAATGACTTCTTCAAGTGCGGCGAGTTCAAGGTATTTTCTCTTTTGAAACTACTGAAGAGGGTGTAGTAGCTGGAAATAATTCTGATTGCAACTCTCCTTGTCAGTGAGGGAAAGAAGACAAAGTGTTTAAAATAAGATAAACTGTTGGAAAGGCTGACAAAACAGGAAAAAAAGACCTATGAATTGTAGAAGGGAGCTAGAGAAAGACTTTCATCTCCATTCCCAGAGTGAATACAGCAAAGCTTTAGATTGTTATCACAGCTGCATGCTCCTTATGGAACTGTTGAAGTATCAAGCAAGATGATAGGTCCCATATAGATCCCAGTTATTCCCTTTCCTGTGACTCTGCAAGATCTGTACACACAAGAAAAAGAGTCCCAAGGTGAGGTCTTCCAGAATGCATCAGGAGAAAACACTTCAGAATTAACGATATATGGCTGTGGCAACCTGCATGTAAGCAGGGAAATGCATAGGGCAGAACACAGCTTCAAATCTTATTACCTGATGACAGATTATGGGCCTTCCACAGCAGAAATTCCCAGAAATTATCTCACTGACAAAGATGGGGCTTCTCATGACTTTCCATAAGCTGTTTATGACTCAAGTGACAGCATCCTGCTCTAAAACCCTGGGCATCAGGGAACCTCAACATGTCTCATTTACCACTTTTCCTCTGGGGTTTTGCTCCTCTCCAGGTTCCTCCTGCTACTTCTGATCCCCTGGCATTCATTTCCTTCTCAGCCAAAGGTGCCACAGTCGACTTAGCTGAGAGAAGATCAGTGGCAATTCAGAATGTGGATGGTGCTGTCTTCGTCCAGACGGACAAACCCCTCTACAAGCCAGGACAAACAGGTGGATGAAGGGTTTGAGTCAGCTAGAAAGTTGAGAAATTGAGTGAAAGGGTGGGTCAAGGATGACAGAAACTTACTCTTGTGGAATAAAAATCTCATCTGAGTTTGGGATCATCAAAGTTATTGAAAAATAGAACCAATTCACAACAGTGCAACAAAGTAGTAGAATTCATGTGTCTGTGCTTAGTTAATTGCCTTTACAGGATCTCGGGTTCTGTCAGGTTTACTTGAGGAGGGTCACATAAAAAGTATCCTTAAAAATACAGAAAATAATAGATTACGTTTGGAGCTAATAAAGTTAATATAAAAATGAAGCATGCACCTCAGTTCCTGTCAACAACTCTTTCTCCTTAACTGTTGATCTATTTCAAAGTGCTGATTCCATCAAAATATTTAAATTACAGTACTAGCTCTGGTGGAATTAGCTATCTCTTTAGCATAATTATACTTTAGTCCAAGTGGGTAATAATTGAGGATATTTCAGCTAACATTTATTTTGGTTTTCTTTTTTGACTGGCTAAGGTAATCCTTTCATGTTCTCTGGGCACTCTTTAGTTTTCCAACAAAGCCTGGTCAAAGCTGTGTATTGAAAATTATTTATCACTGCTAGTAAAAGAAATAAAAGAAATGATAGAGATTGTTGCATGTGACAGTTGAGATCTGACACTTGGTGCCAGGTTAATGGTTGGATTAGACAGTCCTTGAGGTTTCTTTCAACCTTGATGATTCTGTAATCCTTTTTTGTCCTGTTTTATTATTCAGTGATGTTTCGTGTGGTCACTTTGGACACCCAGTTCAGACCTGTTCAGGAGACGGTAAGTGTGAGTGATAGTCAAAACTTTTCAAGTACCCTCTTGAGGTACCTCTTCACTGAGACTCTCTCACTTAGATATTGAGTAAGAAGGGCCTGGAATAGGCTTCCTGATATTATTTATATTTTGTATTTTTGTATTTTGTTTATTTGCTGTAACTCCTTACCTTTGCACTCCATCATTTCCACGCCTTTGTAGAGGGCAAGGCTCCGAAAGCACTTCTAGAAATCTCTCAGCACACAGATTTTGTAGTCCCAGATATGTAGAAAAAGACTGGATATTTTTGCAGAAAAAAATTCACAAACAGGTTATCCTCTTAAAATTATCTTTTTAATTACAGACATGAGTTATAAATTGTTTCCCTGGCCCAATCTTCTCTATCCAGAAAAAACTGTTAACAGTTTTCCTTATGTTCTAGTGTTTATCAACCTCCACTGTTAGATAATCGTTTTGATAATTTTTTTTCTCTCCCTTTATTTCCTCCTCCAGTATCCCAGAATCATCATTGAGGTAAGAGGTACAACATGAAATTAAAGCACAAGTTCCTTTGGGAAGGCTATACATCACCATTTCCCTTAGAGTCAACAGCTGAGGGAGACTCATCCAGAGCACACCAGTTAAAGCCAATGGATTTGAGGTTGAACAGTGGCAATATCCTCTATCAAGCACCAGAGGAGAAGAAGTCAGCACAACTGGAGCTGTTAGTCAGAGGCAGCGTGGGGTTGCTGCTCTGTCTGTCATTAGAGTTCCAGCAGGAGTGTTCTGTCCAGGCGTACCTTGGGAGGGCTACAGCAAATAACTGGTGAAATAGCCTCATTTTCATACACAGGCATAAGAATAGTGACTTTCTGAAATGCCATGTTCTCATGGGGACGGGCTAAGAATGAATCATCTTCTACCACATTTCACATCACTACATCTCCAAGCACTTTCTGAGCGAGGCAAGCGTAATATTCCTGCTTTACAAAGGCAGTTGAGTCAGAAAGATTTATACTACGAATGTTCTAGATAGGAAGCCTGCATCCCATATGCAACCTGTGTCCCACTCAGGAACTGTTTCTGAATGATCTGAGGCCATCTGTCAGTGTTGCTAATTCCCAGTTAAACATAAACTTAGGTTTGTTGAATCCACAAGCAGAGATGGAAAGTCAGAGCACACGTCATCAGCCCCAAAGCACTCTTAGCCTGTGACTCATTTAGCCAATGTGTTAGAAGACAGGCCTTGAAAGAAGGCAAGAAGTGGTGAAAAAGGTTTTGCTACATCTCTTTCTTCCAGGATCCAGAGCAAAACAAGATCTTCCAGTGGCTGGAGGTGACATCAAAGCATGGAATTGTCCAGCTGTCCTTTCCACTAATCCCAGAGCCCATTCTGGGGTCCTACCAAATTACCGTGGAGACAAAGTCAGGTGAAAAAGAGTACCAGTCCTTCAGAGTGGAGGAATATGGTAAGTAAAGGCTCATAAACTACCCTGTACTAGCAGTGAGGCTCTGCCTAAGTCAGAGAAAAGCTACTAATGCAGAGTTTAAGTCCTTTGAATTCTCCACATCATGCCTGGAAAAGAAAGACATGGAGAGAGCTGGGTGGACTGGTGCATGAGAAACAGGCCTTTCCCAGCTATGTTGTCATTATTGCTGGTGACCTGGGATAAAAGACAAGTTGAGGAGAGGTAGTGTCAGCAATCTATTTGATTTTGTTATTTCACTTAATCTTTTGCCTTTCTCCTTCACTGCAACTGGATTGCATAATAACTTTTGTTCTCCAGGGCTTGACTAGTTTGAGACATTGGCATTACTCATTTTTCTGTAAGAAAAGAGATTAAAGTGATTTACCATTGTTTTTGCTGTGACTGTTATAGTTATTAGTATGATTATTATTTAATTTTACAGAAGTTACTCATCTTACCACAGTACATATGTTAGTTTTTCTGTTGTAATATACTACAGCCAGTTAGGTTCTTCTTTGATCCATTTCCTTTCCCTTGTTGGTGAAAATGTCTTTGCCAACTGTTTTTTTTTTTACTGTCTTACACACACACCCCCACACACACCCACACACACCCACACCTGTGTATGGCATGCAATTGCTGATCAGTCATATTCACATTACATTCTCAGTGCTGCCAAAATTTGAAGTGACAACCACTGGGCCAAAGACGATTTCTTTCTTTGATGAAGAAGTCAGGGTGAACGTTTGTGCTTCGTAAGTATCAGAGCTGAAGACAGCACAATTGTGCCCAACAAATGGTATAGGCGTTGGATGGTGGGCTCTGCTGGGAAGCAGAGATCCTGCTGCTGGCTCAGAATATGGCTTAGAGCAATTCCTTTAGCTATGACTTTCATGATCTAAAATAGGATAACTCTTCTCCTGCTACATAGCAGAATTAAAACCAGGAGAGTTTGTGTGTATCCAAATGAAGCACTTCCTACTTGCTAGCTGTTGTGTTTTATTATCTCAGAAAATGAGCGTCTATCATTAAAATTACTGGCTGTGGTGCTGCCAAAGTGCGGGTGCCAGGAGCTAAAAGGGTGAATAGGGTCAATAGGTTCTGCCTTGTGTAAGGTATCAATGAGAAAAAGCTGCAGGGAATGGTATCCTGGGTCCAGCACTGCTTTCCAGCTTCAGACCTTAAAGAATGATTGCACCAAAACTATGGTGAAGCAGGGGTTTTTTAACAAAATGGCAGAAACAGCCTAAAAATAGTAGAAGGGAATTCTACTAGGGCTGACTGATTGTAATTCCCAACTGCTCTTCTGTCTGTGCTCTGGATACTGCAGAGGGATTTAGAGTCTGTGTTGCTCTGCAACTTTTGCAGGTCTCATGTTAAATCCACATGATTGAATTCTCATGTTTCTTCCCCTCCTAGGTACACTTATGGCCAGCCAGTGCAAGGGAATGCCCGAATTAATGTGTGTCAGCAGCGCTTTTATAGTCCACTGTGTGTACAAAACTGGAAAAAAACCTGTGAAGCTGTCACTGGACTGGTATGATACATAACAAGTCCTGTCTTGCCTGTCAGCTTTACTACCCAACATGTAGCACAGTATTCAGTGGCCTCATTAATTTCCAAGGGAACACCAGAGAGACAATCTCCGTGGTGTTTTTCTCACTATCTCACAGACAATGCTGAAAGACCTCACTAAAAGACTGATTTTCCCTCAGAAAGAATCAGTAGGAAGGAGGGAAGCTTATGAAACTGTAAATTTGTAATAATTTCTGAAACACTGGGGCAATGTTCATGCCAATTCTAATCAGCAGAACTCTGCTGGGAGTCTTTGAAGACACTTAATATTAAATGAATTATTAATTTGTCCACTAGCTCAGACTCAGTGTGCTGTGGTCACAGAGCAAAAGCATCATGCAAGATGGGTTAAAGAAGGAGCATGAGCATAGACAAGACTAGAGGGGATAAGGAGAGAAGATTCCAGGTAGTAGAGTAAATAATACTGAAACAATCATCTGGGATGGGAGATGGGGAGCAAGAAATGTAAGGTAGGCAGGGAGCTCTTCAGAGATGTAGTAATACATAATGAGGAGCAATTTTGAAAACCTTGAGAAAAATGGGTTTTCCCCTTTGTGCTGCTATTTCAGCTGGGAAAGGATGGCTGCCTCAACACTGTCATCTCCATCAAAAAATTCCAGCTTTACCGCAGCTATGCCATGATGTATGCCAGCCTCAACATAGAAAGCATCGTCACTGAAAATGGGACAGGTAACACCAAGTGAATGTTGGGAGTAACTTCTTAAAGCTGATGCATGGATCTTCCTGAGAGGAATCCCCTGGATGGCCATCTGTGTGGCAAACAGGCAGCAATTATGGTTTTTTTGTGTAGCTTCCCCTCCAGAGCATCACCACTCCATACAGTTTATCAAAAGGAACAGCTTTCTGCCCGTGTCTGATTTCTGTTTCCCCTCCTTTGTACTGGCTGTGTCTCACAGGTATCCAGATGAAGGCCTATGACTATGTTTCAGTCAACCAAGGAAATGACCAAGTGCTGTTCAGGAATATGGATTCCTATTACAAGCGGGGAATTCCTTACCATGGTGAGGTAGGTACATGAGAGGATATATTTAGGCCCAAACTCCCTGAGGTCCAGCACGATGATCTCCGTGTTGCCCCATTTTTGGCTGTCACCTGAATGTGCTGTCAGCTTCCCAAGGTAATTCTGCATAATACTGACTTTATAGTTCTCTTGATACTCTTAGATAAAAAAAGAGAATTGTATCACACCCGGCGTGTCAGGGTCTCTTTTCTGCTATAGTCAGAGGATGCCTAAAAAGTGAGTAAGTGGAAGGTCATATAAGTGGGGAAGAGGAGTCTTCAGGAAAATTCTTCAGAAATGGTTATGCCTGAACTAAAGGTAGAATTCACCCTGTGTTGCATCACGCAATCCCAGGGATGTTTACTTACAGCAGTATAGATGTTGGAGCATGTTCCTACTTCTTAGCAACCTACACGTGTAGGATAAACCAGGCACAAAAAGGGTGATGACCTGTACAGCATCATCCTGACAGGCAGTGGAGACTCTGGGTGTGCACAGATGTGTAGGAGTTAAAAGGTTCTGCTGAGCTCCACAGGCTGCTTGTGGCCATGAAATCATCTGGTTGTTCTAGGTGTGTTAATCAATGTTCTTCAATAAATATTCCTCCTCCCTTTGTGACACATAGCTTATTCTGCACTGATGGGAATTTCCCGCTGATGGGAATTTTACTGTCACAGAACTCCCGCTTCCTGAAAATACTGAGGAGCATGTGCCTCTCCAATACATTTCACTCTTGATTTCTACTCCCTGCAACAGTCCTCAGTGTTTAAGTGACCATCCTCTAGTAAACAGAGCTTTTCTTTTGCTGTTGTTCTTTGTGTTCAGATCACTGTGACAAACATGGATGGTGAACCTGTTGCTAACAGCACTGTCCTGCTGGAGCTCAATGGAGATTATCTGGCCAACTATACCACGGACAAAAATGGCATTGCTGCTTTTTCCATTGACACATCCAACTTCTTCGATCCCAGTTTGAAGCTGACAGTAAGTAAACACAGGCTACAATCTAATTCATGGATAAATACTTCATGGGAGAGAGGGTTTAGAAGGAATACCTGCAAACTCTGTGAAACTCGTATGAGAAAACACCAGTGCCTGAGAAGAGGCACACTGCACCCCAGCTGTGGTTTTGGGTTGTAGTAATCTTCAGTCCCTCCCTGCTTTTCCCTGCCCTTCAGAAGCTCTTTCTGCATTCATCTTCCTTCTCTTTATTCTGTGTGTTAGAGGACCTTCCTCAGAGACTGCACTGCCTTCCCCATCTAGCCTTGGTGCATGCCAGCATCTTTCACTGCTGCTGACTGCTTCCCTGCATTTCTGCTGGCACAAACTCATGCCTGTTATCATCACATGGTCTTCTTGTCTTGTCATGCCTTTATTCTGGTGTGATGGAAAGAGCTGAGAAAAAGTGTGTCGTTTAGAACAATGCCATTCTAATTCGGTGTAAGTCCCAGCAGTGTATGCAACTGGTCCTAAGCCTGAAAATAAATGAAATAGCCCCTCTATTGCAATGTGCCACAGGCATCTGGTTGCCTAAAGGTGTCCAGAAGGCTGCTCACTCTTCATTGGTGAAACACACATTTTTCACACCAGTTCTTGCTCATGGCTTAAACAGCCTCACAAAATCAGTTTCCCAATAGAATATTTTACAGAAAAGAAGCCTTTGCCTCTCACCTGCCTTGCATTTTCTTTCTTTTCACACTGTTGATTCCACATCTATGGTTTTCCATTTCATAGGTCAAACAGGCACCAGATGAATGTGCAGACTTTATGTGGGGGATTGATAATGAGCCCAAAGCCTCGTTCCTTGTCCGGCGTTTCTACTCACGGACCAACAGCTTTCTGAAAATTGAGCCAGTGAGAGAGGAGCTCAGCTGCGGCCAGCAGAGAACAATCAATGTTCACTATGTCCTGAACAGAGAAGGCTACAGCAACACCACACACACAAACTTCTACTATGTAGTAAGTCCTCATGTTACCTCTAAACCACTTTTTTTTTCACCTTCTCTCCAACACCCTGTAAGGTAGAAATCTTGCCAGAAGACAGTAGTTATGGATCATGGCTCAACCTGATGGCCTTCAAGGCTTCTCAGAACAAAACTCAAAATCAATGATTTCATGGTGGAAGGGAGAAGGTGCTTTTTATCCCCTTTCATGAGATTTTTCTATGCCCAGGTGATGACACAAGGAAAAATTACTCTCAGTGGCCAGAAGCAAGTCAGCATTTCTCGTGGTAAGTTCCAGACCATATTACTGCTCATACTTCAGAGCATAGTACATTTTGCAAGTGCTGAAAGCAGAGAACTGTGGCTAAATCAGGTACTAGCGCCTAAATCCCATAACCTGTTACTGCTCACAGAATCATTTTCTTTTGGTGCAGCATCTAGTCAACTCCCCATATCATAATCAATTTTATCTTGTTAATAGAAAGGTACTTTGTTGTGATCAAACACATGGAATGCAACCTTCATCTGTTTTATGGTATTATTTTATAATGCCAAGGAGTATTTATGGTCTCACAGTTATTGTGTGACATCCTAGTCTATTTTAAAGTTTGGAATAATAGGTGTCCCATCTGAAAGGGATATTTGGCAGTCAACTCTTGAAATTCATTGCCCTTTCAGAAGTCTCCAAATACCCACAAATGACAGTGATCCTGGCCTTCATTTTTTCATTGCTAAAAGCCAGTTTTCTTGCAGAACCAGGTCTATCTGCACACTTCAGGAGGTGGCTTAATTAAGTCTCTCTCCCTATATAGGACTTGTTTCATATTTACCATCTTTGGTCTTAAGCTCAATTCCCTGTTCATGTACTTGTAGTTTTCATCCATGCAAAGAAGAATTTCTTATTTCTTAGTGTTAAGAGAACTCTCCTTTAACTCAGGATATTGCTCTATTTCCTCTGGTGTAGGAGGTTCTAGTTTTGACACCCAAAGGCAATGTTATGCTCTTCTCATAGCAATTGTGCACAGATTTCCATGTTTAACTTCTTCCCAGCATAGACCTCCCTCTGCAAAGCACCCTGGTCTCAGCATCCTCCAGTTTAGATCTGTTGTCTTCCTGATGGGAGCTGTCCCTCAGCCTCTGAGAGATGAGTCTTCCAATATCCAATTCCCTGGGTTTTAAAGGTGCTTATAGGTTATGAATAAATATGTGGTCCTTCCACCAAAGCTGAAGTTTGTTTAAGTTCTTTTGCTGGCTTGTCCTTTCCTGATCCATGTTCCTTCCACAGCTTCCAGAGGTACATTCTCCATCACGCTGACTGTCACTGAGAAGCTTGCCCCCAGCGCCAGACTACTGCTCTACACGGTGCATCCTCAGGGAGAGATAGTGGCTGACAGCTCCAGGATACAGAGTGATATATGCTTCAGAAACAAGGTGGAAACCTTTGCTTTCTTATTAAGGGATGTATCAGGGTTTGCTGAAAAATGGTCAGGATCTCATCAAGAGCCCTGCACTGGGGATGGCATTTAGGAATGCAAAAGGTGCAGGTATGTCTGGGATCAAGAGAAGCCGTCCCTGGAATTGGCACATACGGCTCAGGCTCAGACAAAACTCTCCCCGCAGTGGAGAGAGAAGGGTGCCTGGGGGTGGGGGTTATATGAATTTTTACAAACTGATCCGGAAGGGCCATCTAGCGGTAGGAGCTTTGTCCTACAGAGAATGGTGAGTGCCGACGAAAGGGGAGGTTTAGATCTCTGCGCCAATCCGATTCACCTAATTTCCGTTGTCTTGGATTTGCTGATTTCCAGGTCCAGCTCAAGTTCTCTGAGAAGAAGGGTCTCCCGGGCTCTAAAGT
Organism: Ploceus nigricollis; assembly: GCA_013399945.1. Taxonomy (NCBI): domain Eukaryota; kingdom Metazoa; phylum Chordata; class Aves; order Passeriformes; family Ploceidae; genus Ploceus; species Ploceus nigricollis. The sequence goes on from VXBC01011125.1 coordinate 13,014, forward strand.
TGGACTCCACCTGGAAGCTGCTGCCAACTCCTACTGCGCTCTGCGAGCAATTCAGAGCGTCCTTCTTCAGTCTGGGCAAGAATTATCTGCTGAGAGTGTAAGTCACATCTCCAGTCCTGTGCTCTTTTGAGCTAGGAACAACCCAGTTCCCACCTGTGATGTCTCTGCTGCTGAGTGTATTTTTATTTTTCCTTTGGAAACAGACATCTGTGAGTAAAGGAAGGTCTAAGGCAATTGTGCGCTTCAAAGACAGAAATTGATAGCACAGCACTGCTTTTGGGAATCATGGCAGTGTAACATATATCCCAGAAATACGCCTTATGTAAATCCTTGACAGCACATTTCCTCACTGTGGAGTGATTATGTCAAAATTGCATTTTTATGGCTCAGATAGGCCTTGGGCCCAGAACAAAGCTGTAGATGACAGCTAATGTCTTGTAACACTCATCTCCTCTTTGCTTAACTCGAGTGTATCTCCATACTTTCTGCTTAAGTTCACTCCACAAAACCACTGTGGCTCAGAAGGCGGAGGGTACAGCTCAGTCCAAATTGCTTATTCATCTCTAGATAGGCATCACTAGTTAAGGCCACCGAAGTCTACGGGATTGCTCTGGGACCACCATAAGCTTTGAGTATCTGTGATTTTGCACCTGCCTGAGACCTTCCTTGTGCTTAAACTACTCACTCTCACCTCCAGGTGTACTACCAGCTTGGTAGGGGTGATTTATATGGCTATTACTACCGTGGGCTCAACCTGGAAGATGACAGGCCACAGGAGTGCACCCCATCCAAAACTATCTTTTCTGATGGCTTGTACTTTGAACCGGTGAATGTCAGTCGTGACGGAGATGTCTACAGGATTTTCAAGGTATGTGGTCTGTGTGGGAGGCTCTTTAAGCAGGAGAGATTCCAGAAGAATTCACCAGCATTAGCATTCAGCTTTCTCAGGTGGTGGTTCTTACTGCTGAGAAAAGGCAGCTGATGCCTGAAACTGCCTAGAGTCTCCGATCACCCTATTTCTGCCTTTTTTTTCCTCATCACTTACTCAGGAGCTCTGAAAATCACTGCTAGAAAATCACTGGAAATCACTGCTAGAAAATACTGCCCATGGTTCAGTAGACATTTCCTAAGCAGGACCGTGGCCTTGGCTCATGACTCCAGGCATTTCTTGTAAAGATCCGTGTCTGTGATGCAGGCCACTTGGTTCCTATAGACTAGACTCCACTGGCCCTGTACCCTAAGACATAAGGCCAACATCAGACTCATCCTTGCTGCTCTTTGCAGAACACGAGGTGTCACTGCTCCATAAGAAACGCACAGAGGTTGGCGAGGTAGAGCTGAGACATTCAAGGCTGAAAAAACAGGATGAATTGCGATGAGAGAGGGGAGAAATGAGGAATGATAATCAATGATATGCACTGGCAGCTAGTGAATGGCCTGAGTGATTTGATAGATTCTTTCACATTTAGGATATGGGTCTGAAAGTGTTCACCAACTCTGTGCTACGGAAACCAGTTCTGTGCAATGAAGAGAGATCAGATATGGAAAATCACCCTCCTCAGTATTATGACGCCAATCTCAAGGCCTCAGGTAAAAGAAGGTTCATTCTGTATCTCCAGTCTCAGTCTACCTGGTCTTTAAAACTGTTGCCTGTATAAAATAACAGCCAGTGTAGTGGGGGGTTTTGGGAAATAGGCCTGTGTTTCCCAGTTTGCATCCTATAATCTCCTTCTGGCAGTCCTTGCAGTAGAATCAATTTTGTTTCAGGTGCAGGTACATATAGAAAAAACAGGGAATACTGTGATGCTGCTTCTTTTATAAACTGATATTGTCTTTTCAGGGATTTTTAGGTCAGAATCTTTCATCAAATCATAATCTAATTAAATATTTAAAAGTCAAGAGTTCACACAGCATGTGGCATACTTAGCATATAGTCTCCAAGGCCTTTATGGATCAGCAAAAGTTATGATTCTCTCTCCATCAAGTCAGATTGCTCAGCAAAAGAGCAAAAGTAGCAGTCATAATTTGCCACAGAGGAAAGTATTATTCAACATTAGGAAAAAGTTCTTCCTTATGAGAATTGTAGTACACTACAAGGGGATCTCCAGGAGGTTTTGGAATCTCCATCACTGCTGGTTTTCAAAACTGAGCTGCACAAGAAGCAACCTGATCTGACTTTGAAATTAGTCCTACTTCAAGAAGTTAGACTAGAGAATTACAGGCTCCCAACCTAGATTTTTTTTCAATGATTCTGTGATTCAAAGTCATTGTAAAGCATTTATAAGCCTTGATGACAATACTGGCTGCTGGTGTCCATTTGCAAATCAAAGAGAGCAAGTTGTAGAGAATGGGGAACACACTTTTTTAACTGAATGACAAGACCTTTCAGTATGAAATGAAGTGAAATATCTTGTAAAATAGCTAATATTTCCAGTATTTTCCCATGGGAAAAGAGAATAGATAAGAAATTGTTTCTTTGCATATCCCCGTATCTCTTGGAATTTTCCCTGTTATATGGGGGGGTGGGAAATCCAAGAATGCTCAAGCAGGATACTTAGTGTTCATTTGTGGTGGTGAAGCATGTCTGACAGAAGTTCAGATTCTTCTCACATGATATCTCTAATACTATCCTTTAATCATATCCCCACTTCTAGGTGAGTCAATGATTATTGGTGGAGGTGGTGGTTTCAGCAGTGTTCGGAAATACTTCCCCGAGACCTGGATTTGGGAACTGGTTAACACAGAGTAAGTATGTTTATCTTCACTTCTTTCTTCCTTTTTGAATTGATTCATTTAGCTAAAATGGACTCTGGGAAGGAACTATGGAACATATGTTTGTTTTGTAGATGTGGGTCTACTTTTCTCATCTTGATCATTGACAATTTCAGACAAATATTCTGTGCCCTGTATTTCTGGTGGGGAGAAATAAATAGGGGCTAAGAGTGAAATAAAAGTATTTTTTAAGGAGAGAGAAGGAGCTTGTTATTTTTCATCCAATTTTTAATTCAGCAGCAAAAAACTCAGTTTATTTTATTTTCTTTCAGGCTATCACAGCATCCTCAATAATATTTCCATCTTAACTATGCCTTCAGATGCTGTTCTAGAACATCAATCTAAATTTATTGATTCTAATCTGTGTAGTTGGGCATTCTGGTTTTTCAACAATTGGTATTTCTAAATTTAAAAGGTTGAGTATTTGAGTGCTTTAACATGTAGTTAACCAGCACCTTTATCTTTACTTCAAGCATTATAACAATTTTTTTTTAATATATGGAAAGGTATCTTGTAGAAAGTGAGGTGAAAACAGAAGTTCTAACTCAAGCAGAAAGCCTATTCTATAATTTGTCTTGAAAAATTCCTAAGATCATTTCTCATTCTGTGCTTCTTATTCTCTTCAGTTCCAGGGGAGAGGTTGACGTCTCTTACACCATTCCTGACAGCATCACAGAATGGAAAGCCAGCGCTTTCTGTGTGCAGGATGATGCCGGGTTTGGCATCTCCTCACCGGTTTCCCTGACAGCATTCCAACCATTCTTTGTGGACCTCACCCAGCCATACTCTGTCATTCGAGGGGAAAAATTTAATTTAATAGCTAATGTCTTCAACTACCTCAAAAAGTGTGTCCAGGTATATCAAGTTCCTTTTTACTTCCTACGCGGTTTGCTTATTTCCCAGAGATCTTTTTGCTCTTGAAGGAGGAGACTCAGCAGAGGGTATGGGCACTATGCTGTGCAAAATACAATAAATACTAATGCAGCAGCCTCCTTTGCTCTGCAGCCTGATTTTAAGGTCATTCTCTTTCATTTGTAATCTTGCTCCTTCTTTCTTTGTCCCAGATCAGTGCCATACTGGCACAGTCAAATGACTATGAGGCAGAGATCCTTTCATCAGGGGGCAACACAGCAACGGTGTGTGCCAATGAAAGAAAAACATATATTTGGGCTGTTAGCCCCCAAAAACTTGGTAAGCTTGTCTTTCTATCACCTTGATATATCCCTGTTTGATCTTTCTACTCCCACCCTTTAGGGCAGCATCAATAATCCACAAGAAGGCATTTCTGGACAGCTCCATTAATTGCTCATAAATTTGCTAATAATTTTGGACTGGATTCTCAATGGGCAATAAGGACACTGCTCCTTCCCAATTTTGTAGCTGTGTTAATCCACACTGCCTTCAAGTCCACGCTGTCTTTTTTTTTAAAAGCAGTTGCTAATTACTTGCATGTGTAAGTGCTCCAAAAGTTGAAATATGAATAAAGGCAGAAGAGCTATAATTAAACTATTGCAACACTGCCCTAGGCCAGAGAAAACTCAGTACAAGGCTAAGAAGAGGTGGTAATCGGTAGTGAATGTCTGGTTTTTGGCCAGAATGACCCCTCTTTCATTCCTCATACCAGGGCCCCAGGCAAGCACTTCTTTCCACTAATGAACAGACAAGGAATTTTAATGAAATTTGGTTTTACTGAGCTGTCTTTAGAGAAAATACATTTCTCAGCAGTTCATCAGCCTAGAAGAGGCAGTCAAAAACAGGGGTAGTTGTAGACATTGAAGATAACTTCATTTTCTTGGCTGGTGGGTGTCTTTCCAGGTGAGGTGAAATTCATGATTACTGCTGAGGCCAAACTGAGCACCAGAGGTACTGGAAACAGCACATCTCCAGAAGAGAAGACCATTTACAGGGACACCTTGTTTCAAACCCTACTTGTTGAGGTACGGTTGGAAATCTGCAGGTGCTTCCTGCCTGGTGGAAACTGGAATTCCTGTGGCTGAGGGTTAGAAGCTGTGAGGAGGGAGGGACAGAGGGAGGGAGGGAGTGCAGTACAGTGAGGAGGGAGTACAGTACCTGTGTACAGGAGGCTTCTCCATATCAAAATAAGAGTGAAATCGTGGTGGTCACAGTATCCACTGTCCTCCTCCCACTGGCTCCTTCTTGGGACCATGAGCACGTGTCCTGACAGCCCATGGTGCCAGAAGGGAGGAGATTCCATACCTTACTTTTAAGCACCTTTAGCACATGACTTGAATACTAGGGAAGAGAGTGGAGGGAAGATTTAAAAGGAAATGGGTTTATTTTGAGCATCATAAAGCAACAGCTACATAGGATTAATTGGACAGAGACCCTCTCAGAGGTTAGAAATACCTGGTTTTTTAACTGCTTTTTGAGTAGGAAGGTGCTCTGGAAAGGATCTTGGGCAAGAGAGGGAGCCATGGACCAAGAGATATTCTAGTGGGGCTAGGGAAGGACTGGGTACAGGAGGTGCATGGTCTGGATAGCCATATTCACATACTGTCTTACACTGCTAAATGTCATGATTTCCTGGTCATGTTCTGCACTTTTCTTTCTCTTCCTGACCACTTCACTGCAATCAAACAGCCTGAAGGTATTAAAAAGGAGTTGACTCAGAGCTCCCTCGTCTGTGCAAAAGGTAGGGCAAGTTCGTTCGTTCATTCATTCATTCATTCATTCATTTATTCATTCCAGGGAGTTAAGTGGAACTGTCTTGTAGATCTTGTCCTACAAAGCCAGAGACCCTTCCAGGAGAAGAATGAGCTATTCAGAGTGTCCTAGGGTGACTAGGACACGGGGTCAGGGTGCTAGGCTGAAATTCAGGATTTTCATATACCTTTGGCTCATTGGGCAAATCTCTGTGGCATTTTCCAGACTGAAGACTATAACAGTCAAGACTTCTATAAAAAAACCCATAATTCTAACAATTCTTCTTTTCACATTTTCTCATCAGGCAAAGAGATTTCCGAACAAGTGTCTCTCAGCTTGCCAGGAAACCTAGTGCAGGGATCAGCCAGAGCTTATTTTTCTGTCATTGGTAAGTTTAGTACTTAGACTAAATACAAAATGGCGTATCTCTTGTGCTGCACCAAGTGCCATCATGTATTCACACACAAACCTTATGTAAACTTGAAGAAATAATTATTCCTGATTTTAGAAGGTAAGTTGTCTACTTTGCAAAATGGCAGTGGGAGGCAAAATTTGCTCACAGGTCTCTCATATCAAGAGAGGACAAAATGGTCCAATAATTTCCATTTATATTGCATTTCAGATTATACTGCATTAGCATATCCAGTTCACTGTAGTAAAACAGCTGATTCAGATGAAAAGTAGCATAAGAGCATAAGGCAGACTTCTTTGAAAAAATTATCTTGATTTCTTGGAAAGAAATCTTCGGAACTTTGCTGACTGCATAATTTCAAATTTCTCACTTTGCATAATGAAAAACATTTGTAAGTCAATAAGTTCCCATAGAATAAAAGTTTTAGGTCCCAATCGACTCTGCTAATCTGAAAGTCATTATTAAGACTTGAGGGTTCTCTTCAGTGTAAATTTTTTGAGGCTCCGAGCTCAGATTGTTTTCTAAACACAGTTGGTTTGGGTGCCCGTGTCTGTGTGAGGTGTGCTGATGCTGTGCAATTACAGCCCCTGCAGCCCGTCGGCATCGTACCCCACACAACATTCTCACATGTACATGCAAAAACAGGAAGCTGGTTGTAAAGGGCAGGGAAATCTGACCCTTCCAAGAATTCATAGCTGTTTCTCAGAAGCCGTGCTGGCCAGTATTGGTCATTTTTTCCTCTCAAATTCTCTGTTTCTCCCAGGTGTCCATCATCCAGATAAGAAATGAAAAATGGTGACAGTTCAGCACTTTTCTTCTATGATGTGTCTTTTGTTACTATGATTACTCTATATTAGTCATTGCCCTTGGGCTCATAATAAGAAAGTATAGAGCAATGTATAATGCTATGTAATAAAAACATGTCTGAACTGGGCTGACTTCTTACATTTTTCACTCTTCAGGAGACATTTTGGGCACAGCCCTGCGGAACTTAGATAACCTCCTCCATATGCCTTATGGCTGCGGAGAACAGAACATGGCCTTGTTCACACCCAACATCTATGCCCTGGATTATCTGAATAAGACTGGGCAGCTGGCTGAAGAGATTAGAATCAGGGGTACTGGTTATTTATCCACAGGTAAGAGGTTTTCAGATTCTTCCATCTTCTTCCCCAGGGAAATGGTCACAGGACCAAGCCTGACAGAGTTTAAGAAGCATTGGGACAATGCTGTCAGGCAGATGGTGCGATTTTTGGGGTTCTTTGCATGGTTAAGAGATGGACTTGGTGACCATTGTTGGTCCCTTCAAATTCAGACTAAACTGTGATTCTGTGGTCTAGTATTGTGATTGTTTGCCTTGAACTCTTCCGCTCTACATGGTGAGCACTGATCTCTGAATTCCAGTACCACAATAATTGCACAGGAGCAGGCAACGAGAGCACCCCAAAAGCAGCATGTCATTCTTCCAGGAGCAAAAGCAGCTGGAATTTATAGTGGTTGGCATTATTCGCCAGACATACATTACCTGATACTAAATCCAAAAGTCTTACTGCTTCAGTTGAACAAACAGCAGAACGAATCCTTTTCTGGGATTAGAAGATGTGTCTTCTTCATTGTGTTTTCAGGCTACCAGAGACAGCTATCATACAAACACCGGGATGGATCCTACAGCTCCTTTGGGTTACGAGATAGGGAAGGGAGTGTGTGGTAAGTGATGACACTTTCTATTTCCCTAGCACAGGATCTTTAGGCTTTGAAAAAAGATCCAAGTATTCAGTGATTCTTATTTTTAATAGACTAAATATAGTTAAATTTATTTGAATCTCCTAATAAAGGAGAAATTAATAACTGGAAAGTGGACAACCAAAGGGCAGTATGATGGTTGGGAGCTGGAGTCCATAATGTTCAACAGGAAACTAAAGGATCTGGGTTTGTTTAGCCTGTAGAAGAAGAAACTAATGGGAGACCTGGGTAAACTTTTTTGCTGCCTGGATGGGGACTGTGGAAATACAGAGTCAGACTCTTGTTGGAGCTGCACAGAGTAAGGACAAGAGTCCTTACTCAAGTTGCTACAGAGGTAACTCCAAGTGGGTAGAAGGAGTAAAAATCTTCCCCAGGAGAAGGCTGTAGCACTGAGACAAATACCCAGAGATGATGTGGATATCTCTATCCCTAGAGACTTTCACATGACTGGACAAAAGACTGAGCAGCCTGGCACAGCTCTGAAGTTGGCCTTAAGTTCAAGCAGGTAGTTGAACAGGAGACTTCCAAAGATCCCTTCCAACCTGGTTTGCTTCATAATTCAATTAACTAAGACTAGAAATTGCTAACATCAGTCACCAACCTGTGCCTATACTTCACCACTGCTCTAAAAGAATGGTTTCAGCACAGTAATGGAGACATATCAGGTCAATTTTTAGTATCAGAATTTTATGTATATTATTTATTTAAAACTTAGAAAACACTTTCTTCTTTTACCTCCAACATTATGAAGCTCTTTTTATGTCATTTTCTATGCACATCCTATGCACTGGTAAATGTCCTTAGTCTTGTTCACACCATACCTGACTTCTGTTTCTGGATCACCTGCAGGCTCACTGCCTTCGTGTACAAGTCACTGGAGCAAGCCAAACGCTACATTTACATTGATGACAACGTCCAGTCTCAAACTTTGATCTGGCTGGCAAGCAAGCAGAAGTCAGATGGCTGCTTTGAAAATGCTGGATCACATTTCAACAATGCTTTGAAGGTAACTGAGATAAGTAAAGCCGCAAACTTCCAGTCCTGCTGTCTGGATTTATTTGGATAAGACACAAGCTTACTCTTCACCACACCCTTACTCTTCCTCGTACTGTTATCTTGTGTCTCTCCTACACAAGCAGGGCATGATTCTTGTGTGCTCTTGATGATGAGGTAAAAACAAGTAGAACTTTCTAAGTCTCAGGTTTTATTTTCCACCACTGCATTTTGTGCTCAACCACAAGATATTGTCTGCTTTATTACACACCTATGAAAGCGAAGAAGATGCAGTCAATTACTTTGGCTTTATCCTCTGTGAATTTGATCTTCCTTGTTCCTGCGCACACAGGGAGACAGAAATTACTGCTGATCTCAAATCTGACTGATATATGAACTATGAATTAATTCATATGTTGTTTATTTCTAGGACATCTATCCTAACCAGTTCTTCGCTTGTTTTTCATCAGGGTGGAGAAGAAGCTGAATACTCCCTCACAGCCTATGTTGTGGCATCATTGCTGGAGGCTGGACACTCTGCTGCAGTAGGTTTTTGGTGCTGTTAGCCCAGTCAGACATTGTCAAACTGCTTAAGTCACAGTCCTCACATCAGCTTTCCTTTACAATGAGAAACTCAAATACTGTTTGTAGGACAGTAGTTGATTGTAGACAGTCATTTTCAGAACCCCGCAGTCCCCTGCAAGTATTTAATGAGTGTTACAATTCAATTACATATCCAGTGACTATGGATTCACTTGAAACACCCCTGAGGAATCCAGCTGTTTTAGACAATGGTAGTCTAAGTAGGTGCAAAATCCAGACTGAATTTGCCCACTGCATCCAAATTCCACTTTGAAATTTTTTCTGAATTTGCCCAGTCCAAAGTTCAAGCTATCCAAATCTTCTACAAGTCTACAAACTCACTTTGTGCATTTAGTTCCAATGCACTTTTCCCTGTGGAAATCTTAATAATGGAAGGAAACTGTGAGCTGCTGGTTGTAGTACGAGGCTTTGGGAAATGAGAGCCAAGTTCTGTTCTCTGTAATATATTTCCTGCATATCCTTGTGACCTTGTTTTAATGCTGACTTTGTTCTTTATATAATGGGGAAGAGGAGAATTGTTCCAAATCTGACAAACACATTCTAGATGTGCTGATTTTTTTTAACATCCCTCATTCATGGGGTATGGGCCATCATCAAGATACACAAGACTGACAGGATGAAAACATTGTGCAGAATCAAACTGTTCTATAGCAACATGAATTTGGTTTCCAATATCTTTATAAACAGCTCCAAAACCCAGTGTCACATGTTTAAGTGAAGCTGCAGAGACATTACATGGTTAGTAGTGTGCTGGTGATGTCTGAGATGGAGAAAAGTTCACAGAGATAGTCGATAAGGCTAAAAGGTCAGAAGAGTTACCTTGGTAGCTATATCTAGCAAACAAGCAATATCCATTTGAGAAAGCCTACTTAATCATAAGGTCTCAATGCCCTTTACATAGTTCTGTAAAAATGGTCCACATTTTATTGCTAAAGCAACCAGGGGACAAAGGTTTCACTTGAATGGGGTCATCTCATGAGTCAGGAAAAGAAACAGTGCTCTCTTATTTTGGCCATGCTGCCTCTAAAGAAATGCAGAAAGGAGGCAGCATGACTGGAAGGGCATTTTTTTACAGGATACACTCTGTAGGCCCTTAAACATGCCATGGATCATGTATATTTCTAGCATGAAGAGTCAGAGATTGCAGCTTAAGCAATGATGGAAGTGTATAGAAAGTATTGTGTGGCGACACAAATCCAAGTACCTGACACCCCACTGTGTTTTCCGTTACCAGCATCCTGTCATTCGGAGTGGCATGAACTGTTTGGAGACTGCCTTTAACAGTGGGGTCCACAACCTGTATAACCAGGCCCTCCTTGCCTATGTTTATGGCTTAGCTGGCAGAGAGGAGAGACGCCAGTTCTTCCTTGAGCAGCTGGACGGGGCAGCTGTCAGGGCTGGTAAGTGCAGCATGGCCATGGCAGAGGCAGTGCAGCTGATGGAACGGCCTGTTGGATCATGTAAGCTCTTCTGATGCACAGTTTTGTCAGGAATGCTCTCCCTTCCCTTGCCTTTCATGCCTGCTATGCTACTGAATTTATCTCTAGGATTTTTTCTGTCTGTCTCTTTTGGCTTCACAAAAGTTTGAGCTGTGGCCTGATCTATGAAATTTTGAAATAATTTAGGGGAAGAGAGAGTCCCCTGCATGTCTCAACCCAAGATGTTGAAAGATTGTACCTAATTTTTCAATTAGTTTCCTCTTGTAATGCTGAACAAACCCACTTCCCTTGGCTATGTCATGTGCTCCTGTTTGCAACTACCTTCTACTACACTGCCTTCACTTCAATCCCTCTTTTTCTTATGCAGCCTGCTTTTACTAATTCCCTTTCCATCCCTTCCTGGTTTTTTTTTCCAGCTTGGAAGTAAAACTTACCCAGTTCAGGACACCAAGATCTGAAAAAACTTGTTTTTTCCATGCTTTTTACACCCCACTTCTCTGTTTTCAGGTGGATCTGTTCACTGGCAGAGAGAAAACAAGCCACCAGCAGAACATTTCTCTGACTTCTATTCCCGTGCCCCTTCTGCTGAGATTGAAATGACCAGCTATGTGCTCCTGGCTCTGCTCAACAGAACCAAACTCACTCCAGAAGACTTATCTTATATTTCCCGCATTGTGTACTGGCTTATCAAACAACAGAACCCCTATGGTGGCTTTTCCTCCAGCCAGGTAACAACTGGGTGTGGAAAGAAAGTGTCTTGGAGCAGTAAAGTCTGCAAGCTGAGTCTTGAAAACTGACAAATCTTTCTGACTGCATATGGATTTGAGTAATACTGGATAACTGGTGCTTCCATGGGTTGCCTTGTCAAAGGCACACCATGATCTGCATAGCTTTACACATAATTTGGTTTTAAGCAATGAGAATTTACCTGAATTCCAAGTTAGCCACGGACAACAGTCACTGCTGACACAACATTATCCCAGGTCTTCTGCAGTTATTAAAATCTGTTGCTCCAGAATCACAGAATCCAGAATGGGTCAGGCTGGAAAGGACAACAGGGGGTCATTTGATCCAACCTCCCTGCTCAAGCAGGGTCATCCCAGAGCGGATGGCACAGGATTGTGTCCAGACAGCTCTTGAACATCTCCAGTAAGGGAGGCTCCACAACTTCTCTGGGCAGCCAGTGCTCAGTCACCTGCACAGTGAAGAAGTTCTTCTTCATGTTCAGGTGGAATTTTCTGTGCATCAGTTTCTGCCCATTGCCTCTTCTTCTATTGCTTAGCACCACCAAGAAGAGCCTGGATCCATCCTCTGGACACCCTCCTTTCAAATATTTATGAGATTCCCTCTAAGTTCTCTCTTCTCAAGGCTGAACAGGCTCAGTTCTGTCAGCCTTTCCTTGTAAGAGATGATCCAGTCCCTTAATCATTCTTGTCATGATGCTCCTCTGGACCCTCTGCAGGAGCTCCATGTCTCTGCTGTACTGAGAAGCCCAGACTGGACATAGAACTCCAGATACACCTCCCTAGGGCTGAGTAGAGGGGCAGGATCAACTCCCTCCACCTTCTGCCAAAGCCCTTCCTAATGCACCACAGTTGAACCTGCTGGTCACCAAAGCACACTGGTGGCTCAGGGACAGCTTTCTGTCCACCAGGACGAGTTCTACAAGAACTTGTGTCTTGCCTCCTTGGCTCTTTGCAAAGCCCTCCTGCATTTATGAGTACTGACAAGGCATCAGGGAAATAGGAGCTGCGTTAACCTCACACACCATCTTACACCTGGGTATCTGATTGGGGATCATGTTATTCTTTTCAGGACACTGTGGTGGCTCTCCAAGCTTTAGCCCAGTACGGATATCTCACCTTCTCCAAAGAAAATCTTAATACGGTCCAAGTCCACTTCATGGAGACCCCCAGTAAGATTTTCCAGGTGGACAACAGGAACCGCTTCTTACTGCAGCAGGTGTCCTTACCCACTATTCCAGGGAGTTACAGTGTGGAGGTGAATGGCACTGGCTGTGTCTATCTGCAGGTAAGCAAGCTGGGAACTCAGCACCACCCTCTGGGAACTAAGCAGGGGGCTCTCCATGCTTTATTCCTCTCCATATATCATGCTCTCCTTTACGTCTGTGACCATCCCACACTTTTTATCTCTTTCAGACCACCCTGAGATACAACATCCATTTGCCAAAAAAAGCTGCAGGATTCTCTCTGTCCGTAGGGACAGCAAATGTGACTTGCACAGGCAACTATCCACCAAAGTTTGACCTTGTCCTCTCTGCCAGGTAACTTCCTTGTATTGACCTACCCCCTTGCATTCACAGTTTGGTAAAGCATCCAAGAAAGGATCTGAGTAGAGGCAGTCAACTGCTGCTCTGCAGCTGTAGGAAGAAAAACAGGATTACTGGTAGCTAAAAATGGCATTCACTGGTCTCCTTTCCATTTGCAGACCAGACTAACAGAACTTTTCTCATTTTAGTTACACAGGAAACCGCAACGTCTCCAACATGGCTATTATTGATGTGAAAATGCTCTCAGGATTTGTTCCTGAAGAATCTTCCCTGAAAAAGGTAAAAAATGGGACCAATGTGAATGATAAAGAATGTAGGAAGTTGATAAACACAGTCTCTGATTAGCAAATTTGAGCCCATGGAAATACTGCAAAGTCCCTGGGCATAGCCATCTCTCATATACTCTGGGCTTCAGATTTGTAGCTGTTTATGTGTTGAAGACAAATCTGTTAGGATTTGCCAAATCCAGTAGCCCAGGAGAGCTAAGACTTCATATCCCCAGGTCCAACCAACAGCAAAGTTCAGTGTATATTCCCAATAAGCAGACATACACACTACACATATATATCCATATAAACATAATAGATGTGCCACACAGGTCAGTAGAGAGGAAAGGCAGAACTTCCACAAACACAGATAGCAAAAATGGCCTTATCCTCTTCCCTTTTTCTGCCTGATCAGATTAAAATCTCATATGCAGGAAAGAGAAATACATAAATACATAAATATACACAAGCACATATATACATGCAAATACACAATGTGGCTGGTGGAACTGTTTACCACTGTGACTGGTCTGCACGCATCAGGTTATAAAAACACGCAACCTGCATTTCTCTTTTTGGCGACTAGATGGCGGGGTGGCATAAAAGGAGCACGGCAGCCACTTTAAACGCATTTTGCTGTGGAATCTGTAAGTCTCCTTTGCAAGTCTCCCGTGCTAACATTGCTGTATTTTGCCTTATTTAAAGCTTCGGTACGAGAATTCTGTTGTGGATCGTGTAGACATCAAGAACAACCACATACTCTTCTACCTTCAGAAGGTAAGTTTGGGAGGTTTCCTTTCAGTTTAATAAAACTGGAAGTTTAAAACAGGCTCCCAGATAAAAGAAAAATCTTTTTAATAGCACATTAACAATCCCCATGCCTTAAAGATGTAAAGTACTTCACCCAATCCAACATCACAGGGGATAATGGAGATATTGTGATCAAAGTAATTAAAGGGAGAAAACTAGGGAGAAGATTCTTAGGGGTACTGATGGTGCTTTTAGCTGGGAAAAGGCAAGGAAAGAAACTAACAGCAATTTTCTATTACAGGATGAATGCTGATGTGCTGAAAACCACACTAACATGGAATTAGGTTGGGGTAATTGGCAATGGAAGTAGGAGGAGGAGAAAAGAAAAGAGCACGCAATTTTAGCAACAAAACATATTTAGCAACAGCTTTTAAACAATCATCTGATTTAACATCAATCTTACAAACTGGAGGGAACTGTAGAATAGCACATTGTCACACAGTCTGATTCAGAAATGAATCTGTTCAACCTCAGCCTCAGGGATCGTTATGAAAAGTTCTGATGCATCTTCTTGTCTGGCAATTTCCAGGTCTCCCAGAAGGAAATCAGCTTCTCCTTCGGTGTGGAGCAAAGCCTGCCTGTCTCAGACATCAAACCAGTGCCTGTGCATATATATGATTACTATGAAACAGGTAGGTGACCCAGCAGGCCTCGGTAAAACCTGTGACAAAGGAGGGACAAGGAGAGACCCACTTAGCAATTCTGCTGGTTTTGATTGCTAGACTGCAAAGGTTTTGCAGAGCATAAGCAGTTCCTGCTGTCCTGTGTTAAATTTCTGCTTAATTTCAACATAAAGCAGATAAGAAAGTGATACATGAGAGCTTCTTACTTACAAAACACATGCAAAAAGACATGTGGTTCCACTTTCTTTCCACAGTTTGGACATGANTACACAAGCACATATATACATGCAAATACACAATGTGGCTGGTGGAACTGTTTACCACTGTGACTGGTCTGCACGCATCAGGTTATAAAAACACGCAACCTGCATTTCTCTTTTTGGCGACTAGATGGCGGGGTGGCATAAAAGGAGCACGGCAGCCACTTTAAACGCATTTTGCTGTGGAATCTGTAAGTCTCCTTTGCAAGTCTCCCGTGCTAACATTGCTGTATTTTGCCTTATTTAAAGCTTCGGTACGAGAATTCTGTTGTGGATCGTGTAGACATCAAGAACAACCACATACTCTTCTACCTTCAGAAGGTAAGTTTGGGAGGTTTCCTTTCAGTTTAATAAAACTGGAAGTTTAAAACAGGCTCCCAGATAAAAGAAAAATCTTTTTAATAGCACATTAACAATCCCCATGCCTTAAAGATGTAAAGTACTTCACGCAATCCAACATCACAGGGGATAATGGAGATACTGTGATCAAAGTAATTAAAGGGAGAAAACTAGGGAGAAGATTCTTAGGGGTACTGATGGTGATTTTAGCTGGGAAAAGGCAAGGAAAAAACTAACAGCAATTTTCGATTACAGGATGAATGCTGATGTGCTGAAAACCACACTAACATGGAATTAGGTTGGGGTAATTGGCAATGGAAGTAGGAGGAGGAGAAAAGAAAAGAGCACGCAATTTTAGCAACAAAACATATTTAGCAACAGCTTTTAAACAATCATCTGATTTAACATCAATCTTACAAACTGGAGGGAACTGTAGAATAGCACATTGTCACACAGTCTGATTCAGAAATGAATCTGTTCAACCTCAGCCTCAGGGATCGTTATGAAAAGTTCTGATGCATCTTCTTGTCTGGCAATTTCCAGGTCTCCCAGAAGGAAATCAGCTTCTCCTTCGGTGTGGAGCAAAGCCTGCCTGTCTCAGACATCAAACCAGTGCCTGTGCATATATATGATTACTATGAAACAGGTAGGTGACCCAGCAGGCCTCGGTAAAACCTGTGACAAAGGAGGGACAAGGAGAGACCCACTTAGCAATTCTGCTGGTTTTGATTGCTAGACTGCAAAGGTTTTGCAGAGCATAAGCAGTTCCTGCTCTCCTGTGTTAAATTTCTGCTTAATTTCAACATAAAGCAGATAAGAAAGTGATACATGAGAGCTTCTTACTTACAAAACACATGCAAAAAGACATGTGGTTCCACTTTCTTTCCACAGTTTGGACATGATGGTTAAAATCAGTAACTCAAAGGCAGCAGTGTTCCTGACTTCCCTGAACTGCATTAGCTAATTTTTTACTTAATATTGTCATTGTAGTCTGCAGCAAAAAGATCTTTCTTGGTGGAATTTATATACTTAAGTAGGAATGACCGTCCCACTTAACAAAAGAGGAGTTTACGTAACTAGAACTAGAAAAATAAGTGCCTGACCACCTTTCTTAAACTGAATCCTAGCAGATTAGCAGCAGCAGCAGCAGTCAGAGAATTGACCCTGGAGTACATTTTCTGCCACCTGATCCACATCTTGCATGGTGACAGCAATGATGTGTCCTGACAAACATGGCCAGACTGCGCTGGTCTCTGACAATGCAGCCCTGCAACTCGGTGCCTTGACAACTGGGAGTCTACCACAAAATTTCTCAAATGTCTTCTGTTTTGTAGCATGCTAATGACAGATGCAGATAGACTGGGGTCAAAATGATTTCTCACTCTCATAAAAATTTCTTCTTCCTTTTTCCTTTCCAGATGAATATGCCCTTTCAGAGTACAACACTCCCTGCTCCCTGTCTTCCAACTGAAATCAGATGTCTGCCAGGAGAGGTAATGATTCAGAAAGTATAAGGAAAGCAGCTGTAGAACAAGAAGAGGATAAGAGACTTGTTTTTTTCTGGGAACACAATGAAAAACATG
This sequence comes from Ploceus nigricollis, assembly GCA_013399945.1. Lineage (NCBI taxonomy): Eukaryota > Metazoa > Chordata > Aves > Passeriformes > Ploceidae > Ploceus > Ploceus nigricollis. Next base: position 29,811 of record VXBC01011125.1, read on the forward strand.
TAGAATAATGAGGAATAAGCAAATCCCATTTTGCTGTAGATCAGAATGACCCATTCTGGCCTACACTTCAAAAAGAACTGGGGTCAGTGTGGATTAGAAACTGCAGATAAAGTGCTTTTCCTGACAAGGGAGATACTGTGCAATTGTTGACTCTGACCATCCATCTTGTTTTGAAACTTATGACATATTCCAGTGGGAGATTTGTGTAAAGGTACTCATTTGAAATGTATGTTCTGGGCCATAGATTCCTCTTAAGAAATCCTAATCTCGGAGAATAATGTACTGCTGCTGCTTCTGTAGATTTTACTTGTTTTGGTCTTTCCATTATCCAGAAGGAGAATCCTGAAGAAATTACTTTGATCCTCACCTTTTTCAGCAATTGAACTGAATCACCTATAGATGACAGAATTCTAATCACAGCAAGACAACTTTTGTGCAAGTTTTGCCTCTATCTAGAAAGAAATGTTTCCTTCAGATTAGCATCTCATATTTTACTGTCCTTTGTAATAAAACATTCTCATTGGCAATGGTATTTGTCCCAGCCTCCACTCCTTGGTCTATCAAGAGCTGTGTGAGCACAACAACCCAGGATGTGGTAGGAGAGGAGCAGACCAGTGCACACTCTGAGAGCACTGTTCAGTAGGATGCCAGGCTTGCCCAGAGATAGCTCAAGTGAAACTAATCCTGCCTCACAGTGCAGGAACCTCTGTGACAGGGGGAAGTCATGACAGGGACCCTCAGGCTCAGTGTAATCCCAGAAAGATGCAAAAGAAATGTGGAAGCTGTGGGAGGACGTAAATCTTGGTTTGGAAGGACCTGGGGATGACACCACCTGTAGCCTCCTGTTCTAAGAACTGCCCAACAAAAACTAACCAGCAGAAGGGTGTTCAGCTTGAGAGTGGCTCTGGGGTCCAGCAAAAAAAGCAGAATTCAGCAACACCAGGACCTAAGAAACCTTGGGAAGCAGCTAGAGAGTTGCTCTAAACAGATGAGGAATTTGACGTAGGAACCTAAGGCTCTTTGTGAATTTAGGTTCTGGCTGATGTGAGTTAAGTGCCTCAAGATCCTTGAGAGCCTGGCCCCATGCCTTGATTCTCTCAGCTCTCTAAATACACCACCTGGCATGTGAAAGCGTCAGGCACAGAGCAGCTTTTCATGTGGTAGCTCTGTGCATGCAGGTGAGCCTGAAGAGGCACTTCAATGCATAAAACAGCATTTATGATCACATGTCCCACCTGTATTTCTGGTTATTCTCCTTAGGATGGACAGAAATATAGGAATGGAGTTCCCTGCTTTTTCTTCTCTTTTTTTTTTTTCCTTTCTTTTTTTTTCTTATAAAAAATAAGAATAATATAACATATAAATATTATATTATTACATAATAATATAAATATATATCAATATAATCTTGGTTTACTGAGAAACAAGAATAGTTTCTTCCCTGACAATTCTGGTAGAATTTCTACCTTGTGAAAAAAATAATGACATTTTGAGGAAAGATATTGTGAGGTGAGTAGCTTTCAAGTCTTTCAATTCTGCTCAAAACATTGAGTTTCTATCCCCAGCATTTCTCTTCCCATCAGAAGCAACCCCTGGGCACAACCCTTGACCCAAAAAGTCACGCTGAAAGCAATGTTTTCATGTTTGCATGAGACCTGTGGTGACTTTTGCTACAGACAGACACATGCTGAGAAGTAAGTTATGGCTCTGAAGATGTTAAGGGGCCAACTGACCCCAAACTCCCCCTTGCTCTCCCATCCCTGTCAGCAAAAAAGATTGTGTGAGCTTCAAGAGGGGTCAGCCAGGCTACTTCAATCCACCTTCCTCAGCTGTGTAAACTCAGCCTGCTGCTAAACAAAAGCCTTTGTTTAATGCCATTCCAGTGAATGGCCAACTGCAAGCCTGGTCAGATGGAAACTGATATGAAATGCAGATGCTTTCAAAAGCACAGCATTTAAATTTTACTACAAATTTCCAAAACACTAGGCTGAGAGGGAGTGGATGGAACAATGCCAGCAGTACCTAGCAAAATCTGCATTTTACAACCTTCTTTTACCTCTAACACTTTTAACTGCAGTGCAACTACTGACCCAATTTTTTTTCTCATCAAGCTTGCATCATGTGATGCTGCTGCTTCACAAATTCAGTTTGCTTAACCTCAGTGCAAGTCAGATGAAAAGATGTAACAATTGAAAGGAGCTTCGGATACTGACCTTGTAGGACGATGTGTATCAATCAGAAAATGGTAAGGGCCATATCCCATCTCCAAAAATGGCAAATACATTTGCACTCAGTTTTCTTTGATTGCTATAGTTAGAAAGATGCTCTAGAACTCTAAAATTACCATGAGTCAATCTTCCCTTTGACTTTCAGTGTGCAAAAAGGTGCAGTTCCTACGGGACCCATCTGCTGTAGCCCATGGGAATGTGCCAGGACAGGCTCTGGGAGTTTTTCCCAGAGTTATAAGCTGCCAGGACTCTGATACTGTTTTGTGTAACAGCAAAGCACTTGTGCTGTGAGCAACTGTGAGTGACACTAGGCATGGATGTGATGCTCCAGTCACTCCCTCATTTCCACACAGTGCTCTCCAGCAGACAGTTTTGCCTAGTGCTGGTCATTTATGGGTCAATAACAATAAAAAAACCCTAGTTCTTCAAAAGAGGACAATCAGGACTTTCTCTTATTCCCTGTTTGCCTGAGGCCAGCTTGTTTGCTCTGAGACATCTTGGAAACCTCAACTGTTTAGGAAGATAATAAAAATTAAAAAAGACTGACAAGTCTTCATCAAGGACGCATCCTCCAGCTTGTTCTGTACAGTGCTCAGCAATTCAATATATAGCTGCAGAATATATTTTCACTGGAGACAAAGGAAAAATAGCCTTTATGTGAGGGGAATTAATCAAAAAACTTTTCAGGGATAAGGTCAGGGGTTGAAGGCACAAACAGGCTCTCCCTGGGGGGCGTCCTTAAAGCAGTGCAATTAATATATCAGGTAACACAAGAGTATTGTTTTGCTGCCAAGTAGATAATAATAACAGATAAAGGGAAAGAAAGCTGCAAGTTCTGAATAGCATTTGCACGCCTTCCATAATGTGTCTGGAGCTAGTTCAATTTCTGGGATGTCATAGTGGAAAGAAAAATTCTTTGTAACAACAAAAAATGGATTTAGAAGCAAGATGTTGGTCAATGGCAAAAAGATCAAAGTACTCAAAAAGAGACTGAGCCTCCAACATTTAGTGTTATCAGCAGTTGTGAGAGACTCCTAACCCCAAGCTCTCTTTCCCATTCAAGTCCTAGCAGCATCATGCCTACACTGAAGACAGGCTTCAAAGAAATGAGAAGAGGTAGTCCCTGCTCTAAAAGATGTAGGTCTTATGTCTTGCATTCATCTCATATGAACTCTTCGTTCTAATAAACTCATTTTACAGCACTGAAGTGAGATCCACCCTTCCTTTCTCAGAGCACTTGGATTAAACATACAGCATTTCCAAAATATGTCCAAGAAATTTCCTTTGGCCCATAAAACTGTAAAAACAAGTAAAAACATTGCTCCTCTGTAGTGCTTTTCTCACAGACCAACCTGCAGTTCAGACAGATGATTCAAGCCTCTTATGTCAACAGTGCCTGAAACTGCAGGAAAATACTTTAGGAGTATGATGACCTCAGTAAAACTCTTGTAGGATCTGTAGGCTGATGGCTGAATTCCTAAGGGAAAGCAGAACTGTATGAGTCTTTTCGAGTCAATCTCAAGAAGAAGGGCAACCAGCCAGGGAAGGCTGTTCCACTCTGAACTGATGGAGGGAAGGAGAAGAAAATAAGAGGGACTAATGGAATCTCAAACACTTACAAATCTGTCATTACAATGTATTTATGAGTCATTTCTGCAGAATGAAAATAAAAACCAGGCTTTCCATAAAGCAGAGAAAAGCCATCACAATATGAAAGCCTCAGAGAGCTACTTTCTACATATGCCTGTCACGAGTTGTCACCTGAAATGAAAGCAAATGCTTCTGCCTTCAGAGTGCAGAAGTTGCAGCTACAAAGAGGGGATAGTTGTGCACAGCTGTGAAATAGAAACAAAGGGTTGGGGGTTTGATCAGAGGTGAAACGGTCAGAGAATGATTTGGGCGTCCCTCAGCACACTAGAGATGGCTGGTCTCAGGCACCTTTCCGGTAGCCAGAAAAGCCAATACATGACAACGTCTTGTGCAGCTTGCATCAGCTCTTGGTACACAAGATGACTCCTCAGTACCAGTCATGAGCTGATTGCTGGCATGGGAGATTTAGGGGGGAACATGCAGCCAGACTAGCTGTCCCACATTAGCAAGTTACATTTTATGGATTACACGTCAAATGTTCCCCACTTGATACTCATTGTTAAGTATTTTCTTTTCCCACTGTAATCAAAACCTGATTTACATTTGCAAATGTGAAGAATGAACTTACTAAGAACCAGAGATATTTCTGAGGGGCTTATTTAGATATTTTATTGGTGACCTCTTCTCATTTGAACTGAACCCTTGAAGCTGCTCAGAAAGACCACAAAGAAAGGAGGGCTGAAAAAATCTAGTTCCTATCCATGCGAGGACAGTAAAACTGCAAAGCACTCCCAAAAGAAATGCAGACTCTCTTATTAGCCTGACTATAGCACTGCACAGTTTAGCCTGAAAACTGCCAGGTAATCTGTGTAGAACTAGGAAAGATAATTTAATTTGTATATCCACTAGTATCCACTCTGAGGCTTGTGCAGGTGCAGTGACAGCAGTCAGATTCCAGTTTCACTCACCTTTCACTGGCATTTGTCACCAAAACTGCCCAGCAAAGACAGGCTTAATACTTCAGCTCACAGTTATTCCTGCTCAGATCTCAGCCTCTACACAAATGTGGAAAAAGGTCTCAGTTTTGAGGACAGGTTGTGGATGACCCATCCACACTCAACAGAGTCACTGAAGCCTTGCAACTGGCTGACCTTCAACTACCTTCACCTTTTTTTGGCTGCCTTCCAGGCATCATAGACCACTGAAATAAACTGCAGTCCTCCCCACCACCACATTTTGTTGAAAAAAATTCCATCACTCATCAAAATCACTGCAAGCTGTGACTATTCCACTAGGGATATACATGTTTTCTTTTATGACCTCACCATCCTTTCAGCTGCTAGAGGACTTTGCCAAGGCTCACACATCTTAGAACAATGAAAGAAATCTTGCATGCTTGACTAGAGACCCTATTGACCAAGCAGAACTTTATCTGTAGTTACCATGTTTCAGCATTGTTCCCCAAACACCTGGGCCAAACCAAGCATTTCGACCTTTACCATGTCTAAACAAATTGTTACAATCTAATCTTCTTAAAGATGGTGTTATAGGAAGCAGTCATAGCCAAAATCACAGATTGATTCAATGCTTTTCAACTAATTTTTGTAGTGGTAATATCCAAGTTTCTTTGCATTGATCATCTTCTGAATGCAGCAATTAACCCATTCACAAGAAAGCTGACAGTGCCTACACCACAAATATGTGGTTACAGATCTTGCAGACACATCTAAGCTGGCTTTAGACTGCATGAGTCAGAAGGAGTACTGGAATTATATGAAATGTTAGCAGCCACAAATGCTTCAAAAACAGGAAAAACCATGGAGCTCCAGAGACTCTTATAATTTTCCTTAAGCCATTTGATGATTCCCACAAGAAAGAAATGCAGCTCTTTTCAGTAATAGTGAGGGAAATTTGAGGTCAAGAAATCACACAGAAATACACAGAAGTGATTGTGACTGAGCAGCCCTATATGAAAAAGTTAATTGCAGTTGAGTAGTATTACTATAGTTCTTCACAGCAAGACAGGTTTTATCTGTAAAGATAATCTTGTACTGGTAGAACATATCTAGTGCCTCAAATAAGCCAAACCACAACCATAAAGGCACAGTTTTTAGTGTCTAACTATGGCTGCAGCAGGACTGTTTCAGTGGCAGAAAGATATCTGTACTTAGCTGGTGGGACATTTTTAAACTAAGATAACTAAATCAAATTTAACTAAATCAAATCATTCTTCTGTTGCCAAGGCTCCCTCTCATTGCTCTCCATCTACAAACACACAGATCTCTCTCTGTGTGCTACAGCTAACCGCAAGTATCTGAGGTCTGAAGTTATGGCTCAGGTAACACTCAAAGTTAGGCTGGCAAAAACCTCCTTTTAAATCAAGAATGCAAGATAATCTATCTGTATACAGACATTTCTCCAACATTGCCCAAAACCAAGAACCTTTTCCAGTACCTGAAGCTACAAGAATTATGGAGAGAGACCACTTAAAAGGCCCTATAGTGACAGGACAAGGGGGAATGGATTCAAACTGAAAGAGAGCAGGTTTAAATTAGATATTAGCAAGAAATTCCTTACGGTGAACTTGGTGAGGCACTGGCACAGGTTGCCCAGAGAAGATGCAGATGCCCCATCCCTGGCAGTGTTCAAGGCCAGGCTGGATGGGGCTCTGAGCAAACTGGTCTGGTGGAAGGTGTCCTTGCCCACAGCAAAGGAGTTGAAACTGGGTGATCTTTAAGGTCCCTTTCAACCCAAACCATTCCATGATTCTATGAAATACAGACCTGGTGATGAAGTATCATCCCTCTAACTTCCCCACAGAGCAATCTTCACAAGCTTCTCGAACATATGGAGTTGAGTTAAAAAGAGTGGGTAGGATTTGAAAAGCAAAGACATACAGTCAGCAAATAATAACGATTAAAAAATCATAAAAAACTAATGTCAGTTGTTTTGTAAATATTTGCCCCGAAAACAACCTTTTTGTTGCATCCAGTGGAATGTTGTTTGATTCTCCTGTGAAAGACAAGTTATTATATGTTATAGCCAAGAAGATGAGATGACCTCTGTTTTCCTTTGTTGGAAAAGGGAAAATTTCACCTAGGGAGCTTGTTTGGTTGCAAACCTATTAAGTCAATAACTTCTCTATTACAGACCATGGTGGTTTTTTGTTTGTTTATTTCCTTAGCAGATGCACCTCCTTCATTGTGATTAGTGCAGTTTATAAACTAGTGCAGTGAATTATCTGGATATAGGATGCATGGGGAATCTTTGTCCTTCATTTGGTTACTGTGCAGAAGGTACATGTGCACAGAAAGCATTGTGACTAGTGCCAGTTCTTGGAGATACAACAGTGCACTTTCTGACCAAAGCCACAATCCAGCCGATATTTGGGACAAAAATGCCTGCTTGTTATAACAGTAAATTATACACAACTACCCTTCTCTACCTCTACAACCTTTGAATGTCACCTAACCCACTCCACTCTCTGATTAAACATTCAAAAGTAGACTCAGAAAGCTTCTGGATTGTGATGATTATCAAATTGACTTGTTTGGAATGAATACTTTATTACGTTGCAATAAATTTATAACTACCTGAGAAAGCCAAGAAAAGCAAGAACCTGCAATACTGGTTATCTCCTTTTTCCACAATGTCAGCTCAAGTCCAAGCCCTTGACAGTGAATTTCTGTTCTTGACAGCTCCTGGTATGGGTATCCCATTGCAGAGAAAATAAAGCCTGATCCTTTGGGAATCTCCTTAACTGCAGAATCTGTAGAGATCCTCTGCAACAGAAATGACAGTGAGGTGGGCTTTCAGAACAGAACCTCAGTCTGTTGTCTGTGTTCTAAGCACCCACACCATGCCACAGAGAGACCTCTGGGGAACCACCTGCTACTTCTGCCATGTTCCATTTCCACCTGGTTTGATACTTCTGTGAAAATTTGAAGGCATAAGGGAAAACATTTCATAGCCACCCTATGTGCCTGATGTTTCTATTGAAGAAAGTTTCACAGAGCAGCAAGACACTAGAAGAGGCAGTCATAAAACGCATCAGAATATTAGAGAAAATTGTCCTCCCATACAGGTACTCTGCCCTTGGACCCAAATGTCTCTGGCAGCCAAGCAGCCACCCAACTTTCACTCACTCCCATTTTCCAGGAAGGATGTCAAAGACACTACTGAGTTGAAATAACAGTTTAAAAAGGAAAGCAGAAGCTACAAGAGGGACTTATTCACTGCTTCCCATTGGCAGGCAGATGTCCAGCCACTCCCTGAGAAATGAGACTTCAGTAAAGGTAGTGGTTGCTTTGGAAGACAAATGCTGTTACCACAAATGTTGTCCCTCCTCCTCCTTTCCCCCACCTGTTATTGCTAAACATAAGTCATATGGCAGGTACAGGATATCCCTTTGGCCTGTTTGGGTCATCTGTCCTGGCTGTGGCCCCTCACAGTCCCTTGCCCACCCCAAGCCTCCTGGCTTACTGCTGGGAGGTGGGGGAGGTAGAAAGCCCTGACACTGCAGAACTCTTCAGCAAGAGTCAAAACACTGGTGAGCTATGAACACTGTTCTAGCCTCAAATACAAAGCACAGCAGGCTACTGTGGAGAGACCTGACTTCATAACCTCATGCCAGACCGGTCCAGTGCCAACATTAATGGAAAAAATAATTTACAGTTATCAAATAACTGCTTTCCAGCATTGCTTTTCTTGTAGGGAGCAGCCCACCTGAGTGCTTTGTTTTCTCTTCAGAGTACAAAAGAACAAAGAACTTCCTTCTCCCTAATAAAAAACTCCATTAGCTTCCACACAGGTGTGAAAACTGGAAACCTGGGGAACTAACAAATTCCCATAGACCCAGCGACTGGCTAATTTTGAGCTGAAATGAATCAAACTTCAACAACACTGTCAAGTGCTCAATGACTAAGGTAGAAGTAATTAAGACCTTTTAGATCTCTTTCTGTTTCTAGCTTCTCTATTTTTCCATTTCGTCAATTTTCTAAATACCTATGAAGCAAGGGAAAAGAGAGGTCAATGTATTATTTTAGCCAGAATCTGGTGACAAAGTATAGAGAATTGGTCTACTTCACCCAGACTGTCAATCCAGCTGGTGAATTCCAAGAACAATGGGGAAAACCCTCAAATGTTAATCTAGTTTGACAGACTTACTTGGGTTTAGGTCACTTTGTGCTTTTCAGTACTGTGACAAGTCTCAGTGTAAAACCCAAAGCCCCTTTCCTTGAAAACAAGACCACTAAAGGGATTTTGTGCAGACATTCAGAGAAGTGCAGTGAAATGTTACAGTCTGGAGAAGCTGGGTTGATTTTGGTTGCAGTAGTGTTAGGGGAGGTTCTTGCAAGGAGTAGGATAGACTGGGATCTCCACCCCTTCCTGCCCTTATAAAGGCACTAACATCAAAGGAAGGAGCCAGGGAGGAGTTGAAGAGCAAACTCCTTTCCTCTGGAGCAGTGGGTGAGGAATGCTGTAGAGCTGTTAAACTAGTAGGCAAGGAATTGTTTCATGGAAAGAGAACTTATCTCTTTCTTCTGTCTCCCAGTGAGAAAAATGTGGCTGAAGTTTCTTTTGGCTATTCTTCTCTGGCATGTAACAGCTGCAAAGGAACCTGAGCCGTAAGAACTACCCTATTACTACTATTAGTATTTGTGAAAAGGCTTTAAAGACAGTGCCAGTCAGTGTTATTGATTTTTCTCTAAAAATTAAATACCACCAGGGCTCATCTTTTATATCTGGAGAGCTAAAGCAGAATGGGGATGGCAAGTGAATCATTCTCATTTAATATGATCAGACCTTCCACCTATTGCAGAGCTTCCATGGAAGTTGATGTGTGTCCAGAAAAGGCAATTGCAGTAGTGACAGCAGGGTGCTTTGCTAAAACCATGTGGGCCCAGGGCTCAGATAAAGGGCAAAAGGGCAAGAGCTGGGGGCAATAGCAGGACTGGGCTAGTTCAGAGCTGCAGGACAGAGTGAGGAGCACTGGCAGTCAAACCTATTTAATCTACAGTAATTGGTGGGTACTGAATAATAACAGTGTTATGTGTTTGCTTTATCCTGTTGAGGCTGTTTCTCCTTTACATATGAAAGTGATCACTCTGGTGTTGGAATTTCACAGGCAGTATGTCCTGATGGTGCCTGCTGTCCTCCAAAATGACTCTCCAGGTCAGGTTTGCCTGCAGTTCCTTAACCTCAACGAGACAGTATCCGTCGGAGTAATCCTAGAATACAGCTCTGTTAATACCACTATTTTTAAGGAAACCATGACAGCAAGCAGTGGTCTACAATGCTTCAAGTTCAAGGTAAGTTAATTTTAATTTATGTCCCCCTGGAAAAGAAACGTAAACAGGGACAAGAAAATTAAAGCAGAGAGCACAGGAAAGGAACAAACAGGGAAAGAAATAAGACTTGTTAAAGGAAAAAGGAAGTATAGGAGAGTGACATAGTAACAGAAAAGAAGGCATTTTTTGTAGACATAAGTAATAAGAAAAAGCCCAAGAAAGGTGATGAAGTTGGTTGAAGTGAGATTGTCTCATAGTAGGAGCCCAGGCCACAGGTATTGCTGTTCAACAGGTTCTGGAGCAAATTACTTCAAGACTAACATCTTCCCCATGTTTCTTCTTTCTTCACAGATTCCTCCTGTCCACTCTGCACCACTGGCTTTCATTTCCTTCTCTGCCAAGGGCAGCACCATCAGCCTAGAGGAGCGGCGGTCAGTGATGATCTGGAACACAGACAGCATCGTCTTCGTGCAGACAGACAAACCCATCTACAAACCAGGACAGACTGGTGAGTGTCCACTTTGTCTATAACATGGGCCTTAGGAGGCAATTTCTTCAGACAGAATTTCTTAGTCTGGTGTTTTTCAGGCTGAGCTACATTCTAGGCAGTTTCCTCAGAGTTCCTGTTAGAACTATTACAGTTATTTTCTGTGGAGCTTAGGGAGTCGTCTTCAGGATGTCAGGAGACTGTCATCCCATCATCTCTATTATTTTATTTGTCCCTTCCTCCCAGGTGACAGAAGCTATCACTGCTGCTGTTTCATTACTGATGACAGGCCAGGATAGTGGGAAGAGGTGATTAGATCAATACCTGGCATAAAACAATGCTTCCCTCTGTGATGCTGGTCAGCATCAAAACAGCCTAAACAACAGAGTGAAATCTGTTACTTTAAAATGAATTGTAAAAAATTGTTAAAGACAAAATCATGCTATTTACCTTCTGGCCTCCTATGTGTTTGGACTCTGGATGTTCATGTTGTATTTCTGTACTTATGCTATCCCCTTATCCATGCTTCACACATGGCCATTAAGCAGAGCTCCATTTTTCTAGATCCATTCCTTAATTAATTTATAGGCTTTAAGGTTTCTAGCACATGCTATAGGAAACCAGAGAAGAAGACTTCTTCCCAGAGATTAGTCACATAATGCAGCCATTAGACTAGATTAGTTTTACTTCAATTCAGATCAGTTCTATCTACATAGATACACAGTATGAAGAAAAGCTTACCAGTTGGAATTTCGTGCCACTAAGGTGTGCAATATGGGTTGTTTATTGGTCAAATGGCTTGGTTTTGAGCCGGGGCAAGCAGCAGACAAAATCAAATTATGAAAAGGTAATGCAGTTCTTATTTTTTCAGTCATTCCTTTCTGTGAGGTTAAACTTTCATGAAAGTAAACTTTTCATTACTAACATTTTATGAAAGAGTACAAGAGCTTGATGCTAGGGCAAAGACCCTTAATCAAAGTCTGTGTAAGATTCTTCTACCTTCAGATGCATTTTATTATGTGCATCCTGTGCAAGCAGGACTGTTGGAAGACCTGTGAAACTGGGAGTAGTAATGAATGCAAAACATGCTCAGCCAAACACACTATGGTCAATGCTAACGCCCTGTTTCTTGCTTTTCCAGTGAGGTTTCGTGTTGTTGCCCTGGATTTAAATTTTAAACCTGTTCAGGAGAAGGTGAGTGACCAGTAATATTGCCCTGTATTTAAAATTGCTGGGAGACAACTTCTTCCCAAATCTTACATAGAGGATTGCTGTGGGTAAAATGAGATGTTGCAGAGACTAAATGCCAAAGAATTAACCTGATTTCCTATGCACATGCTGTAATCCAGCCTTTCATTAGAGTCACAGGGAAGAAGGCAAGTGTGTAGCAGCTTGAATTCCTAACACAACACCTTCTGTTATCACTGGGAAAGAGGCTCAAAACCCCCTCCACTTTGTTGCCACAGATATTATCTTAGCTCTGACCAAAAAGCTCACGGTTCAGTCTCCTGCTCTTACAGTTCAGCAGATGTTGCTTGCAGGCATCAGTAAATCATCCACCTGGCACTTTGCCCATTTTAGAAATGGGGGAAATTAAAGAGAAAATTGCTGCCACAAATATTTATCTCCTCAGAGGTATTCTTTCCACTGCCAGCAGTCTCTCTTCATGCTCATAGTGCACAAGGAAATTAATGGAAGGGTCTTCACTGGCCTCCTCTCCTGCGCTTGTAATGCAGGAGACAGCACAGTGGTAGCAAAAGAGCTGGTGCTAATTGCTAATAAGAAGCCCAAATCATGGTTTGTGTGCAGCTCTGTAACTCTGCTCACTTGTACGCTCTGAGAATGCACTAAAGCCAGTATGAAACTGTCCCACCATTCTCATTTCATCTCTCTCCTTTGTGCAAGCTTCTTATTGAAGTAAAATTGCTGTTAAACTGATTAAAATAAAAGATGAGGACCTCTGATAAATTATTATACTGAATATTGGTTATATATGTCTCACAGTCCTGAGGAAAAATAATTTGTGTTTGACCAGCCACCTAATATATTCTTTCATTCTGTTTTTTCCTCTTTCAGTACCCCTTGATTGCAATTCAGGTAAGAAATTTTTGTCTTTATACTGCATTACGCCGGGCACATGTCCTTATGTGGGTTTGAATGTGTCCATACACAGACAAATCCTGCTGCAACAGTACAACAGCAGAAATTAACAGAAACTCCTTAACACAAAACAAGGATGCTCTTTGAGCTTGGCATGGAAAGCACACCTATTATCATTCCAGCAGTCAAAATTTGTAGTGTTCTTATGTCTGCTTTTGATTCCCCACCCCTTCCCCCAGTTTGCTCAGCTTATTTGGGCTATATCTTTTGGTAACTCTAGTGCTGCTAAAAACTATGAACAAATATAGGTTGTGAATACAAGTACTAACTATGTCAGTACTTTCATGGCATTTTCTGGTGATTTGTAAAACCATTTCAGTTCATGTCTAGACAGCATACTTGCAAGTTTTCATGTTACACTGTGAAGTCAGGGGACTTTATTTTCTTTGCAGTGAGAACATACATCTTTTGAGCCCTCCACGTGTTTTTCTTGCAGCCGTTGCTGCAAAGAGTCAAGGAAATGGTGTGAATGAGTTTTCTTTAGTGTAGCTAGCATAACATATACTGAGAGGAAAATGCCACCCCAGTGAATGCAGAAGAAAGGTTTCCTTCCTTCTTCTGGCAGCTGAAAAAAAAAAGCTGGGGTTGCTAAAGGCCAAGATTTGTGTGGGATAAACTTGGCTGAAGGGAAAGCACAAAGAAGATTTTCTTTCTCTCCCCTCTTGACACAAATCTAGAGCAACATATACTAAAGAGCAGGAAAGAGCAGTATTGTGCAACTTTCCCTGATGATTGAGACTAATAAGTAGGCTGGCAGAGAATGCCTAAATCAGGAACAATAGATGAGAATCTAACAACATTAACAATAACATGAATAATCAGAGTACAAAGGTGTGATTTAACTCAATGCACGTGCATTAAGCAGCTTCTCCAGTGTGTTAAAGCAACCTGCTCTGTTTTCTTCTTTGATGCTGGTTTTGTGTGCTAGTAGCAAAAGATTTCCAAGGCAAAAAAACCTGTGAGTCTGTATGCTTTTTTTCTTCAGGATCCAAGGGGCAACAGGATCTTGCAGTGGCAAAATGTGACATCAGAGATGAACATTATTCAGCTAGAATTCCCACTCATTGAAGAGCCTATCCTGGGGAACTACAAAATTATTGTAGCAAAGAAGTCAGGAGATAGAACACATCACTCATTCCATGTGGAGGAATACGGTAAATGCCATCCTTTTTTTTTTTTATTTAGTGTAGGAAACATTATTAGAGATGAGCCCATATCAAGCAACCTTTTTGACTGCTAAAACTTCAAACAGCTTCCTGGCAAATGCAGCTTCAATTAGTTGTCATTAAGAACTGGGGAGATTAAAAGAGAAAGAGAACAGTAAAAAAACTCAAAGAAAAATTTACAATTTTTCACACACTTAGCCAGCAAAATAACATGCACGAGAAATCAGCAAGTTGATTGCAGATTTCAGTGAGAGAAACTAAATTTTTCCCAGATATGTCCGTGAACTTTCTTCACCAAAACTCTGCAAGGCATCTAGACATCACAGGATTCATTTCAGAAGTCCTTTCTTCTCTTCAAAGTGCAGGAATACTTCAGTAAGCCTTTGCAGATCAGGCCAGTTCTTGATCATAGTGCCACCTGGGTTCTGAGATTCCATTCCCTCTATGACTAACAATAAGATATATTCTCATTTTTGCTTTCATCTTAGGAGGGTCTGCAAATTTACAATATGCCAGTGTTGGGTTTTTTTCTTTTTGCTCTCTGTCCTAGTGTTGCCAAAGTTTGATGTCACAGTCACTGCGCCAGGAAGCCTTACAATCCTGGATTCGGAGTTCACAGTGAAAGTCTGTGGGCTGTAAGTACCACGTGCAGAGTTGTTAGGAAATATGCTGAAGTGGAAGAAATTCCCAAGGACTGGGGAAAGAGCCTGGGCTTAGAGAAGAAGCCAAAAAATATGTAGGGCCCCAGAAGAGGTTGGTGAGGGTTGACTTGGTCCTTGGAGCTTTCATTTATTTGTGTGCTTATCTCATTTTATTGTATAAGTATTCGGTTCCACATGGTGTTGTACAAGGTAGATAAATCTTTTGAGAGGTTCCCTGGTAAAGTAGGATGTGTCCACTCCTAACAACCCACTTCAGAGGGAGACCTTCATAAAGCAGAGCACCAGTAAATTCTAGCGGGGATCTTACGATTCCAGCTGTCTAACTCCCCCTCCAAGCTTGGTCCTTCAGAAGGACCTTGCTTACACCAACACCAAGGTCTTGTAATTTGGAATCCAGAGCTGAAATCCCAATCCCCTAGCAGATATGAGGAGTTTTGCTTTGATTTCAGCAAGCCTGGAACTCCAGTTTATGCTGAAGATTGGAGACAACAGTCTTAATTTGGTCAGTAGCCACACCTGTTCATTATGTTTATAAAGGTATGTGTTTTTGCATTCAAAGTGTAGCTTTATTTCATAGGTTTAGGTGTGAAAAAGAACTAATTTTGATTTCTAAGTTGTATTCATCAGATCATATTTCTTCTTCCCCTAGGTACACCTATGGCCAGCCTGTTGAAGGGAAAGTCAAGCTCAGCGTGTGCAGGGATTTTGATTCATACGGGAGGTGCAAGAAAAGCCCAGTTTGTCAATCGTTTACCAAAAATGTATGATACATAATTATTACTCCTCTTCATGCTTGTCCTCTCTTCTGTGTTCTTGTTTCTCTCCCTTTGCCCATCACACTTTGCTTTCTCTCTTTGATGCTTCTCTTCACCCTACTCATCTCTTTGCTTGTATGACTAGCGAGGAGCTCGGGGCACCTCATTTCTCTTCTTGGCTTCCTGCAGGCCTGAAGGATTGACATGTTTCCTCTTCATGACTCGTTTCCCATAAACATGTATAAATCATGTTAAAAGTACTGGGAAAAGGCTTCACTCGCTAAAGAAGGGTCCTGTGTATTGTCAATACCCTTTGCAAGCTATGATCCTTGACAACAGGATTTGTTTTCTTCCCTGTCCAGCTGGAGACAGATGGTTGCCTCGCCCAGGTCTTCAGCTCCAACATCTTTGAGTTACATCGCACTGGTTACATGAGGAACCTTGACGTGAAAGCCACTGTGACAGAGAAAGGAACAGGTAATCCCTTCCAGACAGACAGAAACAGCAAAAGTGGTGTGGTCAAGAAGAAGAGTAGGAGATATCCTCTCCTTACTGAGTACAAGAATGTCTCCCTGAGGAAGGTCGTTTTTACAAGCATAGTGACCATCTCCAGGCAAACTCTGTTGATGCTCTGTGCAGGACAAAGTGTATCTTCTCATGACTCTGGGCATGTCTTCCAGGCCTGCAGTTTACAGCTGCTCGGGTTATTTCCATAACTCGGGTGATGAGCACCATACAGTTTGAGAACATGGATCACCACTACAGAAGAGGAATTCCTTACTTTGGACAGGTAAACAAGAGCTTGGAGGGCTTGTATTGAAGATGATTGACAGGCAATCACATAGCAACAATGATGGCAACATCTAGGGGACTGTTTGGGGTGGGGATGCTCCCCCCAGACTTCTCTCCTCACATGCAATGCCCTACTGATAATTCTGAATACTGAAGACTATTAGTTTATTCTGAGTTTGATTCTGCCAGAAATACTTGAAATCAGAACAATTCATTAGCTAGCATTTCTCTAACTTGCATTTTAAGCTTGCTATAAATCACTGCCTCTCCTTTCAGACCTGACCATCACATGCCAGCCAGATGTGAATAAAAACACTGGTGGATGAGGGAAAAAAGACGGAGAGGAATTTAGGGCACACACAAAAAATCAAGGAAATAACAACAGCTTCTGTCTCAGAAAGGTTTTTCATTATTTTGTTTCATGACAATGTCCATATAACTCTGTCAGTGGTTTAAAGGGTAGAGATAAATCTCTCTCCTTCAGTTCTTCTTTTGTGAATGAGGAAAGAATAAGGGGGACCAGTAACACTGAAAGGAGACGAGATTGTCTTTCAAGAGTGGGATTTTTTCCCCTCTGTAAAGTCTATATAACTTTCTTATTTGATTCTCATTCCCACTCTGTTCTTTTTCTTTAAAAAATCAAAATGAATGCTCATTTCTAGCAACATAGAATTTACTTAATGGGATCTGTTATTTGTTTAACACATAAACAGCAGAGACAGTGTAGACAGAATCAGAAAAATGTTCAAGACAAAGATGTGGAGAAAAGGTTTTCAGACACTGAAAATAGCAGCCTCAGACTCTAAAGACTAAGGAAGGAAAAAAGGAAGGGAGAAAAGAAAATATATTTTTAAACTGGAAATGTATAGTCAGAAGGGACTGATCAGGAAAGAGTTGATACATGAAAGTTCTTGCTCCACAAAAGGACATTATCAATGGTGCGGCAGATGCTGAGGAAGCTCCTGCTCCAAACCTCATAAGATAGCTCAGATAGCTGCCAGAAAGCGAAGACAGAAATTTCGGTCGTCAAGTATTGCTTTGAAGGAAGATGAAAAAGTAATTCTGCTGTTTGGAGAGCAAAGGAGTGCAAAATATCAGTATCTACATACAGAAATGTGTTCAACATGTTTCACATTTCCTTTTACAGATCAAGCTGGTAGACAAAGACAACTCTCCAATTTCCAATGAGGTTATTCATCTATTTGTCAATAACAAGAACACAGACAACTTCACCACGGATCATAATGGTGTTGCTGAGTTTAGCATTGACACGTCCGAAATGTTTGATCCCGAGATCAGTCTGAAAGTGAGTACAAAACAAGGGTGAATAGAGACAAGGAGAGAGATGGCTGCTCTCAAACTGAACCCAAAAAAAGACAGGATGAGGTTTCAATTCTGGTAATAAAAATATGCTTTCTTCATCTTTCTTCATTGTGTAGAGCTCTCAAAAACTACTATAAGAGGAGTGAGGAAAACATCTGAGTTGTTGCAATGCAATGGCTTGCTGCAAGGCTGCTCTTTCATTACCAGTTTTGCTTTAGATGCAGTTCTTATTTCTATGCATTATGTGAACTAATCATTCTGATGTCAGAATGTGATGACGACTTCCCTAGTGATCTATGTTTGTTTTCCTTTCTTCCCCACTCCCTCTCCTGTTCAGGCAGTTTATAAAACCAGTGACCACTGCCACTATGAAGGCTGGATAGAGCCTTACTACCCAGAAGCGTCTCTCTCCATCCAGCGCTTCTACTCTTGGACTAGCAGCTTTGTGAGGATTGAGCCTGTGTGGAAAGATCTGAAATGTGGGCAGAAGAGGATGATCACTGTGCACTATGTCTTAAACACAGAAGGATACAAGAGAATCAACACCATGAACTTCTACTATGTGGTGAGTATGAGGTTGTGGGTTGGTTTGCTGAAATGGCTTTGCTGGGCAGCTATCTGGCAATCCATCCACAGGAATTACAGCAGTGAGTGATCTTCATGGTATTCTCTGTCCCCCTTTTCCCTTCCTTTTGCTTCTGCTTTGTGACCAGCAACAAGGTCCCCAGCAGCAGCAGTGGGAATATTCAGCATGCCCTAAGGCTTATGTTTAAGCATTTGAGATCATCTCATTGTAGATTGTCCTGTCAATGCACAATGAACCTGATTGCTGCTTTCCCCCTCCATTTTCTGCCAACCCATACATGTCTTGATATTCTCTGCACAGGGCATGGCAAAAGGCAAGATTGTCCTTACAGGGGAAATTAAAGTTAATATCCAAGCTGGTAAGTTAAGTTGCCAATCCATATTTTTGCATTAAAACAAAAAAAAACAAATGACCAAACACCCAGATGGCTGAATATAGTAGCAATAGGAAGGGCCATATCTCTCTCCACCCATGACAGTAGCACTACCACTAAGATCACTATAAAGTCAGGTTTAGTCCAGCAATTACTGAATTTGATATTAGTCCAATAGTGTTCTCTAAAGATCTTCCCAAAGGATGGCATAGGGAATGCAGAGTGTCTGCTTTAGGGTCCTATCTGAATATGGCCACATGTTCAAATCTACAATAAATCTGAGACCCCCTGGATCAAACCCAGGCCTGTCACCTCCTGGAAAATTGTTCAGTTTATCATCTAAGTCCAGATTGCTCCACTGACTGGTACAGTTACATACCTGTTGAGTTTGGCTACTACTACAGTAAATCTTTGATATTCCTTCCTTATTGGTGCCTTTATTTCTTCTAACAGGCCAAAATGGCACTTTCACCATTCCACTTGTGGTCAGTGAGAAAATGGCTCCAGCCCTTCGGTTGCTGGTGTACACCTTACACCCTGACAAGGAGCTGGTGGCAGACAGTGTTCAACTGCCAGTTGAGAAGTGTTTCAAAAACAAGGTGAGAGGCACTAAGATATAGCAAGCCTTACCTGCAGTCAGATAAATACAAATTCTTTGTGCATACATCCACAAGCGATTTCCAGTTTTGTTTCTTGTTTCTTTCCCCTTCTCTCTACATTACTCCTTTTATTTCTCTTTTTTCTCTTTGGCCCTATATCTTTCCTCTACCACTACCTCTTGACCTTATTGTCAGAAGGTATATCTTCTTTTAACATTAAAAACTTTCCAGAAGACCCACATAAATCCCAAATGATTCTTGCCTCGCTTAAACTCTACTAGTTTTCCATTCAGTTTTTACAATTTCTATCCTTCAACATAGTGAAAACAATTTAGACTTACCCCACTTCATCATTCAATCAAATTTTTTACACTTTTTGGTTGAAAAATGCAGTTTAGGTTTAGCAGAACTAAATACACACAGAAAAGAAAGCCAAAACAGCAGTCCAGGGTTTAGGTATTTCTTCCTCTTTCTTTTTATGGTACATTTTCATTCATCATTATAAACTCAGATTTCACCAGTAATATTTTTCTAATCTTTAGCTCCTAAAAGCTAAAATGCATGAAACTATAGAACAAGACAAACCAAGTGACATTAAACAAAATGTTTCTAGTTGCCCCTCCTATTTTTTTTTCCTCTTATTTAAAACAAACATGAAACAGGTTTTGTTCCGAATAGATTCAAAATCTGTTTTATACTTTTGCTAATATGGGCCATGGACCTAGGAAAAATATGATTTGCTCACTGTAGGGATTATTACATGTAGTCAGGTGATAATAAGGTTAGATTTGACAGCAAAAGAGTATTGATAATGACAGCAAAAAAATCACACTTTGTTTTAAATCACTTCATTTAAGCTATCACAGGAATCTAAGTGTGCTTATTGACTAAGTCCCTTTTATAACAGAGGTCAACAGCTACAGTGGAGACCAGACATTCTTCTCCAGGCAGATCTTCTGTGCTTTAATAGGAAATCCTTCCACTCACACACACAGTCAGAGCAGGCCCAGCAGCATGGGTTAGCCATGCCAACATCTGTTTGATGAATTTCAGGTCCACTTGGAATTCTCTGAAAAGCAGATGCAGCCAGCTTCCAATGTCAGTTTGGTCATTGAAGCTGCTGCCAACTCCTTCTGTGCCGTGAGGGCAGTGGATCAGAGCGTGCTGCTCCTGAAGCCAGAGACAGAGCTGTCCATGGAAATGGTAAGCTGCCAAATGCCTTGTCTCCTTCCACTTCTTCTTCCTCCTCCACCACGGTGTGTCTCCACTTGAGATCATTAGACTGAGTTAGAGTTTTACAGCTTCTGGCATGTGCTGGTCATAAGCCATCTTTAGTAGGCAATAAAAAGATTTTGTTTCCTGTGGATTGTAAGTCCTCTTTCACGTGGGATTTAGTTTAACCTGTGACTGGTCTTTGGCAGCACAACCCTCCAGCATGCCCACTGCTCCCAGTTTTGTGATGTCAGCAAACTTGCTGAGGGTAGAGCCTTGCTTCAACATCCAGATCATCAAGGAAGATATTGAGCAAGATTAGACCCAGTAGTACTGGAGTACCCTGGTATATCACTGGTTACTGGCCTCCAGCTAGACTTTGTGCCACTGATCACTGCCCTCTAACCCCAGCCTTCAGCCATTTCTCAGTTTAGGAAACAGAGCATGGTTTCAAACAGGCTGTCATCTCAGTTTTGGCAATTTGTAGTATTTGATGATGTAAGTAAGGCTGATGTTTACATACACACAGTTCCTGTTTTCTTGCCCCTCACAGGTATACAGCCTGCATCCCCTACAAGACTTTCAAGGCTACGTCTTCCATGGGTTCAATCTAGAAGAAGACTCCCAAGAGCCCTGTGTCTCATCTGACCACATCTTTCACAAAGGCTTGTATTACACACCTGTAATGTCTGGATTAGGCCCAGATGTGTATCAATTCATCAGGGTAAATGTCCTGTGCATTACTTAAATATGCTTTAGTGAGTTTCTGCTTATGTAGTGTTAGATACTGCAAACAACCCTATTAGTAAAACTCATACACGACAAACTCTCCTCTTAGACCTCTATTCTCAATTGATTCCGGTGCCTACTGTGATTTTCCAGCACACACAAAGCTCCCAAAAGTCTCTGCATACGTGTCTCTGGGCACCTCTGTGGTGGAAACACAGTAATGAGAAAGAGGGAAGAATGGAACAAACGTCAGCTACAGTGTGGTTATGGCTAACGCTGAAATGTGTTTTTTACAGGATATGGGAATTAAATTTTTTACCAATTCGAAAGTTCGACAGCCAGTTGTATGCACTGGTGAGACTGTCAGACGTCAACCTTACGGAACGAATGCAGGGCACGTGGCTTCTGCACACCATGTCAAATCATCAGGTAACACAGAGGACAGGAAAGAGATTTTACCTTTCTCCTTAAAGGAAGAGATATTCTTGTTATACGGACATGGACAGTAGTCATTAACCACTTTGGTTTTGATATTAAATATTGGCCTGGCATCAAATGAGATAGCTTATGCTAATAGCCAATGCCCAAAAGAGTCTTTCAGGTCTACACTTCTGATTCATGTCCAGTTTCACACTGGGAATTGTTGGCAATTGGCAGTGTCACACAAAACTAACACTGTTGACATTGATTCTCTTCTCACCAGAGCTAGCTGGAAAAGTCTGTGTGACAGTGTGAACAGTAATCAGAGCTAAGAGCCAGGTGACCTGAGTTCTAGCCCTAGGTCTCATGCTCATGAGAGACCAAAGCAATGTTTCCTTTTTCCTTTGACACCAGGTTACACCTAACTGAGGGATGTATTAGTAACATTTAATAATATTTGTGTGGCATGTGTGTATATATGAATATCATCTATTCTCAGTTACAAGGTAATGGTAAAACACTTATTGTCCTTCATACTGGCCCATGCACATTCAAACCTTTCCTTTTTGGGCATCTCCATTATATCAACCAGGCTTTACTAAATTCTCATTATCTCTTACCAGCTGAAGCAGGTAGGGAGGAACAGGGGAGGACACTCATCCTTGAGACTATTCGGGAATTCTTTCCGGAAGCTTGGATTTGGGATATAATTCCAATTAAGTGAGTACTGCTTCTTTTATATCTTTGCCTTGCTTTAGGAATTACTAAATATGTTCTCTGATGTCCTGCAAGGTGGCAATCCCTTGCCAACTCTTCTTCCTTTTTGGCCCAGAAGACCTAGTTTTTCAGCCAACAGCTGCCCATCTGCCCTCCTCTTTTCCATGATCAAATGACCAAAGACGTCCCTAAAGACAGCTGTTGCCACAATGTGTGTACCATGAGTCATATTCCCTTCCTCAGAAGAAGGACACCTCCATTTAAAATACAGATTTGCAGACCAAGAATTCTGAGTTGTCTTTCCAAACTCAAGGATATGATGGGCAGAGGAACATTTAAATGGTTAAAATTTTCTCAAATTTTAGTGATAAATTCCAGGGATTGTATGTGGGATTTCTGCCGATAGAATAGGGGTAGTTCTGGTTCTCAAAACTTGTTTCATCTACTGAGAAGCAAGTTATCTGAGATTTACCCTTTCTAAAGCTTTCATCCTTTCCCCATTCCCATCAGCTCTACTGGAAAAGCCAGCATCTCCTACACCATCCCTGACACCATCACCAAATGGAAAGCCAGTGCTTTCTGTGTGGAAGGGTTGGCTGGATTTGGCATGTCTGTGCCTGCCACCCTGACAGCCTTGCAGCCTTTCTTTGTTGACTTGACCTTGCCATACTCTATCATACGAGGAGAAGATTTCCTGCTTAGAGCCACTGTCTTCAGCTACCTTGACCAGTGCATTAAGGTGTGTACTTCTGCCCACATTCTTAGACCTTATCCCATCTCCAAAGAAGCTGCAACAAAATTATTGGTGCAGGTGGTCGGATCTGCTTTTGACTGAGGTACTGCTCATTCTAGCTGACAACAGATTATCCTGGCTGGATTTGTCCTCTGAAAACAGTACAGAGCAAAGGGAGATCTTGTGAGCTGTGACTAGGGCAGATCTGTAAAGCAACTGTATAAAGATCCATAGAGAAAGGAAGCAAGTGCTTTGCAGAGTATCATTCGCCATCCACAGATATGCAAGCCATCAATGTTTTCACTGGGGCCTTTTCCTTAGGAATCAGGTGTGCATAGGATGCTAAACATCCTATGTTAACAGTGAGACTGTTGAGAGAAGCAAGGGGGAAAACTGTTCAGGTTACATCTGATAGATGATTAATCAAACATCATCATCTGAGGCCTTAAATCTGCCCTACACTTAACTCTAGATGTAAGCAGATAGTGTCTCACCCACTCTAACAATAAAGTACTATTTGCAATATGGTACAAAACCTTCATCCCATTACAATGCTCTTTCTGTTCTCAGATTAATGTTTCACTGTCAGATTCCCTTGATTATCAAGCCAAACTCATCTCCCCAGAGGATGATGGATGTGTATGCGCCAAGCAAAGAAAGACCTATGCCTGGAATATTTTCCCCAAAGAAATTGGTAAGTGCTTTGAAGCTACTTGGTTTTCTGTTACAAGATTGATACTCATTTATATCTCACCTGAAAAAACTTAATCCTTTTCCAACCCAGACAGCTTGGTCTACCACTGTTCTTTCCAGTTGTCTGGGTCAAAGAGCTTCTCCACAGCTTCAGTGTGTTTATCATGGCCATTTTTAGAGATCAGTTCTCTTCCCATATGTCTCACCTACAGTGACTGACCATTCATTATGTTGAACTACTTCATCTTATTCATCAGATGAAATTTCTTACTTTGTCAATAATCCTGCATGGTAGAGGTTCATTTTTCCCCTTTTTTTGCTGCTATTTAAGGTAATGTAGTGTTCAGCATTACTGCAGAGACCAAGGATGATGAAGCTTGTGGAGACAAAGCTCCCAGGAACATCAGTATTGACTACAGGGACACCCAGATCAGAACACTGCTGGTTGAGGTACTGCTGGTGGCTCTTACTGTTTGTCCTGCACTCCTTTTCATGAGGAAACTAAAACACAGCGGAAGTACCAAAAGCAAGCAAAAATTTTTCAGGTTCCCTAAAGAACTCCTGGTATGGCTCCACCTTCATTTGGCTGGGACAGGGTCTGGCTATTCAATCTAAGACCAAGCCCACTCCCATCTGATGTCCTCTTCCATGAGGATCAGTGGGTGTTGACATGTTCCTCATGCAGAGGAGAAACTGGAAATGAGGGGCTCCATCTGATGCCATCTCCCTTTTAGGAGCAACCACATCATACATGAACTTGTAAATTCTTGTTTCAATCCACCTGTTTTGTGATATAGGAGGTTGGGGAAGGGAGTGGCTTTTTTGTCACCGAATTTCTTCTGCATGCTTTTGTCTCATCCACTGCATGTGACTCTTCTTTCCATCTCCTTGAAGCCTGAAGGAATCAGAAGGGAAAAGACTCAAAACTCCTTAATTTGTACAGAAGGTAAGGGTCTTATTATACCACTGTCTTGAGAAGAACTGAAAGGAAGTTTGGAGTCTGCACTCTTTCCTGCAGTGTTTGTTGATGTTTTCCCTTCCCTTTTTCCCAGAGTTGTCCATATGACAGCTAGTATGAGTGTAATAGTTCAGTTCCCTGCTACCAAATTCTTGTGTGGTCTGGTGCATATCACTGAGGCAGCATCTGTGCCTTGCTCACTTGTGCTCAGATGCTGCAGGAAGGCTGCTATGAAGCTCTCAAAGGGAGACAACCTTCCTGTGCAAATTATGTCCTGTGTTTCTTTCACTCATCTGTCTTCTATTCCATGGATACCTGTAGCTTACAGCTTTCCACCTCTGGTGGGAATAGGAGAGGGAATGTAATGTTCCTTTCCACACCATCTCAGTGCTGGCAGCAAACAGCTCCTAAGGTTTCCTGACTCGCCTAAAAGAGGCAAAAAATCTGTTCTGACCCTCACCAACCGGCTCTACCAATTGTGCCACCGAGGGAATCCCCAAGGGTCACAGATACTGCAACCTGTGAGCACCAACCTTACCCTGTTTTACTGTTTTCTATTGAGCAATGACAGTGACTACACCACTTGATCTGTTTTTCACAATTTTGATTTTGCTGTGTCCCCTTCTCTCTTTGTGTTCTTGGTGAATGCTGTCAGTTTAACGTTATTGCTGTCTCTTGTGTGCAATTTTGTACTGTGCAATTTGTACCAGGAGCATTTCACTGTTATAATTAGTATTCCTATACAAATGACAAATATTTTTCTCCACAGATGATGTAGTTATTCAAGATATATCTCTAGAGCTACCTACAAATGTTTTGGAAGGATCAGCCAGAGCCTCATTTTCTGTTGTTGGTAAATATATAATTAATAAAACATTAAAAAGAAGAAAATACAGAAACATGAAAGTTTTTTCAGGATTCAAAATGTGAGCTTTCAGTCGTAGTGTGGGAAACTTTTGAGAAAAGAGGCTGATTCTCATCTTGTCCAGCAATGTTCTGCATCAGCAAGATGGAGTTTAAATATCAGTCGCATCACCCTTCACTATTCTGTTTAAATGTAGTGCATTTGAAAGTCTTTCTCTGAAGCAGCAGCACCGTTCTGACTTATGACCTCAGACAGATTCATGCCAGTATGGCATTTTTCTACACACCCACCTACAAATCAGAGATGCCAGGGATGCCAGAATCTATTCAGTCTTTTCAGGAGATGGATTTGGTTACATGACTCACTAGCCATAAAATCCTTGCTTGGTGATGTTGGTGACTTTTAGAAGCTCTTTCCAGAAATCCCTTGCTGGGTCTGTGCTACCTTTCCTAGAAATAACAATTAAGAGGTGGTCTGTGATACATCTGCATTATCAACGTCCCTTTGCAGCATTAGCTGTTAATTTTGCAATAAATGTTTGCAATAAATAGCTCTGGCTATTCCCTTCCATCCTCTGGAATCAGAAGTTTCCTGTAAGTTTCTTTCATTTCCAACAAGAAGTATCTGCTTGAAGTGGCACCAAAAGAAGTGTTTCTGTTAATTTGGACTATGTAAGGAGAGGCAGGTAAGGGATTCTTTGTTGGCTGCAAAGCAGAAGAGAACTCGGCACTAAGAACTTCAAGTTTGTTCAGAAGGTTCCCAACCCCTGCTAGGCTTTTATGACTCTGCCTGTGGAATGGAAATTACTGGTAATTTCAGTGGCCACGAGTTGTGCTGATTCCCCCCTCTCATCTCCTCTTCCCCAGGTGACATCATGGGCACTGCCATGCAGAACCTGCACCAGCTCCTCCAGATGCCCTTTGGCTGTGGGGAGCAGAACATGGCCCTCTTTGCACCCAACATCTACGTCCTGGACTATCTGAACAAGACAGGGCAGCTGAGCAGGGAGGTCAAATCCAAGGCCACTGGATACTTAGCGAGCGGTGAGAGCTTTGTGGTTCCCTTACAACGTGTGCTGAATTTCCTCTTGAGGGCCAGTGAGCAGAAGCAGCAGCAGCAGCAGCAGCATGTCTACTCTGGCAGATGGCATCAGAGTTGTAGCACAGCCCAGCTGATGCCTCAGGTTTTAGCTTTTATATTTTTCAGATTCTGTACTGCTTTAGTGTGTAGTTCTGAGCTTCATATTAGGAGATAGAAGCTCTTTTCACAGAGTAGGTAGACAAAATAATTCTTTTTCCAGCTGGGGACTAAGGACAAATTATTTAAATCTCAGGCCCAAGAGCATAAACAATGGCAGAATGAAGAGAGAAACACAAGAAGGATGGGGCTTCATAATCTAAATATTTAGAATATCTAAATTAGACAATTAACTCTAATATGCTAATAGACTAGGACTTATAAAAGTGAGAGACTTTGTAACTGGTCGTCCATTTTTTTTTTACTATTTTAGGTTCATCTTGGGTGTAGTCCTGGCTGGGCTCTTGTACTGCCCAAGGTGTGTCCATTGAGGCCTTCTAATAAATACCTAATTTATTCTTTAACTCTGTCTAATCTCTGTTCTAGGTCAGCCTTCACAAAGCATCACAGTGACCCAAGGATTTGCCCTGAACAAGACATTTTTTACTTTCCTTTATCTTCTTATCTTATGCCTTTTTGCTGACATTCAATTGCCATGTTTCCTTTGAGGTTTTGTTTTCCAGTCCCCTTCTCTTTTCCCACTCAGGCACAGCATGTATCCTGATCCTGTATGTTTAGTTGGAGCGTAGAGCTGATAGAGCTCTGCCTATTTTCTCTGTGTTTCCGTCAGACAAGATGTTCCATACTTCCATTCATAGGATCCCTCAGAGCTCCCCTCCTGCTTGTTAGATATACATTGCCTTTCCATTCTTTCCCAGACAAATATGTCAGCAAACAAAATAGGGTTTTGCTTTCACATCCAAGAACACTTCCTTTTCCATGTTCTTGCAGGCTACCAGAAGCAGCTGTCATACAAACGTCCTGATGGGTCCTACAGCATCTTTGGCACCAGAGATAGAGAAGGGAACACCTGGTGAGTGACTGGGAGCAGAATTGCCTCAGAGATGAATTTACATTCAATTATTATGGTGCAGGTAAGAGGCAGCTTTACTGGCTGAATCAGATGTACAGAGCTGTCTGTGACTAGGGGTTGGGAAGTACTAAAGGAAATGTCTCTCCATCCTCTGCCAGGCCAGGTGCATGAAAAGAAGTTGAATCCCTAAAGACCCAGCTGACTTTCTGATTCATACTCCTGCTGTCTCCAATGAAAGCCATTGCACTGTGGTGCTCTGTAGACAGGATCAGCCACAGAGTATGCTGGACATCCTTCCCATGTCTCATTTAGCTATTCTCTCTCTGAGGAGCACACAAAGAGAAAGCAAGCCACCAACACACTGGCTGTAACTCTTCATGCTCTTCAACAGCACTACCTGGAGGGCTGATTTCTTCTGTTTCTTCCAGTGCTCATCTCACAGCTTCATCTTTCCCTTGCAGGCTCACTGCCTTTGTGTACAGATCATTTGCACAAGCTGGTCGCTTCATCTACATCGATGACCGTGTCCAGTCTCAAACCCTGATGTGGCTGTCAAGCAAACAGAAGCTAGATGGCTGTTTCCGGAGTGTTGGGACACTCTTCAACAATGCCTTGAAGGTAGCAGAAAATTACTACTTGGCCAAATTTATATTTCTTCATTAAGAATATGTTCTCCTATTACTGCCAAAAACTGTATTTCATTCCAAATGCCTGCCTTTTTCCAAAGGCTAATTCTCCACATCTTATAATGAGTATTTTTCAGCTCAGTCAGCTTTCATACACCTACTTTACATGTTATGTGCACCTGAGATAGGGTTACAGGACTGTAAGCTTGAAGGAGTGATGGTTTTGGATTTAATAGCAAAGGGTTTCTCTGGATTTGTGAGCTATTCAAGAGCCATGCGAATGCTCTCTTCCCCTTTGGGCTGCCTCCAGAACTGTCCACACTCTGTCAGCTGGGACATGGCAATTCATATTTAAAGCCTCTCATCTATGGCATTTACAGATTATTCCTCTCTCCATGTTGTTTTCAGGGAGGAGTAGATGACGAGCTGTCGCTTTCTGCCTACACCACCATTGCCATGCTGGAAGCTGGCCACTCCAGTTTGGTAAGGAGACTTACCTGATATTCAGATGGAACTGCTCCCCAGTTGTTGCCTTGGGTCCAGCATCTGCTAAATTGTCTAGGTAGTAAAGAGAGAGAAAGAGAGGGAGAGAGCTCCCAGAGTAGGTGACCATGCTCTGTATCTGCACCTCCATCTCTACACCTCTTAAACCACCAGTCTTTGAGCAGAAACTGTACAAACCTCAGTGGGATTAGATCTTCTATTTGCAAGACACAAAATATTTAGTGACACCCTTTAGTTTCCAATAAAAAGACTTGACAGGTAGAAACCTACACATGACAGGTAGTAACCCACACACTATGGCTTAGCCTCAAAGACAGCCCAGTCCAGAAAATAAGTTGTTGCACGTAAATCTATATAATCTACAAATGGAACTAAAAGATAGGTTGGAAAAACAAATGTCCATCAGAGCAAAAGCTGATCTGTCCTTTTCAAAACATTGGCAGTACAAAGGTGACCTCAGAGGAGATGTTAGACTTCAATACATGAGTTAGCCTCCACTTTTTCATATCCTTTCTGGGAACAAAGAGTCAAACTGTACATTTTTATTGTGGGTGTAAACCTAGTACAACATCACAGATTTAAAGTTACACCAAAGTGAGGATAGAAACCACTAAGTTATATTTGTTCAAGACAACAAACTCTTGACTATAGAAATGCAGAGCAAATAATTATAATGGAGGTAAGCAGAAGGAAGTATCTGTGAAATATGTAGACCAACCTTGTCAAGAACACCACTGAAAGCTAATTGATTTGTTTGATGTTTCCTGTGAAATCCCTCCTTGAAGAATTCTGTATTCTCTCTCCTGAGGTCATTATACAAGCTGAAGTCCCACTCTCATTGCTGTGATAGTGACAGGATGAGGAACAAGTTTAAAGAAAGTAAATTTTTGAGCAGATGAAGAATACTGTCCTGAATTAAACTCATATGCTTTTTTGTTTTTTAGTACCCTGTAATCCGAAATGCCTTTTTTTGTCTGGAGACTGCATCTGAGAAGCGTATCAGTGAAGTTTACACTCAGGCACTCATGGCCTATGCTTTCTGCTTAGCTGGCAAGGCAGAAAAATGTGAATCATTCCTTGAAGAGTTACAGAAATCAGCAAAGGAAGTTGGTGAGTTTCAGTCACTTGGGGAATTTGGGAAATGGGAAGATGGAACAGATCTTACTGATGGTCTAACCTTGACAATACTGAGAGAGTGGGCACATGAACCAAACCACACGAATGATCTGGGGAGTTAATCTGCAGTGCATTCATTGATGTGCAGGGAGTCCTTTTGAGGAAGAGGCCTGGACACAGCGAGACTCCAAGGCAGAGTACGGAGCAGTGACACCTGTAACCAATATAGGTTCCTCTCTTTGTTTATTCAGATGGCTCACAGCACTGGGAGCAGGAGGAGAGGTCTCCATCAGACAAATCTCCTTCCTTCCTTGACCATGCCCCCTCAGCTGACGTTGAGATCACCAGTTACGTGTTGTTGGCATTACTCTGCAAACCCAACCGGAATAAAGAGGATCTCACAAAGGCCTCAGGGATTGTGCAGTGGATCACCAGGCAGCAGAATCCCTATGGAGGTTTCTCTTCTACCCAGGTGCCAAAACTACCTTCCACTCCACAGCTAGTCCTAGGAATCAGGGCACTGTTTCAGGGTTCCAGCAGGGCTCTGACTACCTAGTCCTGTTTCTCTTTTCTACTTGCTGTCTCTGAGAGAAACCAAACCTTTCTATTAGGAGACCAAAATGCTTTTTCCCCCCCCTCTTCTTAGAAACTATAGAAAGGTTAAAACCATACAAGAGTAATTTGACTAGCAATAAATACAGATATTTGTGTTGGGGATGAGCCTAGAAAACACCAAGTCCCATCTGTCAGATGACCCATGAGTTCTGTGTAGCTCCCCAGAAAACACAAACTTCATCACTATGAAAAACTCTAGAAGTGCACTCTGCTTCTCAGATTTTATGTTCTGAGACCCTTGTATCAGGAAGGAGATTATTCTACCCTAAAGAGAATGAAATGGCTCCTTTTTTATGGGAACCCTGGAATTATACACAAATTCAGGAAGAAGCAACTGTGATGGGTATTGCAACAGTGGCTTTGATCTCCTCTGCACTGGTCATGCTGTGTAGCCAATTGTCTTTTATTATTTTCTTTTTCTTCAGGACACAGTCATTGCCCTTCAAGCACTCGCTGCTTATGGTGAGGCCACCTACAACTCTGCTTCACAGAACAGAGTCAAGATCACTTCCAAAAAGCCTTTTGAGAAGGTATTTTTTGTCAACAATGAGAACAGGCTCCTGGTGCAACAGACCCCCCTTCCAGAGGTCCCTGGGAAATACAGCCTGACAATGAATGGCACTGGATGCGTACTTATGCAAGTAAATGTCTGCTTTCTTCTTCATTGTGTCTCACATTTTGCCTACACGATAGCCATTGTTTTGATTATTTCCTAGCTGACTTCTCTTTATTTTTCCTAATTGCTTGATTTCCCTAAACCATTTAAACACTCTTTTTCCCATCCCACATTCTGACTTCTGGGGACTTCTGGCATGGAAAAAGAGTCCTTTCTGATCAACATCTGGTTTCTTTCTGGGCAGTGACTCTGGGTACAAGCACCTTCATTGTTAAAGAGTAGAAGTCTTATGTGTTCATCATTAATGTAAGCAAGCATCTTCCACAATGTTCCAAGTGCAACATTGCCAGAAAATTCACTAAGTCTGGGGGTTTTTTTGGAATGCAAAGAAAATCTTTGGTATTCTTGAACAAAAGGGTTTTTTCCTCTTCCAGACGGCACTGAGATACAACATTCACCTTCCAGAGGGGTCCTTTGGATTTCTCCTCTCAGTACAGACATCAAATGCTTCCTGCCCACAGGACAGACCAGCAAAATTTGATATTGTCCTCATAAGCAGGTAATGTGCCATCAGCAAACCAGCTGCACAGATGACAAGGCATGCAGAGAACCTTGCTGTGTGTTTTCACTTCAGCTTATGAAGTCAAGAGCCACAGGCTGATCAGTATGCTGCTGGTATCAGCCTGTAGGACACAGTATCCCCAAAGACCGCTGACAGAGCCCTCTGTTGTTTCAGTTACACGGGGAAACGCAGCAGCTCCAACATGCTCATTATTGATGTGAAGATGCTCTCTGGCTTTGTTCCTGTTAAGTCTTCCCTGGATAAGGTAAACTTAGAGGAGCAAGGCAAAATTACTCCCCACAGGGACAGAGAAGAAAACCAGAGGCAGGGTTAAGAACCATTCAGCCACAGACCATGCGAGGTGTTTGCATGGCTGCACTGTTCATTGCTGGGTGGAGGGAATGCCCTCCAGGGAGCTTCGAACACACAGACCCTCCTATATTTAAAACTAGGAAGGGTTTCAGCTCAAGCCTGAGCAACTGGCAGCTGCAACTGGGAGCTGGCACTACCCAGGTAGGGAAAGGGTGGGAAACCTCTCAGACTAGCTCTGAAACACAGATCACACCAGAGTCAGGCAGAATTCCCCAAGTGAACTGCAGTGACTTGTGCATTTGGAAAGAGCTCATACCCCCAACTAAGTCAAGTGGTACATTTTTGTCCATCTTTTCAATCTATACAGCAATATTTGGACTCTAAAAGTCAACTACCAGCCCTTGAAACTTGACTGGGAGAAGAATTAATACCACAGACATGCAGCAGTAGGGTCTGAGGCAGCACTTGTTTTGTAATGTTTTACAAATATATTTATCTCCATTTTCTTGTTTCAAAGCTCATTGACAGTCAAACAGTGATGCAAGTAGAAAACAAGAAAAATCACGTCCTCCTTTATCTACAAAATGTAAGTTCTGGTCACTGTCTATTTGATTTTCGCAAAGGATGGAAAGAGCATGTAATAGGTATAAGCACAATATGGATATACCCTATATGGTGCATTTATCATTTCTCTTCCTCAACAGTTTTCTACTGTTATCAGTAAGCTGCTTGCTTCCCAAACTGCATGTAACCTCCCAACCTTCCAAACAGCTTCAAACTGACACCTGTCCTGCCAGCAATTAAAAAATCAAAAAAACTTCATTAAAAAAAAAAAAAGCACATTGAAATTACACAAAATTATTTCTTATTTCAGTAAAAAGCAGAGAAACACCAGAAAAGTGGTTCCCTTGTGTGTATGTCTCTTTGGCAGGCTTCTTATAAACCTCAGTCTTTCCAACAGGACAGGAAACACTGCTTTCATTCTCCTCTGGAAAGATTTTCTTTGCTTCTCTTACACTAGATCATTGCAAAATTTTACTTGTAATCTAATCCCTGAATCAGAATTTACTTAGTAAATAATTTGCTCAGGGCACTGTAGAACTAACAGAAGCCAATACCCCAGTGATGGACACTGTAAATTCATTCACAGTTTCTTGGTGGCACATAATGTCCATGTCTGAAATGGAAGGGATTGGAATACCAGACTTTATCATCCTAACCGTTGGGATATCCTGGAAAATGAAACTCAGTCCCTTTGGACAATTTTCCCACCTCTGGCAATAGGATATGCAATAATTACAGAATCAGGTGATACAAGCAGGACAGAAAAACTATTAACTTTTCAGTTCAGTTTCACTTTGGACTCTTCAAACATGTTTGGATAATGGCTGTCCTATATCTGTAGGTGTGGCATCAGTGGGATTTGGAATATGCAGCCTGTCAGTTGCCACCATTGTCTGCTCTAAATGGTGCTGTACAAATAAAAAGACTGATGTGATCTCTGACCTTCCATTCCAGATCTCACAGAAGAAAAGGAAAGAAATCACTTTCTCGGTTGAGCAGGACTTTGTAGTGACTCAGCCCAAGCCAGCACCTGTGCAGATCTATGACTACTATGAAACAGGTATGTCTTTGATTTTAACCAGTGTGAAGTGTGGGGGAGGGACGGGGACAGCAGAAACAGTGTGCCTTAAGGGAGACCCAGAACCAGCCCTGCTGCAAACAACACTCTTCTGGACTCCATCAGCACCTGAATCTAGGGCCAGGGGAGAGACTCATTTCACTTTATTGACTTTGGTCTCATGCCCACGGTGATCAATGGGCATGACTAGAAAGTTATGAAACTACATGCATCAGAATAAAGGATATTTCAAGGATCTCCAGTTTAAGCATGCATAGGTTATACCCACCTCCAGGGAAAGGCACAAGTGTTCTCCAGGGTAACCAGAACCTTTCTCTTCTTCTTCTCCAGAAGAGTATGCTGTTGCTCAATACACTTCACCTTGCAAAGAGGTTGTTGCAGAAATGGACTAAGGATTCAAAAAGGTAAGCGAAAGCCAGAAAATAGCCAAACAGGCAGATAAGAAAGTGAACTATAAAGCAGCAAAAGCAGAGTGAGTAGAACAGTAACCATTCTCGAAGAAATGAAGTCTCCATGAGGCTTCTCAGAGAGCAGAGACAGTGGCCAGATCCTGTCCCATGACACCAGTGGAATCCAAGTGGGGACCACGTTTCTGTTCATGGGAAGAGCTTAGCATCTAGAATGAAAGCCAAAGTGCAGAATAACGGAAAGGCTGGTAAATACCTTCAAAGTTTCCTCAAAAGCACAGATACGTACCAAAGAACCATTTACCTATGGCCATCCTTGAAAGTCTTCCCTCTGGAGCCTATGCTTCCCAGACCCAAGCAAGGTTTTCCACATGGACCAAGAGAAACTTTCTCTGGGACAGTAAATACATTATCTGAGGAGAACACGAGGTGACATGAATCATGGAGGCAGTGTTTTAACTCGTCAGAGGTATGATGCTGCCTGGCTGTAGAGGAGGTCAGGTCTGCATCCTGCTCAGCACAGCAGTTCTGCTGGCTGTTGTCTCATGAGCAGTTTCTGAGGAGTCCAGGCACAGCTTGCTGCAAGACCTTGGTCCAGCTTTTGCCTGTTTCACACAGAAAGAACTGACTACCCTGTATCTTGAAAAAAATGCCTGTGTTTTGTAACCTGCAACTATTGGTTCTCACTGAGGCTATTTTCTTTTGGATTTTTACCTGCAGGAGCACCATAAATGTTGAGCAAGTGGTCAAGCACCCTATTTTCTTCTGTCATGAAGTCCTGGGAAGAGCCATTGCACCTTAGGAATCACAGTGGGACTCCGTGACGTTGATTGAGCTAGTGTCTGACTCTCTGTTTCCTTTCACAGCACATCTCTCCAGCTCTGTAGCATAATCATGTATACCTTTCCACCAATAAACCTCCCTTTTACATTGGGCATTGGCTTTTTCTCAGCGTCACAGAAGAGGCATTTTGATGATAGCCCACATGTCATGACTGCTGGCTGGGGGAGGATGAGGAGAGGAACATGCTTGTCCTCCCTGCAGCACTTTGCCTCGTCCCTCAGCTACAGCTGGTGACCACTGGCCACCGCTGCAATACCCATGGTGTTCAGTCCCCCCACATCCAGAGATGGCACCCACTGCTCATGGCTGCTGGACAGCCCCTCACCTTTCCCCAGGCCTGTGAGAGCACTGCCCTTGCCCTTGTGGCGTAAGAGTAAGGGTTTAGGTGTGGACATCACCGAGTGACTCTGCATCATGCTCAGCAGGGCACAGGGTGAGGAAAGGCACAGCTTGCAGTCCAGGCCTAGTGAGTGCCTGCACCCACATCCTCCTTCTCACCCTGCCAGGCCCTCCAGTCCACAAGACGGGCCAGAGTTTGTCCAAACCAGGCCACGATGGATCATGGTACCAGCCACCAGCAGCGAGCCACTCCGTCTTCCCGCACCTCTTGTCGTCCATCCCCTACTTCGTCACGCGTGGAGTCCTGGTGGTTTCTGCAAACACTAACATAGTAGCAGAGCAGCATCGGGAGGGCTCGGGGAAGAAACACGGATGCTGCTCCTCCTTCCCGGGAGCAGCAGCGGCGCCGGCAGCCCCCGCCCATCCCGCAGGGCTCCCAGTGCCGCGGGTCCCCGCTCGCCGGCGCCCTCGCTCCGCTCCGCCGCAGCCCGGGAGCGGCGATGGAGCGAGGCGGGCGCCGGGCGTGGGGCCGGGGGGACAACGGGACCGGCCGCGCAGGGGACCCAGCAGGAATTTAAGTGCAAACGCTCAGGTGCCGAGGGCTAGGATGTGTTTCGGCAGGATCCATTCCACCGGGAGATTTGCTAATAGCTGCATGCAGGTTTGCTTTTTTTTTTTTCCCCGGGGAAAATTAATTATAAGGCCAACGCAGGATATTCCTCCCCTCAAAACGATTTTTTTTTCAAAGTGCACTAAACAATTTGAGTTTTAGACCTCCACAGGGCTTGCCATGTAAGATATGTATGATACTGATGTTATAAAAACTTTCTTAAGTTCCACAGACAAGGAATTTGTGGGACATGAAATAGTTTTGGGTACATTTCTGATCTCCATCCAGAATTCTAAAATTAAAACATCACTGGCAGTTGGAGAAAAAGGAGGAAAATAAAGAAAGGCTGTGAATTTTGCATTCCTGACACCGGCCAGATTGTAGCAACTGATTTGATTTACATGAGCATCAGGCTGGATTAAAGCAAGAGAAATCAATAGTTACAGTAACAAGGTTGAAAAGGAGAGCAGACTGAGTGGATGTAGATACAGGGTGTATATCTTCCTGAGGAATGTAAGGCCAATTAAGTTAAGGCTTCAACATCTCACATGGAACTCATAAAAATCCCCTCAGGTCTGGCCAAATATGTTATTCTGTTCTGCCGAACAGAAGAAACAAGGTCCTGGAAAAAAAAATAGTGCATTTTTATCATGCTTTTGAAATCTCATCTTCCTGCTAGGCCAAACCTGACTATTAAAACATGAAATGCTCATTTCCCACTGCAATATCTTCCTTTGCATGCTGAAAATACAGTGTTTATTACCCAATTTTATCCTTCAACTCAAACAGATAATTGCTGGTTGCAGTCAGATCTAATAAATATCCCATGCTCACACTCTCCCTCCAGATTTTTACATCTAGATCATGTCTCCCTAGCTTCCACTCCTACAGGGAACAGCAATATTTTTAAAACACATTCCAACACCTCCAAGATGTCTGGAAGCTTGGTGTCATGTTTCAGCTCTAGGTTTTGTGCCACACACCTGAAACTGAAGCAAGTATATTAATTGTGGACTGAACAAACCAGGGACACCCACCAGACTGAATGTCATTTCTTCCTCTGTCATCTGATAATCCTGAGCTTCCAGGGACCTGGGGAGTGTTCCAGGCCTCAGAAGGCAGAATTACTGTAATTTTTTATACATACAGACTAAGCAAACTGTGTTGTCCAAATGTGATAAAATCAGGATCACTGGCCCAAGAGGTGCTACGAGGTACCATACTGCTGCCAACTCAAAGGCACATGCACTGGCTTACTGTGCTTGGAATGGCACATCTCAGTTTAAAAAAGCTGAAATTGTTGTGCAGGATATTGGACTGAGTCAGCAACACTACAATAAATGGGAAACTCCCAGCTTCACTGTGGCTGTCTGCCAGTGTCCTTGTACCTGCTCTGGATGTCCTGTGGGTCCATGCATGGCTCTGCTAGAAGTACATTAAAAGCTGTTCTGAAATGCAATTTTTACTGATAAAAAAGTGTTAACAAAGTATAATCACGTCATAGTGTCTTTGACTGAAATGCTCTGTCAAGCTTACTTCCCTTTTGTGTTAAGTAATTCTTTGCAGAGTTTAATTGTACGGTGGGAATTGATTTGCTGCTCATGTGGAATCCACACTCAAGGATCTGCAAAAGGCTGATGTTATGACCTAGTTAAGAAGAAGACCTCTAATGGCCATACCTGCTTTGAAAAGTGAACATAAATGTTTTTACAGTAGAAGATGAGTGTCATCCACAGTGCAGGCAGCAGGATACAAAATCTAGAGAAAAAAATGGGTCTCTCCAGAAAAATAAGCTCTAGTGTAGAAGCTTATTTTTTTTATTCTCTTGCTTAGGCCCCTCAAATGCTTAGCTAGGGTCAGACAAAGGAGTCCTCAGTCCAGGGAGTTTGGTTGCTCCATCTTTTGACTCAAATCTTCTGTGATCCTTGCAGTGTCACAGGTAATAATGCCAAACTATTAGACAATGGCCCAGCAAGACCCCACCTGTATGATTTAGCTGTTCAGGTCTTCTTCTCAGCCACCACCTGTGTCAAATATGGAGTGTGAGTAATGACCAGCCAATTCAATGATCAGAGAAGACCAGAAATGTGTCAGAAGACCCTTCAGCCAACAAATGACTATGTCAAATTGCTTTGAGGGAACAACTCAGCCTTGTTCTCTGATTATTTCTTTGTTGAGTTCATTTGTACCTGGTGGACAATTAGGGAGGTAGGGCTTTGTCTGCACTGAAGTGACCCCCACCATCTGATTCATTAGCCAGGTGACACAGAAGCATGGTCACATCTCTGGCACCAATGGCTGTGAAACACCAAGTGTTAAGAGAATGGCTTCCTGATGAACATCACTCATACATTCGAATTTTTTTTATTCAGAGCACAATGAAAAGTTTCCTCAAGGGTTTTCCAAGTGGAAAAGCTATGTAGTTTAAGCTAACCCTGTAGCTCACAGCAAGAGAAAGCTTCTTTCTGCTTGATCTTGTAAAGGGTGACCTTTCGAGGGCAAGAAAATCCTAAAAGCAAGGCATTACATTGAATACAGGACCTAATAGCCTCCTTCAAGGGAATGTCTCACTCTTCCCCTTTCGGATACTCCTGCAGCTCAGCACACTGATGTCCTTTCTGGCACACCACTGTTCCTGCTGGGCAAACCAGGATCTCCCTTAAGAACCTGATTTCAGCAGGGCTTCTGTTGTCACACTGTGTGTATATAACCTGGCAGCTGGGAGATTTAAAAAGTCCTGTTTGAGAGGGAAGAGAGGGTACATATGAACAAGGCAGTCAAAGGTGAAGGGAATAAAAATCACTACTGGCTATGACAGGACTCTGTGCATGCTGCTAAAGTGCTAACCTCACACATTTTTTCAGCCTCCTACCCTTTGACTCACTGCCCATAGGGAGGTTAAGGCTGGGTTATTACTGGAAGCGATTGCATAACTGTGCCAGATGTTTTCTACTTCACTTCTCTAGAAGTGATAAGATCTAGGTCCCACCAGTTCCTCTTGCTGTCCTTGCTGTCAAGGCAAGGTGTGTCCTCAAGGTGTGTGCCAAGGTAAAGCACATCTGGGAAGTCCTGTGCATTGACTGGGGGATGCACAGCTCTCTCTTCAGAGCCCATGGCTGCTTAGGAGAGGTCTTGTCCTGTTCCCAGGACAGGCTCTGTAGCAGGATACTGTGTTAAAAAGGCTCCTGATAAATGGTGTGTTCTCCAGCTGTCTTACACTGTCATGGCTCACACACCTTCCCCTGCCTGAAATGTCAGCTCTGCCCTGCCTAACAAGTTGGAACAGAACAAAGCAGAGGTGCAGGGGAAAGGAGGGCATGTGAGAATATCTGATTTCCTTGCCTCATGCTCCACTAGAACTTTCTTGTTTGGCTTTCCTATAGCGTCCTCTATCTCAAAATCCTGGACAAACACACCAGCTGAGCCCCAGCTCCTGTCTGCACTGGGAAAAGACTCATGTCTTGGGGATCAGACATGTGGCTTAGCTGTAGCCCAGAGAGAGCCCGATGGCCTTGCATCATGTTACCCAGCAAGGCAGGAACCGAGCTAAGCACAAAGCCCTTGCCCTTGGCCACCTCAGCTCACACAGGAGGCTCTGGGAGACAGGAGGGGAGCGAGAGCCCCTGCACACCTCTGCAGCAAGTGGGTGTTACACCAGGTGGGCACAGCATGGGTAGAGGGAGGTGGCATTGGCACAGCCTTCTGCTGCCTTCTTCGAGCAGTCTGCGAGACAGGGGCAGTGATTTGGAGTTTTATTGTTCTATAGCTAAGTGAACTTTAAATCTGAATGGGAGAAATCTCTGAAATGCCTACACACTGTGAGTATCAGGGGTTTTTTCTACACTGGCACTTCTGCTCATGGCCTTGTGCTATGAAGTGTGGATGGTCTCAGGGGATGGACATCTCATGTCACCTGTGGGTGCCTGTTCTGTTGTTACATAGCCCTTGGGAGAAACACTCCTTTTCCTTCCATGTGCTCATTGTTTCTCTGTATGAAGCTTGGCCCTTTGCCTTTGCTTCTGACATCGTGCACCTCTGAGGAAAGCCTGGCTCCAATACTGTTCAACCTGACTTGAACATAACCTCAGGGCCAGCAGAAGAACCTTCATGAGATGCCTGTACCTGAGGAGAGAAGTAGTCCAGACAATAACTTAACAGCCAAAGCTAAACAAAAAGTCTATATGCATTTAATATATCTTTTTATATGATAAAT
The DNA here is from genome assembly GCA_013399945.1 of Ploceus nigricollis. Classification (NCBI taxonomy): domain Eukaryota; kingdom Metazoa; phylum Chordata; class Aves; order Passeriformes; family Ploceidae; genus Ploceus; species Ploceus nigricollis. The sequence continues at coordinate 69,664 of VXBC01011125.1, forward strand.
TTTTATCTGAAGAGTTTTTTCATATGACTCAAAAAAAGCATAGTTGATTGTCCTGAGTGCTGGTCAGAGACACATTTGTAAATGTTTTGGCTTTTTCTACCTCCCTCCTTGGCAAAATTCTGAGTAGTACAAAAGCATAAATTAAAATAGCTTGTCATTTGTTACCGCATCAGGGATTATCTTCAATTCTCTGTAATATTCAAAAATATTTTGCTAACATGCAAGCAGTTTCCTGTTTACACATTTTAAAATTATTAGATATCGTTCCCTAGTTACCTTAGATGGATTTTATAATGGGATTTCAACAATTTATCCTACTCTGTGTGTGCTGTGTACTGTAAGTATCAAACAGACACACTGTGGATTTCTCATGCCTGAGGGTAAACAACCTTGTTTATAGCCTTTTTTACAGCACACTGTATGAATTTCTTCTAAGGCAAGACCAAGTTTATACATACTGTGGATGTTTGTTGTAACATAGCTGAGAAAGACAGAAAACCTCTATATACCTTGTATATTGCTTACCCTACAGATGGCCACCTCACATCACGCAAAATATAAATGGTCACAGGACCATTTATAAAATTCAGCTACCAATCTGGTTTGCAATTTAATCTACAAAGTGCATTAAAATGAAAATAATTCATTGGTGGTTTTGCCATGCCTGAATTTAGTCATTTGTTCATAGGACACCTCAGAAATATGAGTTATATTTGACAGCCCAGCTGTCGACGTCTGGGAAAGGCAGTTCATCTGCTGTCAGGCCCTTCTCTCAGGTTAAATTATTCAGCAAGCAACTAAAGTGGATAATCTTTATTAATTCTGACATTTCCAGTTTCATTTGAAGTTTAGCTGATGAAGCCATTTTATAATATTTCATTTCATTGTGAATCTTCCTGTTCCTGCTTGGTGCAACATGTAAAATATTCATATTGTCTGAGGTTTTTTGATAGATGACCTTCCCTTCACTGTAGTCTGTGAAGCATTTGGTCTCCTATACAATGAGACACTCCTTTTTATGTCTTTGGGTGTTGTGGTTATTCCTATTGATTTAACTAAGTACCTTTTCCTGTCATACTTTTTTGTCATACGAAATAAATTGCTTTGGGTTTGTTTGCTTTTGCTCTTTCTCAGGCTGGGAAAACTAATATCATAATTTGGATTTCTTTTAAAATAACAATACCGATGTTGTTTCTTTTCTTCTGTAGTATTTTTTCTGCCTTTAGCTGAACAGCTAATACAATTTGTTAGCTGGAGCTGTTCATATAAGTCTTGGGTTTTACAGTGGGTTTTTTCTCACCTGTCACCACACAAAGCTGATGTGGGCATTAAGGAGAGACATTCCTTTGCTAGAGCTGCTGGTTTCCAACAGGAGTTCTTAGGTGAAAGTGCATGGACCACCTTAGGCATGATACCAGTGCCTTCAAAAAATGTTTCCACAGCTTTTTCTTTTCACACACACTTGCTCTTCAAAGCCAAAGGTTAAAGTTCACTTTATTGCTTGGCTTTGGCTTTGAGGGTTGAGCATTGTGCTACAGTCCTTGAGGAGACTGAACAGGATCATACTAGAGAAACAATTTCTTGGGATTATTTGCCTTTGGTGGCAGAGGTGCCAAAACCGTTTAAGACTTCTGGAGCAGACAAGATTCCCACATATACTACTGTTATGATAGTACAGAGAGTATTTACACCCAACCACAGATATCTTTTCTTCCTGCAATTGCAGTCAGCAGCAAGCCACTCTGGTTTTGGACAATTGGCAGTCACTTACAAAGCTAAAAAATAGAAACTGAAAAGAAATCAGAGGAAAGTACACCAGAACTGGGTTAAAGTGATGAAAATTACACAGATCAATATCTCACTTTGTTTTCAAGGGAAAATGTGTTTTTATAGTGGTCATAAACTTGGAGGTGTAGGACACATTAAATTTTTGGGTCATCTTTGCCAGGCAAAGCAGTGAGGACTGTAAGGCTCGGAGGAAACTTTGCAGAATGAGGCATGCTGTGACTGGAATTAATCAATATTCATGATGGCCTGTATTAACTTATTAATTTCATTTTCTGTGTCAGTCATTCCAACTCAAAACAATATATTTTAAAGTGCTGATGAAGAGGAACTGTGAAGGAAATATTGTGGAAATTTAAATCAGATTGCTGTGATTGGATGCTGCCCACAGGGAATATTACCATGTGCTGAACACAGTTCATATCCCCAACACTGAGGATTTCTGATGGGTTAAGGAAAACAGGGTATGAATAATTCAAAGATTTCTAATATAAGCATTACCCAAATAAATACCCTTCCCCCACTTGCAGAGTCTCTGGCCAAATACTGTCCCTCTGTTCCAGCTCCTCCTTGCTGCGTCTCCCTGTTTCCGGATGGGCCCTGGCCCCCAGCCCTTATCTCCTCCAGCCCCTGGGCTGTTTGCAGAGAGCAGTTATAAAGAGGCTGACAGAGCACAGAGTGGAGGAGAATTACAAGGTGCAGGAAAACAGCAGCACTGCTTGGCTCAGCACGACCTGCTCTGCACCATGGGGAAGGACAAGCTGCCCAGCAAACCAAACATCTTCCTCCTTCTTCTCTTCTTCCTTCCTGGAAATACTCCTCTCAACGCAGAACCGTAAGCTACACGTGCGGAGGGGGGAGGGAGGTCTAAGTGCTCCCTTTTTCCTGCAGTTTTCTTCCCACTAATAACCAAGCCCTGAATTTCCTGCACAGCTCTAACAGTGCTCCCCACTCCCATCTTGTAATCCCCCAGCTGTCCAGCCCTGGGACCCCTCCCCACCACCATCTCTGCCAGTGGCTTCCTTCCACCCTCCCCCCAATCTCTGCCCACAGCGCCCACAGTCCTGCCCTGCGGCTGCCTGATAGTCCAAACCTGGATCCTCACAACATCTTTGCCCAAGTATGTTTCTGCCTAGAAACCTCTCAGGGCCTGGGATGTTGAGGGCATGATGCTGGGATCCAGGTACTTACCTTTCCCAGAGTGTCCTTGTTTCAATCACTGAGTTACTTCTCCCCATTCTCCTGTTGCTTTTCAAGGCAGTTTGTTCCCCTTTCTCCTGCCAGTTTGTTTCCCTTGGCAGCCTCAGATGTACTTGTTCTCGGAGAGGATCTGTGACCTAGATTCCCTTCCTCCGGCATGGAGGCTGGTGCCAGCGCCCTCCCTGGACACCCACGCCAGGCTGTGCAGCCCGGTAGCATGGCTGCAGCTTGAGCTCTCGATGCCCTGGGGAGAGGGGCAGCCCGGCATGGCACAGGCAGGCTGGAGTTTGGCATGCCCACCCCAGCCTTGCCCACCAGACAGTGTTGCTCTGAAGCCTCTGTCTGGGTGGGAGCAGCCCCCCTCTTCAGACCCTGGCTGCCGTTCCTCTTGCTGTGCTGACAGAGGCGCAGCTCTCACCAGCACGGGTCCAGTGATGCTTGCTGCAGAGATTTCATGCCCGCGAGCACTGGCAGAAGGTGCAGCAGTACTGCTGCCACTTGCTGTGTGGTCAGAGGTAAAGCTGTAACTGGGTCAGCATGAAGGACCTTTGACTCACACTGTACCATCAGTCCCTCGTTTGTCTGCCCTCTTTGGGTGCTTCTGGGGTAGATCAGCCAAGCAAGTCCGCTTTGGGGTCAGGCAGAGCTCGCTGGTCCTCCCCGCAGTAATCTGATGTAACTAAGTAATTAAGTAATCTTAGTTCATTCTTGCCCAACATCAGGGGGAAAGGGAATGAAACCATACTGCTCAGACCTATGGACAACATAGAATCATAGAATGGCCTGGGCTGGAAGGGACCTTACAGATCACTCAAACCCCCTGCCATGGACAGGGACAGCCTTCTCTAGACCCAGTTGCTCAGAGCTCCATTCAACCTGGCTTTAAATACTTCAGAATGGGGAAGCCATAGCTTGTCTGGGCAATCTCTGCCAGTGCCTCACCACCCTCACAGTGAAGTTTTCTCCCTAATATCTAATCTAAACCTACTCTCTTTCAGTTTGAATACTTTCCCCCTTGCCCTGTCCCTTGGCAATGGTCTCTCTCCATCTTTCTTGTAGGCTACTTTTTGTCCCTTAACTGAGCCCTGTTCTGAGAGGGAAGAACAAAGAAAGGCTAAGAGGTGGGGGAGAGAGGGGTGTTGTTGGGGTCCCCAGAAGGAAGATAGGAGCCCATAGGGAGGCAGCTCTGAGCAGTGAACTGCTAGGTAACGTAAGGGTAGTGGTTTTGTTGTGGGTGTAGGATAGATCAGATGCTGTATACAACACAGAAAGGAAGCAACCCTTGAACTGAAGACAAAAATTAAACTTCCAACCAAAACTTGCTTACTGTGCCCTATGCAAGTAGGGGTATCATTAATTTGGGCAGAAATAGCTGCTGCTATTTCTGTTTCAGAGGTGACCAGCTGGACAGGAGATACAATTAAGGCTCAGATTGCATAGTACAAAAAAACATATTCATCAAGTTAGTGCAGCACTGGAACAGGTGACCCAGATAGATGGTAGAAACTTCATCTGTGGTGTCCTTTACAAAAGTCCTGTTCCAGGAGGGAAGGTGGACTTGAGACATCCAGGGGTCCTTTGTAACCAAAACTCCTATGATTTTGGTATTGTTCTCCTACTCTGGTTGTGCATGTAAGCTGTTTTACAGTGCAGTGGACATGCTTGGGAGTATTGTGCATTTGGTCATAAGTGTGAGGCCATAATGATGCTTGAATTGGCAGGTATGGATTTGGGCTGATGAAGTTCACTGCCTTCTTTGGCTGGGTGTTTGTTCCAGTAAGTAGCTGAGAGTCAATGCACAGACAGACATTATTCCACCTTAAGCTGCATAGACAAACTCACCATTTTTGCCTCAGCCACCATCTCTAGGGTCTCCTATTCCTCCTTGATGCATGCCTCTGTCAGAGTCACTGCCTCTCTTGTCAGAACAGCTCATTGCATGCTGAGGTCTCTTTTGTCAGCCCAGATGCTTTTTTGTCCTGGAATGTCTATACATGGGGTTTGTGACCACAGTTGCTTAAAACACTCATGGTAATTTAATTCATCTGTTTCTTCTAAACAACACATCCCAAAACACCTAAAGAGAGGTCTATAAACAGCATGGTTTATATCTTTGTTTCAAAGGCAGGGAAGCCAGCCTAAGGGAAGTTCAGCAAGTTGGCCAAAATTTCAGCAGAACAGTGAACAGGAAGAGAAATGAGGCCAAATTCCCCACAAACTAGGTCACGTTGTCCTTTCTGTAGACTGGAAGTTATTGTCACATTGCCAGTGCCACTGACAGGGGGCAGGGGGAATGGCATTAGGGAAGCAGCATGGGCTGAAACCGTGGTAAGAAGGTTGTGGAAGAAAGGAAACGCTGGAGAAAGCAGAGAGTCACAAGTTGTAACTCACTCTCTGGGAGGCTGGAGTTCCCTCCTTTCACAGCTTCTGCAGCAGCACTGGCTGAGCAGAGTTGCCAGCAGGCTCCTCACTACATTTCATCAACGTGCTGCCTCATAGTGAAGGAAATGCAGGTACTGCCTCCACAATAGCTTTAGGACTCCCCAGAAACCTCACAGCCCAGGCAAAAATGTAGCTCTGGATGGACGCATCTGTATTTGTCCTCTATTCCTTTCTGAACGCTTCCTGACAGTCTGTTTGTTACTTATTACTGATTGAGAATTTTCCAAGGCTGACCAACAGTGGTCAAGTCTGAGTGGTAGGAGCTCACTTATTATTTTCCCTTTATGAACAGTTCATTTGCTATTTTTGCTACTCAGTTCTATCACACAAAAATCTTTTCCACAAATATCTAAGTCAATTTTTAGCATTTCCTTATCCTGCACAATTATGAGAAAATTGTACTTCTGAGATCACTTAGGTATGTACTGAAGAACAGGGGTCTCAACAAACTCTGGAGGTTTTCACTGGTTCCTACCCCTTCTGTCCTATCTTTCAACCAATTAATCCAGGACAGAATTAATAATTTGATTTATTAGTAAAATGATCCCTTTTATTGGATGGCAGCTTAGTTTAAGGGCCCTCTGTGAGGGACCTTTGTCAAAAGCTCTTTGAAGATGCAGGTACAGTTGAGTTGCGATAAAACACTACACCCCGAAATCCTTTGTGTGCTCGTCTTAATAAGGTCCCAAACTGCAAGCACTCACATCTTTGCTCAGCGTGTGAAGGATTTGGAAACCTGGATAGGCAAAGACTGGAGCAGCCAGAGAAGTGGGTGGGTTTTTTCCTCAACTGTTTTTAGCTAATGCCTTTGACTCTCAAAAGGAGATTTTGGGATATACAAAATTCAATTAACAGCCTGAAACCTTTCAAACCATCCTTACTCCCTGCTGTGAAGCCAAACAAAACATCCTTTGTAAAGCACTCTCTATTAGCATAGAAATTGTTCCTTCTACTGCAAGCATTTTCCTGCTTTTAGGCTAATTAGTTAGACCGTTTAATATGTATAAACCCAAAATAAAATGAATGCTCATGTTATATGCACTGCAATTCGCAGGGATGGCAATGGATTAGGCATGCTGATTTGTTAATTTCCCTTCACTTAATACTGTTGCCTTAAAATTGTTTCACATTTCTGATCTTTCTTGCTTCCCTCTCTTCACAGGCAGTACATGGTGCTAGTGCCCTTTCTGATACACACAAATTCTCAAGAGAAAGTCTGCGTTCAGCTGACCTACCTGAACGAGTCTGTGACGCTGAGTGCCACACTCGAGTACCTAGGGAAGAACAGGAGCTTGATTGATGATGTGGTGTCAGAGAAAGATGTGTTCACCTGCATCCCTTTCTCTGTGAGTATCTCATCCTTGTGGGATGATCTCTTGTGTTTATTGATGTGGCATAGCAGATCCAAACAGTCCAGAAATGAGAAACGAGACACACTGCAATCAGAGACCCCTAAGCTAAGCCAAACAAAAGAATTAACTCAATGTGGATGACTGACTGTGGTAGTCTTACAAGGCCTAATTTTCCCCCATTATCAAATTCTGTGTCCCACATGATACTTCTCTGCATGCATGTCTTAGAGAAGTCTTTTGGAACTTTGACTGACAGAATGTGCCCCATGTTTGTTTGATATGTGTAAGCCTGAGATGAAAAATATCAGCATGGAGTGAAAACTGTAGAAGCTGGGGAATTGTGAAAGACAGTGAGGTCCATGAAGTCATATGGCTGCTTCTGGAGTTTATTCCCAATTTTTTACTGCAGAAGGCTGGTTGGTGAGTAATGTAAGCAACAGGTTCCATACCCTAATTAATGAATCTAGGTTAATTTTTTTTTGATAAATCATGTGATGGAATAAGATCAGGTTCAGTATTTGTCTAAGAAAAGTATATAAATGAAGGAAAGCAATCATTTTTTCTTGCTCCCTGCACTGACTCTTTTTTGTCCCTTTAGGGAACTTTCTGACCCAGCTAGCACTTCTTCCTTCAACGCTCAGTGCAATGGGGTGAGTCAGTAAAGCAGTTATCCTCTTCATTCTCCTTAGCTTCCAAAATCCAATAGCACATCAGTGGCATTTCTCACTGTGACGGTGACAGGGGACACACTGCAGTTCAAGAGCCGCAAGTCAGTGCTGGTCAAGAATTCTGAAAGCTTGGTCTTCGTCCAGACAGACAAACCCATCTACAAGCCCGGACAGACAGGTACCAGGAATTGGGCTGGTATTGACTCTGACAGTAAAAAATCTTAAGGGCTCCATTCTACAGAGGTGCCATACTTGTATTAAAGTTTTCAGGTTTCTTCATGGGGGGGGGGGAATCTAAGGTACTCAGTAAATCTTATTTCTGTCAGCTGAGGTCTAGTTCACAGCACTTTCATCATTCCTAATCTTCATTCTCCAGGCATAGCATCTCAGCCAGATGTAGGCACAGGCTCCAATTCATTCTACTCAAGTAGAAGCACAAAACTGGGATGACTGCAAAGCATATTCTCCCTTGGCTGCACCAGAATCAACAAAACAGGACAGGCACTCCCAGGAGATAATTCAATTCAGCCAAGACCTGATTATCCTTCTAAATTTATCTGCCCCTCACTATCTGCAAGAGAAAGAGCCTGAAGTAATTGTTTCTATTACTTAGAGATCTCAGTTCAGAGCCTGTTGATCCATGGAATAAATCTGAGTAATAAATTATTGAAACATTGTCATTTCCTGGTGATGGTAACAAATTTAACGGTGGAATTTCCTTTTTTTTCTGTTACACTCTTCAGTTCAGTTTCGGATCGTCTCTCTGGACAAAGAGTTCTACCCGCTGAATGAGAAGGTAGAGCCTTAATTCCTTGTTGTTAGCCAGGAGATTTAATTCTTAAATTAACACCATTGTTGTCATCATCCAGAACCGCTGAAGACAGCCTTTAAAGCATGTGATACTCTCTCACACCATGCTTTACCTGTTCCATATTCTATCCTAGGACACATTCCACCTGTCTCTAATGGCTGAAAAAAACATCCCCCTTTTCAGAAGCATATAGATGTTTACAACCAGGTTTGCAAACCAATGTATGTGGCTAAGCATGTGGGCAGGGATGTCATTACTGAAAAAAAATGTGTGGGACAAGTTTCCATTGGTAGTGACAGGTGTGCAGCTGTTTCTGGCAGTGCGTGAAATCCCACCCTTAGAGAGCAGCATGACAAGAACTTGGTTTTATGGAGCTGGTCAGGGGTGCAAGCCCACCTTTTATTTCATTTGACAATCAGTTCCTCATGCAGACAAGTTCTTTGAAAACTTGTGCTTCATCATGTCTTCATACAGTGGTAAGACAAAAGGTCAGGGCCCTAAAATATTATAGAAAAGATTCCCTTAGCCATCAAGAACCAAGGAAAAAGAGCAAGTACAGAAAGAGAGCAACCCAAAGGACTTCTTAGAAGTTTGTTCCTCTGCCCTTCAGTCCAAATCTGGAAATGACTTCCCTGTGATTAATATTTCTAACATTGATTTTCTTTTGCTCTTTCCCCACAGTTTCCCTTTGTCTACGTTCAGGTGAGTGGATAGCTACATTATTATTTGCAGAAGAGTGTGCAGGCACAGAGCTACCAGTGCCCAGCAGTGGTGTTTTCAGGCTGAGGGGCAAGGGAAAAATCACAGGCATGTGACCTTTTCCCTTTGGCTGAAAGAAGGCTGAGTAGCTGGGCATCAAAATAAGTTCCAATAATGGTTCTTTGATCACAGAATGAGCTGTAGAAGAAAACTAATTAACCATTACAAGCCATGCTGTGAACAGAACTACACTTGGCTAGAGATCATCAAAATGGCTTATTCCTCTTCCCAGTCAGAACTGGGTCTGTGTCTGCCAAGTGTGGTTGAAATTAGAGACTGGTGTTAAATAAGCTATCAAAACCAAAGAAACAAAATTAGGTAAGTAGACATCCCCTGTGCTCCCAAGCATGTCCTTTTTGTCTGTGGTTTTTTTTTAATGGTTGAACTTCAGTGGCAGGCAAAAGTTAATAGGGAGGATGTTTCAATGATTCAAGCTCTCACTTTTTCAGATGAGAACCCAAAATTTACAATTATTATTTGAGATATCTTCTTTTGAAAAAACTTATGATGAGGGCTCATGGACGGACCCTGAAATTAGTGTGCACAATATTTATTTTGGTTTACGCGATTAATAAGTCCTCTGTAGTCAGTCCTTTTACTGTTCCTTGCTGTGTGGGGTTGCTGTCTCCATTCTGCACCATCTCTGTCTAGAGCTGGAGAGTCATCACAACAGAGGAGGCATAAGGTAGGCCAAAACCAGGCTGTGCTGCTTTTTTGTATCCTCTTTTCAGTGGGCTGTCATTCTCCCTTCCCATCAACAAACTTCCAAAAAAGAGCTGTAGAGCTGGTGGGCCACTGATGATATGTGAACACTGGAAAAAGAAGAGTAAGACAGTGGGAGGTGTGGATTGGCAGGCCGAGGGGAGCATGTCAGAACCACCTTTTGCTAGGGATGTCCTGTGGGGTCCCTTCCCTTTCAGTGAGATGATACTTTACTGACTACAGGAATTTAATGAAAGGAGCAAGAGCAAATACATCTTCTGGAGACATGCACCTCCAAAAATATGTCTTTGCCTAACAGGCTGAATAATTTAATAACCTCTGTGTGTATGTGTCAATACCATGAAAGCCTTCACTTTTAAATCCTAGGGAAGCCATCTGTGTTTTCAGCTCTAGCCTGTAAAGCGTGGTGTTTGTCTGTGCTGTTTAAGCCAGCTTATGTAGGCCTTGTCCTTCATCCTCACCATCCCCTCTCCCTTCCTCAATGCTCCTTCTCAGCCCAGTACTGCCCTTTGTTTGGATTTCACAGCTGTCTACAAGGCACTCTTGTAGAGTGGGGAACTCCTGTGGCAGAAAGTTCACCAGTTTACTCTAGAGTACTTTCTTCAGCCAGATCAGATCTGTCAGTGCAGTTTACCACATGATTGCATGAAATTTGGACTGGACCAAAGGAAAGGGTGGCAAGAGTGAAGAAAGGTGACAGCCTAAGCATCAGCTCTTCTAAGGAAATAAATGTCCATCAATCCACACCCTGGATGTCACTAATTTATCTTAGTGAAGCATAAAGGCAGAAGTTAGTATGAGTCTGCTACTTTTGAACTACTATCCTGACCTATTGCTAATGTAATTTAAAAAAAAATAGAGCACCTTTCTGAGAAAGAAAACAAACTGGTTTTCAGGCCTTTCCTATAGATAGATCACAGGAATGGCAACAAGTTCACAAGCCCAGCCTGAAATGTAAACATGTACTGTAAACATTTACTTGAATTCCTCTTCCGAGGAAGCTCAGTGGTGTCCCTCACAATAAGTGGTGAGCTTTTCAGCAGGGTTGAAACGTGATGATGAAGAGGATTTGGTCAGAGCCATGGGATGCATTTTACTGAGTGAGCCACCCTCCCAGGTGGCTTCTTGGGAACATGGCCCCCTCTTCTGCCCCCTGACTGGTGACCTCCAGCTGGGAGAATGTAATTCACATCTCCATTTTCCCTAAGCCCTGAGATAATATCTCAGTGAAGTAAATGCACATAATTACATACCTTGAGTCACACACCTATCTAGAGTAAATAAACTTTTGGTGACAGCCAAGGTACAAGGATGCATTAAACTACGCAGAACCACTGTGCTGTTTCAGTGACTTCTACAAGAAATTTGGGGCTGAATGGATTCATTATTGATAGTCAGTTAATAATGAGCAATGAGTGAGACATCAGCTCCAGCATTAGGAGCATGGAGGGCTCTCAGCTTGATGCCTATATGTTGAAGTATACTTTCCTCTATTCCTGTCACCATTCCCCCACCCAGCCACTAGCTTAGGACTCTTATACATGTACATTTCTCAGTCCCATAGATAAGTCAGGTGTCTGATTCCTCAGCAGATTGTATACTGGTACTTCAGCAGTCTTCATTCCAGCCAGGACAAAACCAAAACTTTTGCATGCTGTATGGCCAGTCAAGGAAGCTTAAACTTCCCCCTTTTCTCCATGTGCTTCACTTACTTCTGATATCAGTTCTGTTCCCTTCTGTTACCCTGCCAGTCTGTCTTGCCTAGCTTCCTGGCCCCATTCTTTGCAGGTGCAGCTGAGGGGGAGACAACACAAAAGTGTTTAAAAGCTTTCTTGCATGCAAGTTATGCAGAATTGGCAGGTAAGTACTTTCAGAACTCACAGATTGTTGGATAATTACAGATAGGTATTTCCTACCTGGGATGTGCATGCACTGGGCACTGCACTGCTCTGTCCCTGGCACTCTCCTGTACTGCCTTGTGACACTGTTACCCTCACCTGCAGGATCCCCAGAGGAACCGTGTGTACCAGTGGCAAGGGGTGGAACTAGAAACAGGCTTTACACAGCTCTCCTTCCCCCTCACCTCGGATCCCATCCAAGGCTTCTACAAAATAGTTGTGCAGAAGAGCTTCTCATCCCATGTGGAGCACTCCTTCAGTGTGGAGGAATTTGGTAAGGAGAGGAATTTGACAGTAATGCCTTTTACTGTGACCGCTCAATTTGGAATTTCCTGGGAACAACATGGAGAAGGGAGGGACGGAATATAACAGGCAATGGGGTTCATAGGGGCTGAGCCAGAAAGTGCTAAGTATCAGAAGCGGTTGCTGACTTTACGGCATCTCTGCAACCTGCCCGAGCTTGTATTTGCTCAAAGTGCCCTGGGGAGCACAGGACATGCCAGAATTCCTGTGTATAACTTGTGGCACCAATTTCAGCTGGCTTTGTCTCAGTTGATTCCAGTCCAGCAGCTTGTTGCAAGTAGCACTAGATAGGAACGTAAGAGATGACAATATTTTGGTGGGTCTATTTTGCTTCTCTCATCATCTGCATAAGGTCTCTTTCTCCATTCATAGTCCTCTCTATTTTTCCTCTTCCTTGTTTCTGTGAAAGCTTAGAAAACATGTTTGGTAGAAAACTTGTGATTGAAGAACAGTCCATGAATGTTACAAAAACACTGCTAGGAGAGACTAAGGAGAAATCTGCTGCTGCAGGGAGCCCTTTAACCCTCAGCTCTCTAACAAAGCTTCTTGGTGATCATAGATGTGTATTCTGACTGTAGAATACAGCCTTTGAGAAGGCTGATTGGCCAGTGCTTCACACTCCCAGGCTCTCCACTGACTCTGCATGAAGACCAGATGTTTATTCCAGAAACAGCAGATCCATTGATCAAGACCTGCTGTTTCTGGAATATGCAGCCCATAGATTGCCACTGAAGTCCATGAGAGACGGCTTATTTGGCCTTGAGTCAGGCATGGTAAATAATTTGACCACAAGCCAGGCTATAGGCTTCGACCTGCCATGGTGACATATGGCCTGTTCCTTGTCCCACAAAGACCGTTCTGAATGCCCCACAAAATCAAAGATGTTATGTCCTGTTGTTAGCCTCCTCCTAAACTGATTTTTCTTTCCCTTGTCCTTTAGTCTTTTTCTTATGAATCTCTCCTATTGCTATTCTCTTACAGTCTTTTGAGGAAATGCACCCTGGGACTGAAACATTGAGCCTTGCCTCCCATCTTAAAGGCAAATTTATGTCTAAACTGTACAACCCAGGGTTATTTTCCATTTCCTGGATGTGCACCCACTCTGCTGTTATTTCCTTGCACTGTGAAAAAACCCTCAGCTGCACCACCTGGAAGCAGGACATTACATGCTTCAGTCCAGTCCTGGGCATGAGGACTTGGAGATGTAGGGCTGCAGGATGCAATATGGGAAGAGGGATGTAACTTAATGTTCAGGAGCAAAATATGTATTTTACTTGTGCCCCTTTATATCGGGCTCTAGTGCTGCCTTTTCCACTTGAAGCTATAGATCTGAGAGTCTGTGGCTAGATTCACTTGAACTCTCTGGGAATGCAGGACGATATCCCATGGTGAGATCATCTTAGTGAGCCTAGGAGCAACTCTGGATCTCCAGAGCAGTAAGAATCAGCCAAGAGAATCAATGATTTGGGGCATTTCAATGTGGTAAATTACAAAGGTGGTGAATGTGCTGCTCCAAGTCCCACCTGCAAATTAAGCATTGTGAAGACATCACACAGGACCAGTGTGTCCTTGTGAATGGACACAGGTGAGGGATCTGCTCAGATGTCTGGTGCCACATAGCCTGTGCTGCCAATAAGGCAAGGTAAAGACTACAAACTTCCTTAATTGCCTTTGAACCCAAACAGTGGTGAAGGCTGATAAAACCTATGGAAGGGGTAGAGATCTGTACTAAAGACCACAGAGAGGTTCATATGAGGATGATCCTGGCTCTGTGCTTGGGTTGCTCTGTAGTACACAGCTCCTATTCACTCTTCTCATACCAGACTTTTTCTCTTCCGTCTAGTGCTGCCCAGGTTCGAGGTCCTGGTGAAGGTCCCAAAGATGATCACTATTAAGGACAACGAGCTTCCAGTGTCTGTCTGTGGTCTGTGAGTCACAGAGCTCCAGTAAACCTCTCTTGCTTATGCTTCACTCTGCCTTTTTGCTGAGGACCAAAAGAAGTGCTTTTCTTTTTCTTGGGAGGGTTTTTAAACTTTTCCCAGGCATATAGTGAACACTTATTTCATTCTGTCAGTCCTGAACATGTGTTGCTTGACCTGAACAGTGAAAATGAAGGGTCTTCCCTATGTTCCTTAAAAGATTATGTCAAACAAATCTGCATCTTTCTCTTCACAGTTTAGTTCACATTTTCTCTTTCTGTCTTTACATTTCTTCAGTTAGAGCTTCTCTGCCAATACTGAACCCTCAAACCCTCCAAGATGTCAGATCAGACATCATTTAAATTGGTGATGCTAACCCAGTGTTCTCATTTTTAACTCATAAATCGCTCCTTCTGATTACCTGGCTGCCTTTCCGTTTCTTCATTGAACCCTGAGCAATTTGTAATACACAAATGCTCCTGGTTGAAATAATTTTCTGAAGTCAACCTTTTTCTGCAGAGATGTACCACCTAGAACAGGATTAATGTATCTTCCATGGATGATGGAAGAATCTCACCATGGAAGTGATGGAAATCATTAAAATGTCAGATTAGTCAGCCTTTAAGAAGTATTAGGAAATCATCCACAGAGGTCTTTAAGGAGATGTGTCTGAGTGTGACTGTGACTGATAGTCTCCCTGTCTGATACATTGTTTAACACACTGTGATTAGGTACACCTATGGGAAGCCTGTTCCTGGTTTGGTGAATGTCCAAGTATGCCGGAAATTTTCCCAGTCTGCTTCAAGTTGTTACGGAAAGGAAGCAGAATCTGTGTGTGAACAATTCACTAGGCGGGTGAGTCCCAAGATCAAAATGTAGTGGTTTTTCTGATGGTTAATGGGCAATGTTGTCTCAAGAAAGATCAAATATGTTGGGAGATAGTAGGGCATTAGAGATAGCATTCTCTCTAGGGAAAAGCAGAGAATCTCAGAGGAAGGCATTCTTAACAGAGAGATCATTAAACTGGGAACAGAACTGATGATGAAAACCTGACCCCATTGAAACTGGCGACAAACCTCCAGCTGCCAGCCATGAGGTCTTTGGTTTTGTTCCACAAACTGAGAAAAGAATCTCTGAATGAATTTTCTAACTGTGAGAGGGAGTGACTGTGAGCAAGGAGCAAAGATGAGGAGAAAACAAGAAGGCTGTATAGAGAACAAGGAACAAAGATGAGGTGGTATTGTATATGGGTCAAGCACCGGAGAAAGAGCAACAAGATAAAGAGAGAAGACAATGGAAGAAACAGGAAGAAAAACAGAACTAAGGCAGGAGGGAATTAACAAGGAAACCAGCATGGCCCTTGGAAAACTGTGTGTCAGGTACCGCACAGAACACAGAAAATATGTGGATGAAACACTAGGAAACAGGCTGAACACAAGTTTTAATTTTGGAGACAACCCTTGAAGAAATTCTGGAATTTCATGAACAGAAGTTAAGCATGTTGGGTCTGGGGTATCTATTTTCATTCCTCAATGCACAAACTTTGTTCACAGAATTTCAATTTTCTCTCCAATCGCTCGCTTAGGCAGATGCTCGTGGGTGTGTTTCCGGTGTGGTGAGGACCAAGGTGTTTCAGCTCCTACGCAAGGGATACGAGATGAGCATTGAGGTACAGGGCAAAATGACAGAAGATGGCACAGGTACGTAGGACATGCAGAAGGCAAAGTGATGGCAACCCATAACAGGAGCAAACATGTGGAAGGTGGAGTAACATGACTAAAAATTAATTAATAATCCCTCCTTACTCTGCTCTGTCTCAGGAATAGAGATGACTGGAACAGGCTCCTGTGGTATCACATCCACCATGAGCAAAATCCGCTTTGACCTGTTGGACTACGTGTACAAACCAGGGATCCCACTCTTTGGGACGGTAGGGAACTTCTGAGACCATGGGCAATGAGTGGCACAGCAAACACACAAGTGCACAATCCCATCAGATGGAGTAGTGGGGTGTGTGGGTTACATGGTTCAAGAGGCAGCTGATACGTGGTGGAGGTCCCAAATGAAGCTGGCCGGGGGAGTTAAAACTACTGAGGAACTTAGGATCCTAATAGATAATTTCCATGGGCTGACTGGGTTGTTTTGCTGAGAATTTTCTCAGTTGTTCCCTCAGACAACTCAGGACATGCCTCACACATTTCCACATCTTTTTCCTTTGCTCTTCTCTATCAAGAAATATCCTGCCTGGCAAGGAGGAAAAGAGGGAAGAGGATATATTACTTGGGAATTGGTTTTTGTTGCTAGTCTAAAACCTGAAGTTTGTTATTACTTTGTTAGGTGAAGCTGGTCGATGGCACTGATTCTCCACTTGCCAATGAAACCATCACAATTACTGTGGGTGGAAACAAATACAAAGGGAATTACACTACAGATGAGCAAGGACAATCCTGGTTTTCCATAGACACTACCAGCTTCACAGAACTCTCCCTGGAAATCCGAGTGAGTGGCAGAGACAGGGGTAAGCCTCTGTCTTTTGCTTCAACAGGGGAAATGTCTGTCCATGGGTTATCAGTCTTTTCTGCCAATTGGAAAGTAAGGCAAGTTTCTTGGTGGGTCACCTCACTTCTCTGTGTCTTCTCTGCATGTTATCCACAATCTCCTAAGAATGCGAAATACAGAGCATATCCAGATTTTTTCTGTGGACTTTTATGTGATTTTATACCTGATTTTGTTTGGCTATGAACCTTTTATTCCTCCTTCTCAGGCAGATCATAAACCTGAACTGAACTGTTATGACAGTGACTGGATGACACCGTCCTATGAGCATACCACGCGCAGAGTAACTCGCTCTTACTCCCTCAGTAAGAGCTTCCTCAAAATTGAGCCAAAGCCTGAGACATTAAGTTGTGGCTCCTCAGCAGAGGTCCAGGTGCACTATATCTTCACACCAGAGGCCATAGGGGAGCAGAAGAAAATTGTCATTTATTATTTGGTAAGACATATTTGGGGTTACTTTGATCTACAGCCACAGAAAGTACTGTGTAACCTCTAGCTATGTTCCATGATGAGCAGCCAGACCACTGCTAGATGGCCAGTAACCATGAGAGCATTTGAAATGGAAAGCGTGGCCTGCAACAGTGCAATCTAAATAAACTCTGCTAGTGTTTCTCTTTTCTCTGTCTTCTGTGTGCAGAATTTTGGGAGACCACAGTAATTGGAACAGACTGTAACATGCTGGCATTAAGAACTATGAATTTGCTCATTTTGGGGATCAGAGAATAGAGACTAATTGAACTGTGACCAAACAATGACATGTCAGTCTCTCTTGGGAGAACAGGAAGATTCAAATGAATATCAAAATAGAATGTCTTTCTCCCCAGATTTGTTTTTCTGGTTATCCCATTTAATGACACTAGCAGAGAAGATGAGAGTAGCTTTGGAGAACAATAAAAATATCACTAGAACAGACACTTCAGTTCCAGTGGACTGCACAGAACTTCAGGGGACTTAGGCTGATATACAAAAAAAGAAATAGAAACCTGTGCTAGAGATGTCTATGTGCTTATTTTCAAGACTTCTAACAATTAATGGAAGGACAAGATACCAGTTTATCCCAGTTGCCTGGGAAAATTAATTTTAAGTATGTACATACAACAGGTAAACAGTGAGAGAATTTCCATTTTTACAGATGTGGATCCCACATCTTGAAATTCAAATATGGTGTTATGGAATAAATATTCCATATCAAAAGTAACTGAATAAAAAGCATTTTTGACTGTGCAAAAGGAATCTTCTTCTAGAAATGAGGGAATTACAGGAAGCATTTAGGCTGTTGCTTACTGCCTGACTTCAGGTACCTTGTTCAAGCTCTTATTTTTTGCATCCTGTGGTCTTCTGTCCCAACTTTGTGCAGTTATAAAACTAATCCTGGTGAAATTTTTCTTCATACTGTTTGACAATGCAACTGAGAGAGGAATGAACATTCCTTCTCCTTTCAACACTGGGAACAACAATTCCAGGAAGATTTCTCTGTTACACAGGTGATGGCCAAGGGACAAATCATATTAGCTGACACCCATGATCTGACTGTGAATCCTGGAGATGGTGAGCAGATCTATGCCTTTTTAGCATTTCTGATGGTAATTTGGGGCAGGGGGGATATAGATAAATTACTTCAATTCAAACACTGAATTTAGCATTTCATTCAAACTTTGCACGTAATGTTTGAATTTTCAAAATTAGGCCTTTTTAGATGAAGTGGCTTTGGTTAGTTTTGTTTTCTCTGAGTTCCAACAGGTGCTATTTTTTTAATGAGAAGATGTTAGAAAATTCAACCAAAAATAAGTATAATGTTTTGGCCATTTCCTAAAACCAACACTTTCTGATGGCCACTCTACCCTATTCTGATTGCGGATGCTTACCAGTGTTGTGAGACTCACTTGTACAACAAGCAGGAAGAGTGTGCCTCCATTTCTTTGTCTCTCTCACTACCCCTAATTTTTTTTTGTATTGTTCCTGCCTTGTAAGCATGCAAACACATGCATACTTATATTCTAATCAACACATTAAAATTTATTCACATAAATGTCCAAGGATTACACATTTCAGTAAAAGAGACAGGCTGTGATGAAACTTTAAATGTCTTTTGAAAATGAGAAGTGGGACACATTTCGTAAGTCTGTGAGAAGGAGTTGCACTGCAGTGGATATAAACAGATTATGGCAATAAAAGATCTCGTGTGCTGTACAAAGTTCTGTATCCTCACTAGTAGCAGTGACTGAACTCCCACCCAGGCTGGTACCAAGGGATATTCTGTCTCCTTGTCTAGATTGTGACATAAAGCTGAGGCTCTGATAGAGTTTTCCAGCACAGAGGGGCATTTTCTACTGTGTTTGGAGCAATAGTTTGGTGTTCCAGATAAGTGCTTGCTTAGCAGCAGCTTTGCCAAGTTATTCTTTCAGCCATTCTGCACCCTTGACTGCTGTCACCCTTTGCAACAGTCATGTTACTTTTTTATGCCTCAACTATTTTTTTGTAGATCTTGGAGCTTGAGGAAAAGAAAATGCTTAGGAGCATCAAGAAATTATGCCACGTGTTAACTGGGGAGAATCTAGAAGGCAGGTAGAGGCCCTCCAAACTCATGTGTTTTGTCAATTCACAATCAGTCTTTGAATGCAGGTGTCTTCAGCAGCAGCCACAAATTTTAGTTATGTGCCAGCCCATGATAACTAAAAATGTTCATCAGGAGTGAACTTGACTTTTTTTATCTGGGGAAGGCAAACGCATATACTGGAACCTCTTGCATATTGAATAGCCTTTTGTTCTCTCTGTTAGCCTACGGGACATTTCGGTTGAGCTTCTCTGTCGAGGCAGCAATTGCTCCCGTGGCACAGATGCTTGTGTACACCGCTTCACCCAGTGGGGAAGTCATCGCCAGTTCACAAGATTTCCAGGTTGAAATGTGCCTCCCCAATAAAGTGAGTACAAGTCATGCTTTGTGCAACCCATGTTTGTCTCGTGGATGGCAGCTCAGTTTAGATTTCCAGAATGAAGGCAGAATTCACAATGGGTTCATGAAATGTTCTGACCAGATGTTGGCAGAGGACTGGTGACCAGAATAAGCTACAAAGCTATGAAAATAAAAAAAGGGGAGCAAGACAGAAACAAAAAGAGAATAACTCATCCTTATTAATTACATTGATCAAAGATGAATATCCATTAGACACTAGCTGACACAGCTAGAAGTGTCAGAATAATAATGTAACAGTGTCTGGAAAAGTGGTTACTTGAACTTCCTTTTGGATTTGCAGGTGAGATTGAGTTTTGCACCCAAGGAAGGTCTTCCTGCTTCCAACACACATCTGCAACTCCACACCTCTCCAAGATCCCTGTGTGCTCTCCGTGCAGTGGACAAGAGTGTTCTCCTTATGAAGCCTGAAAATGAGCTTTCTCCTAGCTCTGTGAGTCTTGGCTACTTTTGGTAATGGGCAAGTACAAGAACCAAGCAAGTACTCACTAACAGCACTATAGACATGGGGCTATGTGTTTTTACAGTTGTATTCCTTACACTGGCTTTTTAGAAGCTGGCATTTACCAGTGGAGTGTTAGGTTGTGTCTGTCCCTGTAAGTGGTGACCTGCTGCACTGTTCCCTGTTATTTGCATTTCCCCAGGTATATAATCTTCTCCCACTGAAGGAAAGCCAGGGTTATAGCTTCAGGGACTACTACTTGGAAGAAGACAACGTCAATCCATGTGTGTCACTTGACAATCTGTCATTAAATGGATTTCTCTACGTACCCATTTCTTCTGATGGTGAAGGGGATGCCTATGACATTCTCAAAGTAAGCACCAGCCTTTCATTTTTCTCTTTTGTTCCCTTTTTGAATTCAGTCTCCTCTCTTCTTCTCACCTGCCCTGAAGGGCTTTTTAATTAAAAAATAAGCTCATTTGCTGTAAACTTGCTTATGTTTGTATGCAAGAAAATAAGCAGGCCCAATTCCCACATCTACTTATCCCATACATAGTAACTGAGTGCTTCTCTAAACCTTTAAAACTTTGAAAAGTCTCCTCATAGTAGAGGCAGCTGCAAATGGTCTTGGGTAAAGAAACAGTCCTGAGAAGTTACCTCTAGTGCCATAATATTAGAAACTCCTCATTCTCTTTTTTGTGAAACCTTTCTCTAGTTTAAATAGGTCTTTATTAAAGTATCAGTTAATTTGATAACCCACAAATCCACTCATACCCACCCAAAGAGTCCTGCACAAAGTTTTTTGGGTACCCTCACTCCAGTGCATTACACACATGCCATTTTCATGCAGGCAGCTGTCCCCAAGGTAGTCCTGTGGCCTTACCTTTCCATCTGATCATGCCAGGATTTAGCCTTAGTATGAGAATTGCATGATAGAGACTCCACATCTGTGTCAAACCAGCCTATCTGGAATTTACATACAAGCCTTTGTTATTTTGATCAATACCAGACTTAGGTACATCCATTCTTTACATACTAAATAAAGTTTATTTTCAAACCATTTTTTGCATATTTTTTGTTCTTCTTTCTCTTTGTTTACTAGGAATTGGGCTTAAAAGTCTTCACTAGCAGCAAGATCCATAAGCCTGAACTCTGCGAGCATTACCCAGAACACATGATGGAAAGGAGTTACAGTGGTTCTAGTACCTTTTTGGTTTTACCTCTCACACAACCTCCTAAAATTTACCACCTTACTTCTTTTCTTCCCTCTTTGAATCTTTGAATATTAATTACACAGGCAGATCTGATTGTGTTCAGATATGCTGACCTAATTCAGATCCCTCCCCTCTGATGTAGTCCTGAAATATGAAACTGATTCACCTCTGCCTTCATCTTCCCAGGCAGCCAGATGTGCCTGGCTAGAACTGTGTGTGCTTGGTGACTCCCATGCCAGCCCCTACAGCAGCAGAGGGCTTGTAGGCACTAAAGGAGTCTTCCAGCACAAAGTAATGGGGTTTTTTTCCCATCAGATCTGAGTCCAGCTATGAAAACCTAAAAAGGAGCATCTGCTTCTAGGCAGCCACATTCTAGCAATAGCTAGAGGAACAACTAGGGCAAAAGTGGGCCAAGACAAATGAGAAAGTGGTACAATCCCATGGGTTGATATTTTACCACTGAGGGCTGAGAAATTTGGTTCTGTTCCCAGTTTCCCCATTTCCATTACTATAAGGGGCTAGGTAGGTCATGTCACTTCTCTGCAGATTCAGTGGCTGTGAAGACAGAGAGAATGATACTGCTTTTTTTTGCTTGCTCTCTTAAACAGATCTGAGATTAGAAAGACTATATAAAAGACTCACCTAAATCACTTCCAGTTACTGACTTTTATGGTGCAGTACCGCAGCTCCAATTAAACAATTGTAGCTTTTGGTCCAGTGACAGCTTCTAGCCTCCTACTCATAAGGATCAGATCTTTGGTTTTGAATTGGAGGATTTGTCATCAGACTATGGCTCAAGACAGCTGTCTGCTTTGACAAGATGTAAAGTCTTCTAAGGCTGATGGAAAAGCCTTTCATAAGGCACAACAGTATGCATCACTGTGAGATGGCCAGAGATGTAAAGACCCATTTTCATTTTTAAAAAATTCCTAGATGGAGGACTAAGTATGGGTTCTGTTTCTGGTCACGTAAAAATGCAATCAGTTCTTCAACCAGATTATTAAACTGTGTGCCACAATAACATCTGGGGACAGTAAGCTTCACATTTGATTCTGTATTGCTATAGAAATATACCCTCATATCATCATGCATGGTTCTTTTGGCACAGAGGGGTTTGCTAGCAGTGGGGGAAGAATGCTCTACTCCATCCAATCTCTGTAAGAAGAGTAGAAACATTAAGAAAAATTAAATACTGAGATGGCAACAGAGAAATTTATGTTTCCAGTGGCCAAGATGCCAAAGCTATTCTTTCAATTTTAAAATTTGACCTAAGAATAACAACTACCTGGAGGGAAAGTAGTTATCCTGGTTTAGAATGGAGTTTGACACGTCTTTTCCTTTCTTCCTGTCCTTGAATAAATTTGCTAGTCTCTGCAATGAATCTGCATGGAGAATTGAGTTATGACATGGTAGAAGATACGGTTGATGGCAATCCGATGGAGACTGTCCGGAAGTACTTCCCGGAGACATGGATCTGGGACATGGTTTCAGTGAAGTAAGTGTTTAAGAGAATGTGGAGTGTGGTCACTAGGCCAAAACCTTGGACCAGGTTAAAGCCTCGGTGGATGTATCGGTATTTCGGTGAGAGGAGTATTTCCAGTAGACAAAGGGATTTTTTAAGGACATTAAGTATAGGATGCTTTAGAGGAACATGCAAAAGCCAATGCCTATATCCCAGCTGGGCAGGGGTTTGCTGTCGGCAGATGTTGCTCAGTAGGAAAATAGATGAACACCAGAATACAACTGAAATCTTGTTCTCTGTCCCTCACCAGCTCTGAGGGAGAAGCTGATCTAGAAGTGACCATCCCTGACACCATCACTGAGTGGAAAGCCAATGCATTCTGCACTTCAGCAGACACGGGCTTTGGCCTGTCCCCGACAGTGTCCCTCAGAGCCTTCCAGCCCTTCTTTGTCGAGCTCACCATGCCCTACTCTGTGGTGCGTGGGGAGGCCTTCACGCTGAAAGCCACCGTTTTCAACTACCTGCCTGCCTGCATCAGGGTAAGAGATGTTCACAGCTTTGCTCAGCCTAACATCCATGGGGAGACTCCAGTGGGGCATTTTTAACAAGGTGTTCCAAGCCAGATGACTGATCTGCAAATGTAATTTCATATAGGTGTACATATGTACAAATCCTTGCATTCAATGAAGAGGGAATGTGTTTTCCTGCCAAAGTTTTGAAAGCTGCATTTGATTCAGAGTCTGAAGCTCTGCTACTGAGACCTCCAGCCTTGTCATCACAAGTTTATGTCACTGTTCTACAGAAATAGAGAACTTGG
Organism: Ploceus nigricollis; assembly: GCA_013399945.1. NCBI lineage: Eukaryota > Metazoa > Chordata > Aves > Passeriformes > Ploceidae > Ploceus > Ploceus nigricollis. The sequence goes on from VXBC01011125.1 coordinate 92,986, forward strand.
GTTCTTCACAGATCACAGAATCATTGCATACCCAAATAGAAATTCCAAGTTCACCAGGGTGGATATTTGTGTTCAGCCTTTAATCTCATCTCACAAAACTTCACAGAAGATTTGCTGGAATGTGCAGACTTCCAGTAATTTGTTGCATCTCTCCCTAAAACACTGAGGAGAGCTATATAGCTTCCCCATTCTTGCCTGCATTTTTTTTCTAACATAAAAAGACAAGAGAAAATTTGGCAAGGGATTAGTACATAATCTCAATCACCTTTGCTTAGTTTTTTATAAATACAGATTTTTATTCTAAAAGCAATGAAGCTGAAACAAGGAGGGGTACTTATCCAGTCATTCCAATGCACTCTCACTTATGTCTCTGTATTTCCTATTTTGTTTGCTATCTTCAGGCTCTGTATTCCACTTTTCCATGTTCCCTTATTCTACTTTTCTTTGTTCCCTTACTAGCTTTCCCACTGCTGGTATTTTATCTCTTCACCTAACTAATCATGAGGGAGATTTTTAATTCATGGCACAACTGGTCTGTGCTATTCATTTTCCCAGAATCAATTTCATTTCCAAAGATGCTATTCTCTACACTTACCTCCCTGATCTCCTACAATTGTATAAATTTCAGTCATTTCCTCCTTTATCAGGCAGTTCTTGCTCTGCAATACCCATAATAGGTAGCTGCACTACCCATTTCCATGTACTGCATTGTCTGCAATAACTCCAGCTTCTCTGCAAGTGCAGACCTCTTGACCCCTCTCTGTACAACTGGCAGGTCAGTGTGTCTCTGGCTGAATCTACTGATTTCCTGGCTGTACCAGAGGGGAAACAGGAGGAATCCTACTGCATCTGCGTGAATGAAAGAAAAACTCTTTCTTGGGCAGTAACACCAAGATCTCTAGGTAAGAGACCAGATGACAAGAAGATACTGGGATCAGATAGCAGTGTATGGCACCAGATCTCTGGTGTGAGGAGCTAGGTGACTCCAAACCTGTTTGGAAGGATCTTGTTTATGTCAGAAGTCCAGCCCTGAGGCTGAGACACTACACTGGGTGTAGTGTTTCCAGGTCCTAAACAAACGATGTGTTACAGGCCATGGCTTTTCCACCATTTTAATAGAAATCATAAATTCCCTTAAGGCATGCAAAGAACTAAGACATTCCAGTTGTGGAGCTAAGAATGTCTTGCCTTAACATAGTTGGGTCTGAAACATTTTAATCAAAGCTTGCTTTCTCTGAGGCCTCCCAGAAAAACGCCATTTGATTTGTGAAACCTTCCCCATCACTACTCTTCATGCTGATGGACTAACACCTGCTTGGGTGGCCATCACAAAGGAGGTGATCTGGAAAGCTGCATCTGGGTCAAGATAAAACCCTGTCTCAGATTTAGTTCTCCTCTTGCAAAAGCTTCTCTGTAATGCATCACAGAGTTCCCAGCACAAACACAAACCCGTATTTCTCTGGCTCTGCCTGTCAGGGCTGACTGACCCCTGTTTCCTCCAGGGCAGGTGGAGTTCTCAGTGACCACTGAGGCCCTACAGAACCAACAGCCCTGTGGGAACTACATTGTGGAGACCCCTGAGAAAGGGCGGAAGGACACGGTCATCAGACAGCTGCTGGTGGAGGTACGTGGGCTGCTCGTTTTGGTGGCACAGAAAAGTAGCAATAGTAACAGCCAGAGCTGCTGTGTGATAAAGGTTTTCTGGTTTAGCCATGAGAGCAGCAATAATGGCTTGTGGGACTCTTATTCTGCAAGCTGTTACAAAAGAAGCACTGATAAATCTAGCACAGGCCAATAGAGCCCATAACTCATAATGCTGCCATCTCACAGTCAAAGCAGGGTCTTACATTACATAGAGGGACAGGAATAATAAGGCAGGCAATAATGACATGTTTTTCCGAGACACATCATATCAGAGATAAATGAGAAATCCTTGGGTTTGCCTGTAATAAATCACAGGGAAAGGCTGTGAATAGAACACTAGCCAGAAAGCTTCTGCTTCTCCTCCAGCCCATGGCCAGTACTCTGGAATATGGAACAGTCACTACAACCTACAAATATTTCTAAACAAAACTACCATCACTGTTTTGAATTGTTTTTATTACACTTCTAAGAACGTTCAGAACAATGTAACTAACCTTTTATTTTTACATTCTTTTGTACACTTCTTTTCTTAAGCAGTGTTTTGCAATGATAAAAATACAGCTTTTCACATGGTAAGTTGCCAGTCATAAAATTAATCCTCAGTATAAGATTCACAGTGGTGCTATTAGCAAACAAAAAGTACCAGCTTGTTGTATAGGGAAATTTATATAATAATAAGTCCTCCTTACATTGCAGACATTCCAGTTTTCAGTAAGGCAGAGCTGGGATTCATGTAGCTTCAGGAAATGTTTTGCTAACCGGAATGTAATGATGGAACAACAGTCCTGTCTGTTAGGATTTTTTTTTTTAATGGATTTGAATGTATAATACATGAACAACTGTTTAACATTTCAGGAAATTTTCCCAATTTCACATACCCCTTCAGGAAAAAGACTGTTTGCTTAGTTCTTTGAAGATACAGGAAGATGGAGCACTAAAGTCTTTTCTTGCAGGTGGCAGGGGAATGTAAATTACTGAAAAAGTATTAGAGTTACTTCTGTCAGGGTGTCTGAGAGATTGCTCATCCTATCCCGTTATTGTAATGTGGCAATTAATCTACAGCAAGCCCTGACAGGATGGAATCAGAGATTAGCATCCAAGGCTGAACAATTAATTAGCAGGGATGGATACAGTGTAACATGCTTGGGGGAAGCTGCATTGTCTTGAGCACATGGATGGCAATATTCCCTGCAGCAGGCAGTGCATCCCAGAGAGAGAGAGAAGTGAGTGTGCCAGAGGCCCCAGGGCATCTTCCTGCCCCTCGAGAAACCAAGCCTTATTGAGAGCTCTTTGGGAAAAGGGATTTTTTTCACCCAGGAATTTCTCATCTGGAAAGGAAAATCTTTCAAGCAATTACAGTTTGTATGTTTTCATTTCCTTTTGGAAATCAAACAACACAATGGATTTCTCATTTAGTTGCATGTCAGAATGACATACTGAAACAAACAAGACAGTGCCTTTTCAAACAAAAGCATTTAGCTCTGTTACAGTTTATCCAAAAAGTTTTTCTTCTTTTGTTTTTTTCCTGCTCTTTTAATACTTTTCTGTCTTTTCATACTGAAGAATGAGAGACAATGTATTCTGATTGTGAGAAAGTGTAGGCAGTAACACCATTGTTTACATGCTGGGAAAAAAATATCAGCTGGCAAAAGCTGGAAACCAGTAGTGAAACAATGGGAACTCTCCTATTTAAGGGTTAAAAAATTGGTGCAGAGATCTCACTAAAATAAATTCTGACAAAAACCAGTTTTCTAGTAAACATTTGATTCCTGAGTTTTCTGCAAAATATTTTCACCCATCGCAACAGAAAAGAGGGATTCTTTTCTGACTTCAAAGACTAGACTAGAACTTATAAACTGGTTGACTATGGCACACATTTATATTTGGGTTGTTGTAGCATGTCGCTTGTAGGTGCATTGGAGTGCTCTAGCTGCCACCAGTCAAAGTTCTTGCATACATATTCTCCCAGTGTGCCAGGCACTCAGCCACCACCACAGCCTGGAGAGCTCTGCTATACTGGGCCACAGTGAGTGGCAACCTGGATGACCAGGTCCCATGTCCCTGTTGATAACATCACCTTGCATGTTATCTCCATCACAGCCTGTGAAGCTGCAGGGCCTCTCTCAGTAATAAGAAAGAAAAGCAAATGTACTACATTTTATATTTGTAATTAACCAGTATGTTGCAGTTCTCAATTATCTTCAGTTTAGCATATGGAGGAGAAAAATTTCTAGGCAATTTTCAAATTTCACTTTTACTTTCCCTTTTGACATTTCTTCCTTTTCTTTGTTGCTGTTGTTTCTCATTTTTTTGCTTTTTTTTTTTCCTTGCCTTTTTCCCCAAGCCGGAAGGGACTGAAGTGGAAACCACATACAACTCTGTGCTCTGTCCATCTGGTAAGAGCCATATATTTTCCAAAACTTTCTTTGCTGAGGTAGAAACTAAAGACAAAGGTGAAATCAAAGGTTTGTGAGTGCTCCACTCTGAGAAGAAATGTGTAGGGATCTGATAAAATTGAACAAACTAGATATATGTCCAACTGTTGGTGAAAACAATTCTTCCTGTAGAAGAGCTGAGGATGTAACAATGCTTACAATTAGAGAGGGAGAAGCACATCTTTTAGGAAATGAGGCTGGGGCCAGGGCAATGCAAGGAGAGAGTATTTGGGATTTGATACAGTTATCTCTAATGCCTTTCATTTAACAGATTTAAAATCAAAAACCGAACTCTGAGGTAAGCCAGGTCTGCCCACCAAAGCAGAAAAGGCCAGAAAAATAGGCTGGAAAAGGTGTATTTGTCAGTCAAAACTGGTTGATGGTGCCATGTAGAAGTCCATGACAACCTGTGTGTGAGGGTGTTGCAGGCCCAATAGAAAATTTGCAGGATGGGAAACTTCATCAACAAAATTACAGATTAATGGTTTTGTTGATGTCAGGAAGCCCCTCTTCAGGTGTCTCACCCATGGATAGCTGCTACCCTTGCATTGTAGATACCTCTGGAATTGTAACCAAATTAATGTGCTTTTTATCCCAGAAGAGTCAGTGTCACAGACAGTCTCCTTGGCTCTCCCAGAGACTGTGGTGGATGGCTCAGCCAGAGCATATTTCTCAGTGCTAGGTAAGTGAAACCTCCTCAAAGTGTCACATGCTATTTTGAAACACTGCCACTTCAGGCTGTGCTCAGTCTAATGGCCAATTTACACTGTGAATTGTCCCATTGCCCAGGTGACATCATGGGCACTGCCATGCAGAACCTGCACCAGCTCCTCCAGATGCCCTTTGGCTGTGGGGAGCAGAACATGGTCCTGTTTGCACCCAACATCTACGTCCTGGACTATCTGAACAAGACAGGACAGCTGAGTGAGGAGATCAAATCCAAGGCCACTGGATACTTAGTGAGCGGTGAGCTTCTGCCTTTGTTCATCCCTTCCCTGGGCTACTGGATAAGGACACTGTTGGCCACTGGCCTGGATGATCTGCTGGAGGCTGTCTTAGAAGGTTAGGGGTATACAGTACAGTATCTGTAAGAAGGAATCCTGTGTTCATTTGGAGGTACAGTGTAAGAGACAGCAGCATGAAAACAGGAACACAGAAAAGTCCAGGGCTGGCAATAACTCAGGATTTCCCTCTGTAAGAAAAGGGTTATATGAACTACATAAATCAGACTATAACCATTAATCACTAGTAGATCTTGAATTCTCCTTAGGTTTGAGGTGTGAAAGCTGTGCTCACCTTTGACCAGGGCAGAATTTTATCACATTAGCTAGGGCATGATGACAGACACAACATCAGTACATATGCACATGGTGGGCATCTGCTGACTAGCAAGGGGTGGTTGTGACTCAGTTATTTTTGCAGGAAAATTGCATTTCCTCCAAAGAAAATTATCCTGTTTTCTGCATTCCTATCCTGTGTAGGACTCACATTTTTAATCAATTTTCCTCTGGGAACCATTCTCCCATTTCTCTCAAGTCAGGGATGTATTTACCTCTCCTCATGAAGTCTTGGGCAGAAAGCAGCAATGACCACAGATAGCCAGCTTCCAGGTGTCTTTGGGGAGAGGAAGAGCACAAGAATAAAAATATTCAGAGCTGGGGGTTTCCCTGAACTTCCTTTGTAATACTGAGCAGCATAGGTCACATTTGTGCCATAGCCAAGGGGGACAGTGTGTCCCACGTCTGCTGCATTTCCCTTGCATGGCTCCTTGAAAAGCACTGTGGCAACTGAAATATATTTTCACTCTTCATTTCAGGATATCAAAGGCAATTGAAGTACAAACACCGGGATGGTTCTTATAGCACCTTTGGGCCACGTTATGGGCAAGTTGGAAATACCTGGTAAGACTTCAGTACCTCTGGCTTTTTGTTTCTGTATTTCATGCCCTCTCATTGCTCAGTGTTCTCTTGTACTTGGCCATTGTGGGGTTTGGAATAGAGGTGAAGATGAAGTTAAATGGGCCCTATGACCTCTAATGGATACAGGGCCTACTCAGGATATCTTGGTTTCCTCTATCACTTTCAGGCTCACAGCCTTTGTCCTCAAGTCCTTTGCCCAGGCCCGGCATCACATCTTCATAGAGGAGAAGCACATCCAGGATGCTTTGCACTGGCTGTCCTACAAACAGAAGGAGAACGGCTGTTTCCGCAGTTCTGGGACACTCCTGAACAATGCCATGAAGGTAACAAGTCTGCCTGGTTGGCTCCACATGGGTTTTGTCAAGCTGGAACTTGACCATAAGTTACTCTGGCATCAACAGAGTTATTTCAGGACTTGGGGTGTGGGAGGGAATGAGGAATTATATATGTGGGCTATCACAGAAGCAGGAGGAAGTCAGCAGCATCTTCTGAAGGACTCAGCATGAAAAAGAAGCCAGGGAGAATTTGTCCCTGCAAGATGTAGATATGTAGCACAGGGAGAAGCCAGTGGCACCCTGTGGGATCAACAAGTACTTTTGTGTTTCCCTGCAGGGTGGAGTGAATGACGAGGTCACACTGGCAGCCTACATCACTATTGCACTGCTGGAGATTCCTCTGCCTGTAACCGTACGTGTCTGCACCCCAACCTGAATCACAGATGGTACTAACCTGCCCTACTAGTGTCCCCACGCCCAGATTATCAGGTCCCTTTACCTTTGGAATGAAGAAATCCTGTCTGAATAGTCTTTCCATTTAAGCCTGGACTGAAGGAACATCTTCCTCCATTTTCTTCCCCTGTCCCATCCTATATACACATTTCACTTAATATTTTTCTGAGTTCTTTTGTGGATGATAACAGGTTTGCTCCATACAGCTTGGATTGACAGTGAGTTAAGTAATATTTAATTCTCTGAAGTATGCCAAATAGGTTTTCTACACCCACAGAGATCTCCTTTTGTTTCTTAGGATAGTACAATCCTTTTGAACCACTCTTGGCCCTATGGGCAGATACACCACCACAGATCTGTAAAAAAGGATGGCACACTCAGGCATTCATTGTTATTTTCTCTACTTCTTCTAGACGGTTTTGTGGGAAATACCATGCTTAGGGCTTGAAGAATAAGGTATACCTATAGGGAATACCACCATGGCACTCTGTGGAAAGCCTAAGGCCTATTTAAGAGCAGTGTGGGTTTGGTCATTCTGACCCCCTCACTTTGAGACAAGGTGGTGGTGCAGGTAAAACTGGGGTATGAATCACAGCAGAAGGACTGCTGAGCCACTGTGGTTGCCAGGCTGTTGCAATCCCTCTGCTCCAAATGTAGCAGGGAATGTTTTGTGTCCATAGTTTTTTCCTGCATAGCAAGAACAAGCAGGAGGACTTCTTTTGTGAGTAAGGTGACATGGATGGCACTAACCTCACCAGAAGAGCATTCTTTCTTTGTTATGTGTTATGTTTAGAAGCCAAGCTCTCAGGCAGAACCATATTGGATAACGAGGATGTTTTCCAGCTCTTTGTCTGAGTCCAAAACTGCCACTGAATGTGAAGGAAGGGGTTTATACAATCTGAGTGGGGTATGGGGGCATTTCAAGTTAAGCTGCATGAACTAAGATTAGCACAGTCCTTAAGTAATTAAGGCTCATACAGAGTACTTCTATAAGTAAAATAAGCCCTATTAAACCCTGATAAAAACCCTAGTAGCACTGTCCTTAGCATGTGTGTCTACTGTCACATCCTGTCATTAGACTGCACTCCTCCCCAGCATTTACCTTACAAACAGTAGTAGGCATAGACACAACCAATTCTGGTTTTATTCTTTGCTTTCTTAAAACCAGCTGAACTGCTTCTCCAAAGGGGATCACAAAATTTCATCTTCCAGTACACACACAGTGAAATTCAAAGCACAAAGCAACAGAAAAATATGTCTTTTCCTTCTAGACCCCTTTTTTAGCTGTAAATGTGCTGTTAGCTTTCAGGTCATGGCATGCTCTCCCTGCAGAGCTACTTTTTCAATTTTATAGCAGCTTTTCCATCACAAATGAGGAGTAGTTGTGTCTTCCTGAAAGGTTGTGGCGTAACAGTGTCTGTAAGTCATAACAGCATGTAAAGTAGCTACATTTTACTTTGCTGTAGTGATTGCACTCTTAAACCAATACATGCATTGCTAATGTGAACATCACAAAAAACATTCCAGAAAATACAAAAAAACACACTTTTTTTTTCTTGTGCGGAGATAGAGTTTACCAGCAAATTAGAATCTATATTACTTTCATCAAGTGAAATTTTATGAAAATGCCCTGGAAAAGGGGAAACAAACAAAAAGGAAAGGATAGAGCAGAGGGTGAAAGCACAGAACACTCTCAGGATGATAGCTGGAGGAGGAAAGCAAGTATTCAGTACACCTAAATCAAGGAAATATTTCAGAGAACTCCTCTTGCTCCAGAACACAATCAGGCCAGTAATTCTTCTCAAGGAAGAAGTTTTGGAGCCCTGCTTCACAGTCTTTAAATGAAACCGGAAGAAAACATTACAACAAGACATGTTAAAGAAAAGTAGATTCAAGATAAGGAACAGCCTTTGGCCACCCATTTTGGGAATTATTGGGCCTGGAGGGAAGGGATACACAATGGTAAAATCTTTGTCAGGCCAGAGAGTGGGATGCTAAGGGTCCACAGGTACCAGCCTATTCCTATTGTTCCAAGATTAAGCTCATTATGACCACTGCTAGTTCAGTCTCTCTCTCCTTCCAGCACTCAGTGGTGCGGAATG
>VXBC01011130.1:15247-26013 GCA_013399945.1 Ploceus nigricollis
AAAAAAAAAAAAAGAAAAAGAAAAATGAGATTTGTACAAACTAAAGATTGCAAATGTAGCGGATCACTGAATCATTTGCCTTGTTTCCTGCCTCAGCTCTCTGGGACACACGAGCTCGTGCAAGGACGAGCCCCACACCCCAGCCCTGCTGCAGGGGTGGCACCGTTTTAGCCTTCAACCCCCCCAAAAACTGCCTGGGAGAGGTGGGGGGGACACTGATTTTGGTGAAGCTGTGGCTGAACAGTTAAGGATTGCTTTTTAAAAAAGACAGCAGACTTTTTTTATTTAAAAAAAAATGATATATTTGTTAACTTTTTTTTTTTTGGTAGGGATTCAGTAGGAGAAAAAAAAAATCTTAAAGCACTCTTATAATATGGCATCTTTCTATTTCTGTATAAAAGCAGATCTTTTTAAAGTATTTCTGTAACTTAAAAGACCTGTCCTTTAAATCATATTTTGTCTTTAGGTAAGTTTGGTTTGGTTTTGGTTACAAGATCCTTCTCTTTGTGAAACTTACCTTTTTTTGTTTGTTTGTTTTGGTTTGGTTTTTTTTTTTGTATATTATTGTTTGCAATAAATATACATTGTATCAAAAGTTCCACCTGCCCCGGGTGTGGGATTTGTTATCAGGGTGTGTTATCAGGGTTTTTAATCAGGGTTTTTTCTCAGCCTCCGGGGGACACGGAATGCTGGATGGGTTTGGGTTCATGGATGAGGGTTGGGGTGTCCTCCTCTTTCTGGGAGCCATCCCAGAAAAGCAGAGCCAGGGAATAAATGGGATTGGGGATGGGCAAATCCAGCCTGGCCAGGTCGGGGTGTGACCCCAAAGGGACACCTGAGCTCCAGCTGTCCCCAAATCCTGCAGGCTCTGCTCTCCCTGGCATGTCTGCTCAATTTTGGGGATGCTGAGCACGAGGTGAGGAGAAAGGAGCGACCCCAAGGGTTTGGTCATCCTTTAAAAACTGCTGCAATCCTCCCAAAAACCCCAATTCTCCCACCAGCCAAGCAGGACCTGTGTCATCCTCAGGGATCGATGTCCCCTGTCCCTCCCCAGGAAGGAATGACCCCCCTGGCTCAGCCCAGCTTTGATTAACCAACCAAACCCATCCCAAATCAGCCCCTGCTCCAGGAGCAGCTCAGGCCAGGCTTTGTCACCTCCCCCCTGCTGCTGTCACCTCCGAGCTCGATGGGGACACAAATCTGTGCAGGGCCCCCCTGCAAGGCCACAGATTCCAGCTGGGAAAACTTCTGTAAAATGTCCCAACTTGTCCCAAACTCCCCGTGGAGCCGCAGCTGGCACGGGGCTGCTGTGGGGCACCTGGAAAAGCAGAGCCAGGGAATAAATGGGATTGGGGATGGGCAAATCCAGCCTGGCCAGGTCAGGGTGTGACCCCAAAGGGACACCTGAGCTCCAGCTGTCCCCAAATCCTGCTGGCTCTACTGTCCCTGCTCTGACCTGCCCCATTCAGGGCCGAGTTCCAGCAGTCAGGTGGAGATTTTATCCCCCCTGGAATCTTTTCCTGGCTGGAAAACTCCCTCTGATCCCATCCTGCAGCCCCAGAGCTCCCGGCCACACCACAAACCCTCCGCACCTCTGCAAGTATTTTACACTTCAGCCAAGTACCCGAAGGGATTCATTAACTCCGAGCATTAATTGGGGTCAGTGTCACTCTGCTGTGCCATGTGGGAACTCTTTGATCCCGGACTTTTCTTCTCCTCAGCGTTTTCCCTGCCCCACTCGGACTTTGCCCGCCGTAGTTTTGGCCTGGCTGCTTTTTGGGATGAAAGAACAAACACAGCTCCTGGTTTTAGGGTGAGGAAGGAGCTCCAGGGAGAGCTCAGTGGGACCACGGGCGATTCCATAAAGCAGAAAATGCTCGTGGGGGTGGGATGGGCTGGAAAAGGGCCCGGAATTGGGACAGACATGGCCTGGAACAGGAGGGATCTCTCTCATCCCCCCCCAACGGGAGCGGGGCAGATCCCACCGAGATTCCTGGGACATTTCTGTCCCCACCCAGCCGTGCTCAGCTCCCCTCTGTCCCCTTTCCCAGAGCCGGCTCCACCTTCCTCGCAGAAGCATCCCTGGGATTTCTTCCTCACAAAAACCCCAAAAGAGCAAAGCTCCAGCCCGGCCCGGCCCTGCCACTCCGGCTCTGCTCGTGGCGTGGGCTCGGAAGTTTTTGGGGCTCCACTGCACAAAGCCGAGCTGGGGCAGCTCCGAGCACCCCCCCCGAGCTCGGGGGGACACGCGGGGAGGGGAAAAGGCTGGAAATGCTGGAAAGCAGAGCGGGAGGGGTGGGAGGGAGGCGGTGAGCGAAGGGAACTCCGGCAATGCTGCAGGGCAGGTTTGAGCGAGGCCGGGAAGGGAAGGGCGCTGCGGGGACAGATGCGCTGCAGGGCTCTGGGGTGGGGGGCACCGGCAGAACCCCCAAAATTCCTGCAGAAAGTCGGGATGGGGGTGGGCAGAGCGAGGCTTCTCGCCCTTGCGAAGCGCCGGGAGGAGCTGGGTTTTTTCACGAGCGCTGATAAAAACAAATAAAAGAGGGAGAAAGTTTCCACGCGCTGCCGGGGACATCCCGGTTTTCCGGGCTCGGTGTCAGCTGCTCCCTTTGGGAGCTGCAATTTGCATTTTTTTTCAGCCAGCTGTTGGTGCTGACATCGCCTCGGAGCCGGGGCCGTGTCCCGGAGAGGAGGAGACCGCAGGAGCCGTGCCGGGAGCCCGGCAGGTGCTGGGCTCTCCCTCTGCCCTTCCCGTTCCAGCAGGAAAAGTGAAAGCAGCGGAGTTTCCCCGCAGCTGGGGTTTGTTTCCCTCGGGATCGCGGCAGGGAATTGCAGCCACCCGGGAGAGGGTGGGAACAAACCCAAACCCCATTTCCCCGCAAAATCCCGTTCAGATGCTTGGATTCCGTGCTGCAAATATGGGAAAAGTGGGGAGAGAGGAGAACTTAGAGACACGGGGCACAAACGGCTCCGAGGAATGAGAGAGGACAAAATAAAAAACACCAAAAATAAGACCCGAGGCACCTCTAGCACCTCCTGCCCCTGTCGGGCTGGGAATGAGGATGCAGATGGGATCGGGATAGCTCAGTGCCCGGGAAACGGCTGCCAAGGGTGCTCCGTGCAGGGCTGCAGGACACAGGGACACTGCTGTCCCCTCTGCCAGCCCCAGCTGTCACCCACACCAGCAATGGGAGGGGAGGAAAAGGCTCCCCCAAACCCCTCCTGCAAAGACCCCTCCAGTGAAGAATGAACCCCTCTGGAGCAGGGATGGGGAGTTTTCCATGGCTGTCCCCATATCAAGCTCCAAGCCATCCCACAGATCCCAAAATTCCCAGGATCCACTATCCCATACCCCGGTTTTAGGGGAAAAACCCCTTGGGGATCTGCACCCTGTGGAGTCCATATCCACCACCCAAAATCCCAATTTCAGGGGAAAATCCCATGAGGATTTATACCCTGCACAATCCAGATCCACCACCCAAAATCCCAATTTTAAGGGAAAAGCCGCCTGGGGATCTACACCCAGCAGAGTCCATATCCACCACCTAAAATCCCAATTTCAGAGAAAAATCCCATGAGGATTTGGATCCTGCACAGTCCAGACCCACCACCCAAAATCCCAATTTTAGGGGAAAACCTCATAGGGACCTGCACCCTGCATTGTTCAGATCCACCACCCAAAATCCCAATTTTAGGGGAAAATCCCATGAGGTTTTAGATCCTGCACAATCCAGATCCACCACCCAAAATCCCAATTTTAAGGGAAAAGCCCCCTGGGGATCTACACCCAGCAGAGTCCATATCCACCACCTAAAATCCCAATTTCAGAGAAAAATCCCATGAGGATTTGGATCCTGCACAGTCCAGACCCACCACCCAAAATCCCAATTTTAGGGGAAAAGCCCCTTGGGGATCTGCACCCTACAAGGTCCAGATCCACCACCCAAAATCCCAATTTCAGGGAAAAACCTCATGGGGATCTGCACCCAGCAGAATCCATATCCACCACCTAAAATCCCAATTTTAGGGAAAAACCTCATGAGGATCTGCACCCTGCATTGTCCAGATCTGCCACCCAAAATCCCAAATTCAGGGACTGGTGAGTCCCCACACCAGAGTTTCTCACAGCTGGGAAGGATTTATCCCTCAGTTCCCGAGGTGACAGCTCTGGTGTGGTCCCCCAGCCCAGCACAGGTAGGACAGAGTTTCTGTCCCCTCCTAGATGTGTCAGAAAGGAAAAAAAAAAGCAGTTTTACATCTGATTTTCCTGCTGCCAGCGTGGGGATTAATTACACACCTCGTCTGGGCAGAGCCCAGCTATCACCACGCAGAGTCTCGCTCCATAAATTTTCAGCTGCTAATAATAAGGCTGGACAGGAGTTTTAAAGCTTCAGTAGACAGTTTACAATTAACCTACTCCTGTCAGCTGGAAAATCACCTTAAAATGGGATTCCAGCTCTCGTCTGACTCACTTGGAGTGGGAGTTTCACTTTTGGAGAGTGAGAAACTGCCCTGGAAACCAGGGAAGGCCCCCAGCAGAGCCAGGGAAAGCCCCAGGGGCGCTTTCAGCTCAGGAATGACCTCAATTTCTCCCAATATCAGAGCAGATTTCACCAGGTGTCCCACGGGACTGCCAGCCCGGCCCTTGGAAGCTGGAAATCAGCTCCATGAGCTCGGGAGCTTTTCAGGCTCACCCCAAGCAAGTTTTTCATCAAGGAGACAAAGCACACCTTGGATTTAGCAGCTGGGGGAGAGGAAAATGTGGATTTTGAAGCCCCAAACTACCAGAGATGCTCGGGGAATGGCAAACACAGAGCACAGGGTGCACCCACCTCACCAGCCCCGTTGCTTCCTGATTCTCCGTGGGTTTTTTCCAAGCTGGGAGGTGAATTCCATCAGTTGGAGTCACCACCCCAGCGGTCACGTCCCAGCTGAGCCGGGGTGAGCAGGACATCCCCGGAGCTCGGGATGTCTGACACCCTCTGCTCCCTCTTTTAGCAGCTTGCTCACAACTTATAAAGATAAAAATCATCCTAGAAAGGAAAATAGGGACTTTTACTGCGAGCGTGGGGAGGCTCTGGAGTAGAATTCCCAGAGAAGCTGGGGCTGCCCCATCCTTGGAAGTGTCCCAGGAGCAACCTGGGATAGGGGAAGGTGGGAATGGATGGGATTTAAGGTCCCTTCCCACCCGAACAATCCCATTCCCAATCCCTTCCCACCCCTAAATTCCATGGGTTTGGAGCAAAGCAGGCTCAGATTTTCATCCTCTCCATCCTCAATCCCATTATTCCATTCAGGGAAGCTTTGGAACCTCGTGGAGCTTCCCAGGTTTGTCCCTGATCTTCGCCACAGCTCCAAGGTGAAGCTTCCCAGAGCTCCCCCTTGAAACACCTTTGAAAAGCCCCAAGAACGAATTCCATCAGCTCGGAGCCGCTCGGGCAGGGGGGGAGCGGGGAGCCGCCCAGTCATTTTCTGTGATTAAAAGGCAAATTTTATTCCTGGAGAAACTTGGAAGCAAATGTGGCGTTGCCATGGTTTCACACCCACTGGCTGGAAATGACAATATTAGCAGGGTGACCTGGTAATTAGAAACTGTGCCCCCAGGTCAGGCTGCGGAGAAAATAAAGAGAGATTAGGGCGTGCTAAAGACACCGCATAATGCTGCGGGCTCCTGCGCTCCCCACCTTTTATAAGCGGCCCATTTAAATGCAGATTCTGACTTTCCACCTGGGGCTGCTAATCTGTCTCACAGCCAGATCAAACAATGAGGCAGCGCTCCGCACTGTGGGGCCGCGCTGCTCGGGGGCTCGGGCTGTCAGCGGCTCCCCCGAGCTGCCTGTCCCCCTTTTCTCAAGGGAAAACCCCGAGGGGTTCATTCGCAGATGATTGTTCGTGCGCCTCGGATGGTTGTGTCCTCCTGTGCCAGCCCTAAATTCCATGGGTTTGGAGCAGAACAGGCTCAGATTTTCATCCTCTTCTCCCAAACTGCAATAATTTGGAGCAAAACAGGTTCTGATTTTCATCCTCTCCATCCCTAAACTCCAATAATTTGGAGTAAAACAAACTCTGATTTTCATCATCCTCTCCATCCTCAAACTCCAATAATTTGGAGTAAAACAGGCTCAGATTTTCATCCTCTCCATGACCAAATTCCAGTTATTTGGAGCAAAGCAGGTTCAGATTTTCATCCTCCTTTCTATCCCCAAATTCCAATAATTTGATCAGCTTTGCATCCACCTCTCCATCCCCAAACTCCAATGATTTGGAGCAAAGCAGGCTCAGATTTTCATCCTCTCCATGACCAAATTCCAGTTATTTGGAGCAGAACAGGCTCGGATTTTCATCCTCTTCTCCCAAACTGCAATAATTTGGAGCAAAACAGGTTCTGATTTTCATCTTCTCCATCCCCAAACTCCAATAATTTGGAGCAAAACGGGCTCAGATTTTCATCTTCCTCTTCCATCCCAAATTCCAGTTATCTGGAGCAAATCGGGCTCAGATTTTGATCCTTATCTTCCCCAAAACTCCTGTGATTTGGAGCAAACCAGGCTCAGATTTTAATTCTCATCTTCCCCAAAACTCCAATAATTAGGAGCAAACCAGGCTCAGATTTTCATCCTCATCTTCCTCCAAGCTCCAATGATTTGGAGCCACCTCCCTGGGCAGTTCCAAGGTCTGACCACCCTTTCCACGTAGAAATCCCTCCTGATGTCCAACCTGGACCTCATCTGGTGCAGCTCCACACCATTTCCTTTTGTCCTGACATTCCCTGGGAGCAGATCCTGACCCCCCCGAGCTGTTCCCTCCTGTCAGGAGCTCTGCAAACCCCCTGAGCCTCCAGGCTGAGTCCCCCCAGCTGCTCCTCAACAAATGCCAAAGGAATCATTCCCTGGCAGCCCAACCCCTGCCACTCGCAGCAGAAAGATTCCCCCATGGAAAAATGTCGGGAAAAGCAGATTTTGGGAGCAAATGTGGCATTTCCCGAGGTGTTCCCAGCTGCTTTTCCCTGCTGGTGGCTGGGTGGGGACTGTCCTTGGACAATCCCCAATTAATTAGCAGGACGTTCAAAGCCCTCCAGTGTAATTCCAGTGTCACCAAGGCAGGTGACATCAGCACCGCCGAGAGGGAAAGGTTGGAGCTCCTCAGAGCTGCACCTGGCCCTCGAGTGCTCTTCACTTTCACTGAGAGCATTTCAGGCAGCGCTAATCCCCGCCCGGGCAGCTCTCAGCTGCATCAGGCACCGGCCCCAGACTGGAATTTTATCTGCTCCCCTGAAGGTGGCAAGCACATATTTCTCTCTCTCAGGATTTTATTATAGAGAGAGACAGAAGAGAAAAAAGAGAAAACAATTTCTGTTTCTGTCTTTTGTTTCTCTCAGGTAGAATGCACTGGAGAATTGTTCACTTGAGGTGATTAGTTAATTAGATCCTGGTGAGCATTGTTTGGCTCTGATGGCCAATTGAATCCCCCTGTGTCTGGACTCTCTCCGGGGAGAGAGGCACCACTGAAGTTACAGTTAGTTAGATATGGTAGTTAGAAATGTAGCATGTAGTTTTAGTATCTCTCTTTAAATAGTATATTAATGTGTTATAATACAGATATAATAAAGAAATCATTCAGCCTTTTGAGCTGGAATCAAACACATCATTTCTTCCCATCCTGAGTTCCACTGTGTTTTCTCCACAATACCTGAAGGTGTCAAAGCCAAGGGCTCGGGGCCCAGAGCCCGGTAAAATGTGGGGTTCAGGTCCCACTCTCCCCTCCTGGGATGGATTTTGACATCTCTGTGGCTTTATGGGCCTGGGAAGCTGAGCTGAGCCAGCTTTGCCCCAGCAGTGCCAACATTCCCGACTCCAGAGCCACCTGGACCTTTCAGAATGGGAGAGAAGAGGAAATAGAAGGTACAGGTTGGATATTAGGCAAAAATTTTCACGGAAAGAATAATAAAGCACTGGAATTGTCTTCCCAGGGAGGTGGTGGAATCACCATCTCTGGATGTGTTTAAAAAAGGACTGGACATGGCACTTGGTGCTACAGTCTAGTTGAGGTGTTAAGGTTGGACTTGATGATCTTAGAGGTCTCTTCCAACCTCATTATTCTGTGATTCTGTGAAAAATAATTCCCAGGAGTCTTGACAGGACACGGTGGAGGGTGCTGCCTTCCCCTCCTTTATCCCAACCTTTGTAAAATGGCAAATACAGGAAGGGAAAGCCCATGGGGAATCCTGGGGGAAAAATCCGGACACCCTTGGGAAAAGCAGAGGGCAAAACCCTTCATTCTGGAAAATCCAGAAAAGAATCCTGGAAAAGAATCTGGAAGAGCAGTGGGCAAAACCCTTCATTCTGGAAAAATCCGGGAAAATAATCTGGAAGCCCTTGGGAAGAGCAGTAGCCAAAACCCTTCATTCTGGAAAAAATCCAGAAAAGAATCATGGAAACGACTCTGGAAGGCCTTGGGAAGAGCAGTAGCCAAAACCCTTCATTCTGGAAAAAATCCAGAAAAGAATCATGGAAACGACTCTGGAAGGCCTTGGGAAGAGCAGTGGGCAAACCCCTTCATTGTGGAAAAATCCAGAAAAGAATCCTGGAAAAGAATCCAGAAACCCTTGGGAAGAGCAGTGGGCAAACCCCTTCATTCCCAGCTGCCTTTATTGGTGATCAAACTGGAATTGCTCCGTGGAGCAACACCGGGGTAAGAAAGGAAGACAATGGAATGCTGGAGGCACTGGGAAAAGGGGAAAAGCAAGGCTGGATCCCTTCCTGTGCCCACCTCTGGCATCCAGGCACAGCTGAGCCCCTCCGTGCCTCAGTTTCCCCCACTTTCAGCTCCCGCTGCGCCGCACAAGCAATCCCTTTGGTGCCTGCGAATCACAAACCCCATTTTGCACCATTTCCTTGCAGATATCAGCCCCACAGAGCCGATTTTGGCCACCTTATCCCTCCAGGCAGCGCAGACACTGAGGAAAGACCCCCAAAAAGCCAAACCTGAGCCTTATCACCTCCACCCTCTCCCTCCCGAGCCCCTCCGCTGCCTCCCGCCCCTTTGCTCGCCCCCGTTCCTCCTCCCTGCCCGAACTGTCATGGTTTATTTTGTTTGGGTGGATTTTCTTTCTGCCTCTCCCCCCTCCCCGGCCCAGCAGAGACTTTTCCCATGGAGATGCAGCCCATTAGCATCCTCGTGCATAATTAGAGGCGCGGGCATTGTCATGCAAAGCAGCCTCGGATGACAACACTTCAGCCCCGACGACGCAGGAACGCCGCGAGCAAGTTTCTCACACTGGTTTTAGCCAAGGCAAACCGGGCTCCGCACGGCTCGGAGGTTTTAATTAATTAATTAATGGGTGCTGCGCTCCCCTGACAGCCCCCTGCATCCCTCCGCCCATGGGCTCCGTCTTTTTGTGGAGTGGAATCTCGGAAGGGTTTGGGGTTGGAAAGGACCTTAAAGCTCATCCCGCTCCACACCACACCTCAGGGATGCTCCAAGCTGGCCTTGGGCACTTCCAGGGATGGAACAGCCATGGAATTACCCGTGCCAGGGCCTCCCCACCCTCCCAGGGGACGATTTGGAGCAAATCAAACTCAGATTTTAATCCTCATCTTCCCCAAAACTCCTGTGATCTGGAGCAAGCCGGGCTCAGATTTTTCATCCTCCTCTCCCACTTCAAACTCCCATCACGTGGAGCAAAGCAGGCTGAGATTTTCTGGGAAGGATTCCTCCCATGGAATACTTTTAACTCAATAAAAACAATTAAAGGGAAGGATTCCTTCCATTGAATACTTTTAATTCAATAAAATAAATTAAAGGGAAGGATTCCTCCCATGGAATACTTTTAACTCAATAAAAAAAATGAAAGCCCCGGCCCAGGCAGCCCCAGGATGATTTCCCACCAAGCACACGGGACAGGAGGGCACAGCCCAGGTGGGTTCTGTTCTCCCTAAAGCCTCACAGCAGCCAGAAAGGCTCCAAAAGCTTTTCCTGCTCCCAAATCAACCCCTTCGAGGGGTTTCTGCTGGGTCTGGGTGGACGCTGCTGGGGGAAGGTGGGAGAGCTGGCCAGGACACCTCAGTGGAGGAGCTGGGCTGGATCTGAGCCCCTCTCCTGGAATCTTCCCCTTCCCTGCTGCTTTTCCCTGCTCCTCGGGCAGAAATTGGGAGCAGGTTCATGTCAAAGGCACTGAGAAGAGTCATTTTCCCCAGAAAAGCTATAAAATAGGAGCTGATTTTCAAATAATTCCAGCAGAGCCAGGGGAAAACTCCCAGATTCCCTGATCCCACTGAGAGCAGCACATTCAGCACAGGGCAAAGCAAAAGATCAGCTCAGAAAGGGAGAATAAAGGTTCTGGCTCTAAGAAATTCCCAAGCCCCTTTTCCAGAAGGGATTTACCTTCCCAAAGGACAAAGTCCCATTCCCTGGCAGTGGGATTTGCAGCCTCGCTTCTGCAAAGAGTTTCAGAGCCTCCAGGCAGAGGATTTTGCTCTGTGGGAGGAAGTTTAGAACCCTTTTATCAGCTCCAGAATCTTTTATCAGCCACAAAATCTTTTATCAGCTACAAAATCTTTTATCAGACCCAAAATATTTTATCAGCCCCAAAATCTTTAATCAGCTCCAGAATCTCTAAGCAGCCCCAAAATCTTTTCTCAGCCCCAAAACCTTTTATCAGCTCCAGAACCTTTTATCAGCCTCAAAATATTTTATCAGCCCCAAAACCTTTTCTTAGCCACAAAATGTTTTCTCAGCCCCAAAATGTTTTATCAGCCCCAAAATGT
>VXBC01011132.1:26679-50769 GCA_013399945.1 Ploceus nigricollis
AGGTGGCAGTGGGGTGCCCCAAAAGCCTGTAGCGTCCCACACTGCAAACCTGCGGGGAGCTCTGGGGGCTGCCCAAACCCCTGGGACCTCTCTGTCGCCACAGAGACACAAAGTCATTGCCTCCGCCATAGCGACCCCACCCGAGCCCAGCCTGCGGACACCCCCCTCCCACCGCCTCCGGGCCCCCAGCGGGGTGTGAGGGAGTGCCTGGGTGGGCACCACGGCCTGTGCCAGCCGGGGCGGAGGCCAGCAGTGGGCTCTGGCAGCAGCCGGGCACACCAGGTTGCAAAGGGGGACACGGTGGCCGTACAGCACTGCCAGCTCACGCGGGACGGCTCGGGGGCTGGTGAGGGCTGCCCACACCCATCATGGCAGCGGCCGCGGCCTCACGGGCACGCCCCCAACACGCGGGGCTGGGCCGGGGTCCCGCGAGGTTTCGGGGGCCTGCGGGAGCAGCCGCGTCGCTGTGGTGACGGGACGCGAGCCCTCCGCCGAGTCGGGGAAGCCGCAGGTTCGAGCCCCGGCCCTCCCGGTGAGAGGCTGCAGGATCCCCCCGGGGCGGGAGGGCCTCCAGAACTGTCGGTGAGGGGCTACAGGACCATTCTGGGGCAGGAGAGCTTCCAGGCCCGTGGGTGAGGGCCTGCGGGAGCCCTCGGGTCAGCAGAGCACCTAGGCCCGTGGCTTGGGGGCTGTAGGTGCACCCCAGGTCAGGAAGACCCCCGGGACCGTCGGTGAGGGGCTGCAGGACCATTCTGGGGCAGGAGTACCGCCAGGCCCGTGGGTCAGGGGCTGCTGGAGACCCCCGGACCCTCGGTGAGGGGCTGCAGGACCATTCTGGGGCAGGAGTACCGCCAGGCCCGTGGGTCAGGGGCTGCTGGAGACCCCCGGACCCTCGGTGAGGGGCTGCAGGACCATTCTGGGGCAGGAGTACCGCCAGGCCCGTGGGTCAGGGGCTGCTGGAGACCCCCGGACCCTCGGTGAGGGGCTGCAGGACCACACCAGGGTGAGAGGAGCCACGAGCCCATCAGTGCTGCCCTGAGGGCGCTGCCAGGCCCTGGGGGTGTGAGGCGAGGGGGCTGTGGGGTCCCTGGGGAGCCCTGAGGGAATCCTGAGGGATTCATGAACCTGAGGAGCAGAAGGAGCCTGGTGCCCACGGCATTGGGGAGCCATGAGGGGATGGGCTGGTGACCGCTGGCCTTTGGACCATGGGGTCACCATTAACTTAAAAAGGGAGTAAAAGAGAGCCAGGGATGTACTGGGAGTTGTACTGGCACAACAGACCTTTCCTGGGAGCTGCAGCTGGGTGAAGCTTACAGAGATGGATAATTTTCACATTACATTTTTCCCAGTCCTCCCCCTGCACCTCGTGAGAGATTCGTCACTGCCAAAGCCCTGTGCTTTCAATGGTGTTTTGACAGCCAAGCCCTGAATAGCGCTTGCAGCCCGCACTGCTGTGTCCTGCAGAGGTATCTGGGAGAGGAATGGAGCAGTTTCATGTTTCTTTCCTCATTCTTTCTCCTGCAGAGCCGTGGAGGTCCCTGCGGGGCTGACTGGAAGGAAGGAGCCCGCTGCTGCAGCTCTTCTCAGTATGTCACAGCCAATACCAGTACAGATCACAGTCGTGAATGCACAGGACCTGGTAAAGTTCTGAAAATATCTCTACTAATTTAATAAACAAGGCCAGAGCAATTCTGTGTGCACAGGGATCCCCTGTGAGAGCAGGTGGGGGTGATAAGGCTAAAGGAAGGAGTGGTGGGAGTATCAGAGGTTCAGCAATGCCACACTGTGGCTTCCTCCTCCCTGCTGAGGAGTTCACACAGAGGAAAAATCTTGTGAGGCACATAAATTGGGGAACACACCTCCCTAGCAGCAGGCCAGAGATGCTGGGGTGAAATGTACCTCTCTGCCTCCTCTAACTGTATGGAAATGGCAGGTTTTTTTAAGCAGAACACAGCAAAAATGTGATCAGTGAGACAAAAGGACCTCACCTTGGGTGTAAAGCCAGATTTTCATCCCAGCTCCAGCTGTTTAAATCATATTGAAAGCAATAGGATGGCTCTGGTTTTAAAAAGACAGTGGATCCACTTCAGGGCTGTGAGCTGGTGCCAATCAAACCACCACTGCTGTGATTTCCATGTGATGCACCCAGCTGTCCTTAAAGTCTTCCAGAGGAACTGGCATTTGGGAAGGAATGTGGAGGAGAAGCTCAGCTCCTGCTGCAAGCAGAAAACATGCAAATCCCTGCTTCTGCTCCAGCAGCAGACAGAAAAAGCAATCCAAAAGCACCTGCTTGAGGCTTTCACATTGTAGTATTGAAGTACCTCTTACACTGATGGATTCAGCAAACAGCAGCTTAGGTGAGGTTTGAGGTGAGAGGAGGATAAACAATGCTGGGAAGAAAAGACTGCTGGATTGATTGCATCTGGAATGTTGCTTTGTGGTTCTGATTGCTCCACCGTGAGAAAGGGCTGTACAAAAGGGAGGGGGGGTTACAAAAGGGCAATAATCACAGCAACAGTATGAAAAAAAACCCGGCTGTAAGAATGTGGAATCCACTTCTAGCTATAAGTGTGGAATCTGCTTAATTAGAGGCAATGTAGAGAAGGATGAGAGAGGAGTCTTGGATAATTAATGGTACAGGGAAAGGTTAATTGGATTCTTCTGTTTAGCCATTCATAGGATGTATGCTCAAGGAGACAGTGAGAAGGGCTGAAAATTAAAACCAAGTGAAAGAGATCTCTTTTTGTGTAAGAACCAGCATGGAACTAATTACCCCAGTGACAGGGAGAGAGGGAGCTGAGGGCGGGTTAGACATCCCTGTGGCTCAGCACTAAGGAAAAGCTGGGTTTGGGTACAATGGTCCTTGTGTTCAACCACTTCTCTGTGGATCGAGAGCTAAACTGTGTTCCTGCTGCAGGGAGCCCTTTGGTACCTGCTGCCCAGCACTTCCTCTGCTATGGAGGTGCCCATGTGGGTCCTCACTGCCATGTGCTGTGCCCTCACTGTCCCTCTCCAGCCCTGTTTAAGCCCCTCTGTTTAGACATTTGAAATTCAAAGTAAAATCTGAGTCTCCTCATCTCTGATTAAAGCGAGTGGTATGAAGGTGGTATAACAACAAATTGCAGAGCTCCCTAAGAGCTTGCTGGAGCCCTTCCTTTGATTTTGCAGAACCATGGAATCATTTAGGTTGGAAAAGGCTTCTGAGACCGTCAAGTCCAACCTTTAACCCAGCACTGCCAAGGACACCACTGAAGCATGTTCCCAAGTGCCACATGCAGGTGTCTTTTGAACACTTGCAGGGATGGGAACTCCCCCACTTCCCTGAGGAACCTGTGCCAGTGCCTGACTGCCCTTACAGTGAAGAAGTTGTCCCTAATATCCAACCTAACCTCCTCTGGCACAAGTTGAGGCTGTTTTCTCTTGTCCATTTCAGGACATTCTGCACCACACGACATCCACAGGTGTCCTGTGACCTCATCCCTGTAGCTCAGGAGCTGCTTTCTTAGGAGACAGCAAAGGTCTCAAGCTTCCTGGAAGTACAAAAATATCAGTGGAGTATTTTGGGATTTGTTTTAGATGTGTCTTTCCTTAGGTGAAGCCTGAACCTCTCTATCTCCCTTGCCACAGCTCCTGGTAATCTTTGGGGCATCACATCATGGTGAAACAGGAAATTTCCCTCCTAAAGACAGGGAATGGTGAGGTCTCAGTGTGGCCAAGCTCTGCTCCTTTTCCTCATTCCTGTGGTGGAACAGACTCCCACAAGTGAGCCCTGTCCTGCTCACTGACCTGAGCTGCTGCCAGAGGAACTCTGATGCTGGGATGCTGCTGCAGAGCCAGCTGCCCTCTGAGCTCTTTTTTTGACAGAAAACTCTCAAAAGCAAAGTGCTGGCTACGTTGGTGCGTGTGGAGTACAACGGAGCAGTCCTGGGAGACTCCCCCAAGACTGATGTCCTGCCAGATGGGACAGCAGAATATGACTTCAGCACCAGCTTTGAGTGCAGCCCCGATGGGCCCAACTCCTTGGATGTCCTTGTGCAGAAACCACTGCTCTGTAAGTAGCTGGTGCGAGATTTCCCACCTTGGAGCTGGGTGCTGTTGCTGCAGGAGTCACTGGTTCAGGAATAGCACTTCAGCAGCAGTGGTGGGAGGCTCTCAGCACTTCTTGTCCATCTCTGCCAGCTGGAAGAATCCCCTTTCATGTTGGCCTGTGCTCCTTTGGCTTTGCTGTGCTTGTCAGCCTTGGGAGGTGAAGAGGAGCTTGTGCCAGAGCTCACACAGACCCTCCCTGGTGCCTGACCTACTGGTCCAAGGAATTCTGCCAGCTCCTCTCTTTTTATCTCCCTAGTGACAGTGCTAGAAGTGGGGCCAAAGGAGAAGAAAAAACCAGAGAAAATCACTCCTCTTGGCCAAGCTGTGGTGGACCTTCTACCTCTGCTGCAAGGTACAACATTGAGTTTCACAGCCTCCATGACAACTCCTTGTTCCCTGGCACTTTCTGATCTTTGCTTATGGACCCCTGACTACAGTTTATCTCCTTTGGACAAAGTAACCTTCATAGCTCTGCAAAATCTGACTCAGGGGGAGAGAGGGTAGCTCAGCATTCAGAATTAGATCATGATTTTGCCTCATGTAAGGTGTCCCTGCCCATGGCAGGGGGCTGGAACAAGATGATCTTTAAGGTCCCTTCCAACCCACATCATTCCAGGACTGTGATTCTTTGCAGAGGGTCTCACTTCAGGCTGTTCTTATTCCTGTTTCTTCCCAGGAGTGCGTTCACTGAAGGTCTTTGCTCCTTTGTATGCAGTGGCTGCCTCCCCATCAGCGAGGCTTCACCCCGAGGCCACGGTATGTGGAATTTGGAACTGTTCCTTCCCTCATTCAGCTCTCTGCTGCTTTTTAATGGGAGGGAGAACATGACTCAGCTGCCTGGCTCATCACGGATGTGGTACAGCCCTATATGTTACAGGCTTGGAGGCCTTTCCCGCTCCCTCTGACGTCTGTCCCTGCTTCCCTCTGATAGGTGAGGTCGTGCTGGGAAATGTTAATGTGTGCAGCTACCCAATTGCTCTGCAAAAAATAACAAAGATGGAAAGCACAGTGCTGAAAACCCCCCAAAAGGCAGTGGCAGGGTCACCTGCCCAGCTTTATTAGCCTTCCTTTCTGCAGATAAAATGTCTGAGTCCATTATTGTACAAACTCTGACTGCCTTTCCTGCAAGGTCCTTATTCATTCAGCAGGTTGCAAAGTACCCAGTGACTAAAACAGGGAATGAAGTATGAGGCTGGGAAAATGTGTCCAATTTTGCTGCTGAGCCTGCCTGCAGTGAGCACCAGGAGCAAACTGGAGGGGTGGATATCCCATTAGCAGCTCTGTGTTTAAGAGGAGTTCACAGTGAGCAAGGTGGGGGGGCACTCATTAGGGAGGACAGGTAATAAATGCTGACCAGCTGGTTTTCCCTCACACACCATCCATCCAGGGCTGGGACAGGTAATTAAAGGCTGCACACAGAGCATGGAGATAGGGCAGAGGCAAAGCTGTGGCTCTCTGAATCACCAGGGGAAAAGCATCATTTTCCACCCTTGATGTTCTTTCTCTGTGGCTCCTTTCATGAGACTCTGCCTCTTTCTCCACAGCTCATTTTATGAGACCCTTGGGGCATGTGCCATACCTCAGCCAGGCTGTGATTTAAACAAACAAATACCACAATTGAGCCAAATTGGTCCTGAGATTCCTTTCCTGTGCTGGGCTGTTTTCTTTTACATTGGAGATGAGGCACAAGATAACATTATGTGTTCTGGCCTTGGGTTTCTGCTTGCTTCTCCCTAAGAGCAGGCAAGTTATAATTGTCTGTTTACTGGCTCAATTTTATCTTTATCTCACAGGCTTTTATCTCACAGGCTGGCCTTGAAGTGACAGTGAGCACCAAAGAGCTCCTGCTCTCTGCCACCCAGTTCTCAAGTGGGAACCTCCTGAGCATCACGCTGGAGGCAGCTTATTCTGTCCCTGAGGCCTTTACCCCTGACGCCCAGCAAAACTACATGGCTTGCTTGCAAATACCAGCAGCTGGTGAGGTGAGAATGGTCCAGGCACAGTGACAGGGGTTTGGCTGGGTTTGGGTAGCTCTCCCACCCCATGGAACAAGTGTCCAGGCATGTGGAGTGCACAGCTTCTGTGCTTGTGCACCAGCAGCCTTCGTTGGGAGGTCTCAGAGTCTCTGTGGCGTGATGTGTTTCTTTAACACAAACAAAGGTCTGTTTGGAAAGATTTGGATTCGAACTGGCAGGGTTTTTTTCACGTGGCTCTTTATTTTTATTCCATTCTTTGTATGCATGTGGTGGAGTGCATTTTCCAAGCCAGGCATCCTGTACTGTTGCTTTGCTTTGTTATCCCAGCTTGGAGCAGCTGGCTCTTGCTCCTGCTCCTGTTAGAAATGCAAATCCTTTGTTTCTCCTGTCTCTCTAGAAAGAATTGCCATTGCTCTTCAAGAATGGCATCCTAAAGGCTGATGATGAAAAAGAACCGTTGCCCCGGCCCAAAAACTGGCCCCTTGGCCCCGTCCTGGCCCCTGATGCTCTGAACATACCGAACTCCTTCATTGTTGGTGGACCCTATGAGGATGAGGATGGAGAGCTCACCAAAAGCGAGGTGAGGAAGGACTGGCAAGTTTGGAAGAGAACCAGGAGGGGTGGAGAGACTTGATATGAGAGGGAGATGGGTGGTCACTGTGCAGTGTCCAGCACAGAGGTGGTTCCCCTGGGACAGCAGACATGCTGCCTCACTGCTGGAGGCATCCCAAGGGAGAATGTGGCAGGTCTGGTCCCAGAAAACGCCCACACTGCGCTGCTGGACTGGGAGCTGTGTTATCTCCTGTGAGCCAGGCACTTAACGCTGATGGTATCTGCAGGAAAGGCTGTCAGCCTCTCTGCGGGGCTGGCCTGGCCTGGCTATGGGCACTTGGACACTTCTGTCTGACTCACATTCTCTCCCAGGGACACTTTTGAGGATGATACAGGCTGTG
Source organism: Ploceus nigricollis (assembly GCA_013399945.1). Lineage (NCBI taxonomy): Eukaryota > Metazoa > Chordata > Aves > Passeriformes > Ploceidae > Ploceus > Ploceus nigricollis. Next base: position 33,698 of record VXBC01011132.1, read on the forward strand.
GAGTTTGCTGTCCTGGTTTTGACTGCACGCTGTTTCTCACAGGACAAGGAATTCAGGATCCAGGCCGAGAGCGCGAAGAGAATCGTGTGGGACACGGAACTGCGCTGTTTCCTGGACGCTGCTGCAGTGGCCGTGTAAGGGACCTGAGCAACCCACCCCAGAACATGCTCAGAATGACCCGAGGCAAGGAGCTGCAACATGCAGGTGCTCTTGGACCACTTAGGGGTCAAACTGTGGCTCTGCCTCACCTCCCATGGCTGCTGTGGCTGTCTCTTGGCCACAAGCATTCACCTGAGCAAGGGCACAGCTCTTGAAGTGCCTTGAACTGCTGGCAGCAGCTTTGTTCTGCTGTGCTGGGAAAAGATGAATTGTCTGGAGCTGCTGTCTCCAGGCCACAAATGCTCTCTCCTGCTGCCAGCAGCTGGGGCTGGGGGCTGGTCCCTGCATGCCTTAAAGGAAGGGGCAGCAGTTATGCTGAGCAGACATGGATTAGAGTGGCATCCACAGCTCTCCTCTGAGCTGCTAATTAAGTTTTACTGAATCCCAAATACGTTCAAACCTTTCACTCCATGTGGGCACTCTTCATTTGCTTTTTTATTGGATAAGTGTTGCCTTTAGCAGCTCCAGATATGCTCAAGATCAGGATGAGTGTTTCATTTATCTTTGAATCCTGCTATTTTCTGGCCTCAGCTGCATCATGGCTGTGCATTTCACAGCCAAATTACTCCTTGTGTGGAAATACTCACTTCTATCTCATTTGACTTTTTAAATTCTTTTCCCTACACATCCATCCACCTGCCTGCTGGTGTCAGAGTCACCAGCCACATCGAATGCAAGCTCGGGATCCATTTGCTCTGTACAATTCAGGTTTTATACCAAAGTTAATCACATTCTTTCTTACTTATTTCTGAAGTAACTAGGAGAGAGAGAAAACCCAATGTGTTGCTCTCACAGTTGTTTTAAAGCTGGCTGTGCCATAAATGCACACAGCAATGGGTAGAGCAGAAAATGTACCCAGCCTGCCCCAAATCAGTGTTCCCATGGCCTGAGGGTGTTTGCTGAGGGAATAGGGTGAAGCAAACCCAAGAGGAGCTGCTGGGGCACAAAGGAGGATGGTGGGGCTCTCCAGCTGGGTTTCTGCATCTCCTCAGTGCATCCTGCATCTGCTTTGTGCCCAGCCTGCAGACACGCATTGCCGAGTGCTGCCACTGGCCCGTGGAGCTCTGCAGGATGTCCACGGCCTCAGGTGGCAAAGGGAAAGCCAGCAAACTTGACAAGGTAAAAGTGGGGTCTGGCTTGTGAAGTAGCATTGCATTATCAGGCATTTTCCTCTTGAGGCCTTTGTGATACCACAATCAGCCTTGAAGCTGCCAAAGTGAGTCAGAGAACAGGAGGCTTTGTGAAAAACCAATTTTATAGGGCTGTTGAATAGATACAGGGTCATATTTTTTCCTTATAGCTCTCACTGATGGTCTGTGGTAGCTCACTGGAAAGGGGACAGGGAGAGGGTGGCTTTTAAAATCACAGAATAGTTTGGGTTGGAAGGGATCCCAGACTCCATTTCCTTCCAACCCCCTGCCACGGGCAGGGACACTTTCCACTAGACCAGGTGGCTCAGAGGCTTGTCCAGCCTGGCTTTGAAGAGAATTAAAAGTAATTCACTGAGCTGATCTTTGGCCAGTGGGGTTTTGAAACAGCTTGAGGAAGTTCTTGCATTCTTTCTCAGGCTGTAGGTAAGTTATGCTTTTGCATCTAAACCAGGGTGGTTTAACAGAGAAACAGCCCCTTAGAGAATGGTTCTGTTCCTGGCAGGTGGTTGTGTGAGAGCTCCTAATCTATCCCAGGGCAAAGCCATATAAGTTGGTGTAAATCCCTTTCAGCACTCACAGTGCCAGGATTTTACAGCTCTGATGATGATCCTTCTAGCCAGGCCTCCCACACCTCCTAAGCCACTTGGTGTCTGTCCAACCTGAGATGCACAACTCTGGTAGGGTCACCTGGATTTCTAACCACACAGCTGATAATCTTCCAGCTGTATCTCAACAAGACCATCCTGAGGAACAGCAGAGTACAGGAATTAGAGCTGCCCCACGGGGATTGGGATAAAATTAATATTCTACATATGGAATGACTCCAGTGTATTCATCCAGGTTGTCTCGGCTGCGTGCCAGTGACAGAACCATGGGCTCATCAGGTGCATCAGTTTGCTGTGTGGTCTTCTCTTAATGAGATTGGTGACCTTGTTCCCTTAAGGAGAATAACAGCCTGTTCAGGATCTCAGTCCCTTGCTCTGTGTTTCCAGAGAGATGAGGACAAGCAGATTGCCTTCCATGGCGTGGCATATGTCAACATGATGCATTTGCTGTGCCCTGGGGTGAAGCAGATCCGAGGGGCCTTCCGTGTCTTTAACTACCAGGACAGCGAGGTGTTTGAGAAGGTGAGAGCAGCAGGCTCTGCTCCAGCTCTGCAGCTGGGTGTGCACTGAGGGCTTGGGAGCAGGGACAGTGAACAGGGGGTGTTTGGGAGCAGGCAGGGTGAACAGGGGGTGTTTGGGAGCAGGCAGAGTGTGCTGTTGGAGCTGGATCTGAACCTTGAGTGCCCTTCTAGTGATGGAGAAAAGTAATAATACAAGCTTTTAGGTGCAGGTTTCTCCAAGGCAGGGGATTTCTGGGGGGGTGAGCAGGTCTAGGGGCTGAGAGAGGCTTTGAATCTCACTTCACTCCTTCCTGTGCCAGCATGATCCACTCTCCCCAGTCTGGAGCATGGGCAAGGGAACGGTGTTGCTGGGAAGAGCAAACAGCGGCTTTAAAAGGATTGCGTTACCCCCGGCAACCACCAAAAAAGCTATCACTGGAGCTCTTTCAGCTCTAGCTCACCGAGGTTTATTTGTCTTCTCGTTTTCCCCTCTCTGTTACTAGGAGTGACAGTTACATCTCCATTTTCCCACAGTCTCTCTCTCCTGGAACAGACCGGAGCTTGTTTCAGGAGGGCAGATGTACAGCCTGGTTTTACCCCCCATGTTCCCTGTGGGGCTGTGGTCCAGGTGCAGGGGCTGGGTGAATTCCAGCCCTTCTCCTGCCTCCCTGCTCCCACTGGCTGCTGCAGAGCTGAGCTGGGCACGAGTGTGTCTGCTGGGCTCTGCTTCCCTGCCATGAATAATGACCCCTTGGCTGCATGGTGCTGCTTGTCCTGTGCCATTTATCTGTCACAAGTGAAGTCCTTCTTACTCCCCAGGTGCTTTGGGTTGCCTCTTGGTCTAAGGAGTTTCCCTACAGCTGCTCCATCCTCTCCCTAGGATCCCCATAACTCTTGCTAGCCCAATTCCTGTAACCAGGATGTGTGGGAGGGAACAGCCTGTCTAGGTGGTCAAACACTGTGTAAACACACACTCTGACAAACCTATTCCTTGCAATTCCCTGATGTGTGTCAGGGAAGCTGCTCCACACCAGAAAATGAGGTGGGAGCCAAGAGATGCTGTCAGGCAGGTGGAGACCCCAAAAATGTGTGGAGCAGGCCTGGTGAGAGTAGCCAGATTCATCCAGCAGCCCTCATCACCAGGCAAATCCATAGCTGTGAGGCAGGTCTAGGATCCCAGCAGGAATTCAGGATCATGGAGCTGGGTTCCAGCATGTTCACCACATATCTCAGGCAAGGATCAAGGGGCAGTCCTCAGTGAAAACACAGCTCTTTGAGGGAAGATGGAGAGACCCCCACTGAGTCTCGTAGTCTAACTTGAGGCTTCACAGCTACACAGGATCAGAGCTGGCCTGGTGCAACAGCAGCTGAGCTCTAGGAGGAGAGAATGAGGTTACAAAACTTCTTAAGGCATTTAAGACCCTGACAGTGTGTTTTGTGATGAGAGAGGTTAAGGCAGATGAGTGACCAAGACTGCTTTGTCCCTTGATTCTCTCTGTTGCCTCTGTTTTTCAGACCAAAGTTCAGTACAGTATTTTCCGGGATCGCAGGTCACAGCTCAGTCTGGGCAGGGAAGTGTTGGGCACCTCTCCTGCTGCCAGAGCTGCTCCCAGTAAGGCTCAGAAGGAAGAGAAAGATTTCAGTGCAACGGTAAGGTCTAGGGAGGCACATGGCACCATGGTTGCTCTGTTTCTGTGTCACAGGAAGTTGGGACACACAGGAGCCAGGGATGGATGTTGTCTCAGTTGCCTCAGCCAACTGAGAGATACTCATTATCCTAGACCCACAGAGTCTTCTCAACGTGAAGGGATCCACAAGGATCATGAGTCCAACTCCTGGCCATGCAGAGACACCCCAACAATCCCACCCTGTGCCTGACAGTGTTGTCCAAGCATTCCTGGAGCTCTGGTAGCCTTGAGGTCGTGACAGTGTCCAATCACCCTCTGGGGGAAGAATCTTTCCCTGACATCCAGCCTAATCCACCCCTGGCACATCTCCAGCCATTCCCTCAGGTCCTGTCACTGGTCACAGAGAGCAGAGATTGGAGCTGCTTCTTGTAAGGAAGCTGCAGCTTTCCCTTATCTGGAATCCTAGGACGTGCTGCCTGAACTTGCAAAGATTCGAGATTTATTGAGTCTGAAACAAGAGACATCTTCTCTTTTTCCTAATAGTTACTCAGCCCATCCAAAATCCAGTTGTCAGTGGCACTGGAGAATCTGAAAATGTCACAAATCTCAGCCTTGAAGGGCAGGTAATTATGTCTCTCCAAAGAGAAGGAGAGACTGTAGAGCATCGCTGTGCTGGTGTCTCACACCTTTCACACAATTAAATTCCTCAAGAGTGAGTTGGACAAGGGATGTTTTACGTAGATGTTGTCCCAGAGTTCTTCCAGTGACGTCCACCTGGAGAGCAGACTGCCACTGGGCTAGAAGGTCTCTGTAAATTGTCAGGCATTTATTGAAATTATCCCTTCATACTTTGGCTTCTTCCTCTGGAATGCACATTCATTCTGCAGGCAGATTGGTTATCTGGGCTCTCTCCTTTTCCCTAGCCTGGTTTCTCGAGCTGGATTTTGCTGCTGTAACTCATTCCGAGGGTGGGTTATAAAACAAGCTGGATCTCTGCAGTTTGGAGATCTGTGGCTGTGTGCTCAGTGTTTCACTGTGCCAGCACTGGCTGCAGACAGCACGACACAGGGAGCAATGTTTATCTCCACAGCAGTACAGCGAGGCAGGAACGTTCCTGGTGATGGAGATAAAGCTGGACAGGCCCTTGGTCCCAAAGCGGCTGCGGGAGGAGCTGGTCCAGCGGTGCGTAAAGATGGGCTGTGGGGCTGACAGCTCCTCTCTGCAGGCTGGAGAGAGGCTGGTACAGCAAACCCCCCTTGGAATACTCCATAAAGAGGGCCTGAAACAAAGCCCACAGGAATCAGGGGGAGGATTTGGACAGACTGCTTTAGACGTGGCATCTGGTGTGTTGGGAAAACACTTGTTCATCCCAGCTGGCATCTCCCTGCCATTCCTCTCAAAACAAGATTCACCAGAGCAGCACAGCAGTGTCTGTGTTCCTGTCTGGGCTTTGTTTCCCTCTAATCCCCATGTGCTTGCCTCTTGCATGTGATGTTCAGTGGCTTGGTCAGTCCTGGTCACCAGCATGGACTGCCATGGGTAGTGCTGCTGTTGCTTCACCAGAGCATTCTTTCATTTTTAGCTTTCCAGAAGTTTTCTCACAATGTTTTACCCATTCCTCAGCTTTTATGTTAGTTTTCATGTTGTTCTGCTGCAGAGTTGCTCTTTCATCTCTGCTGCTTTGAAACTTCAGTTCCTGTCCAGTGGCAGCCCTGCTGTGTTATGAGTTAGAAAGGCATAAAACATCTAATTTATGAAATAAAAAAAAAAGAAAATGCAGCAGATGAATAAGGTATAAGTGGTGCAGGTTTATATCTCTCAAACAAAAATGTCATCCATTCATTGAAGGTATGTGTGTTGTCCTCACTGCTCCCTGCTGTCTTCTAGGAGGAACAGGCTGAGGAAGGTGAACCCCTCTTAGAACAGATCTTTTCCTGGCCTATTTTATATATTTCTGCTCTTCTGCAATGTGTGTGGATTCAGTGTCACTCCTCCTTGCTTGTGTGCACCTGAACAAGGCCTGTGGCACCTTGGCTTGGTGGGATGGATCATGTTCTGAGGACTGAGGGTGTTCTGGAGTCCAGCAAGCAGCAAATGTTGAAAAAATTTAAATTAATTAAGGCTGGTTTGGCACCAGGGATTTTAATTCCAGAATCCCAAAATGATTCAGTTTGCAAGGGACCCCTGAAGGTCACCTAGACCAATGATCATGTTCAAGTGGGGTTCCCCAGAGCACGTTCCTCTGTGTCCAGATGGGTTTTGGATATATCCAGGGAAGGAGACTCCACAGAGAATCCTGCTCCAGTGCTCAGCCACCCTTACCTTAATAAAATCTTAGTTAAAAATATGCTAATCCTAATGGAAGGTCATTGTACTCTGCAGAGGCCCAGGCAGGGCTGGGTGGTGTCTGGGGGTCTGAGGTTGGTGTCTGGGGGTCAGTGTGTGGCTGAGGGTGCCACAGCCAAACCAGGTGATGTTGGAACTGATGGATTGGGTGGTCTGGGCTGTTTAGTGACCAAATTCTACAGAGCTTTCCTCAGGCTGGTTCCTTCCTTACACCTGTTCTGCAGAACCAGAAGCTCCAAGATACAGCTCTGCTGCTCCAGGAGAGCAGTTTGGGTTAGCAGTAAATGTTAACCCTGTCATGACAAGCCACAACCATCAGTTGTAGGGACCTGTTCACTCTTGGTCTGGGACTTCAGGTTTCCTCCCAGGTGCCTGTGAGGTGTCTCATGGACACGATGGCAGGGTGGAGCCCTCACACTAGAGAAGCCAACATGCCTGGCAGTGGATCTGCTGATCTCTCCTCTGCTCTCACTGCAGGGTCAAGGAGCTGATTCCTCCCCGTCCTGCGCTGCCCCCCCGGACGGAAGGAGCCAAGAAGGTACATGTGAGAGCCTGCAGCCTTGCCACCATTCTGCCACCCCATCCTGCCCTCAGAGTCTTCATTCTCTGCCCACAGCAACATGGGGATGAGGTTTGAAGAGGTCAAGGGTGCAGGGCCACAAAGATGGTGAAGAGTCTAGAAGGGGATAGGGCAATATGAGGAGTGGTGAGGTCACTTGGAATGTTCAGCCTGGAGAAGAGAGACTGAGGGTAGAGATCATTGGGGTCTGCAGCTTCCTCACAAGGGGCAGCTTCAATCTCTGCTGTCTGTGACCAGTGACAGGACCCAAGGGAAGAGCTGGAGCTGTGTCAGGGGAGATTTTAATGGATTTTAGGAAAAGAGTGGCTGGGCACTGCCCAGGCTCCCCAGGGAATGGTCACAGCCCTGAGGCTGCCAGAGTTCCAAGAGCATTTGGACAATGCTCCCAGGGATGCCCAGGGTGGGATTGTTGGGGTGTTTGTGCAGGGCCAGGAGCTGGACTTGATCCTTGTGGATCCCTTCCAACTCAACATATTGTATGAAATACACAGAAAAGGAAACTTCTGTATGGGTTATCTCCACAGCAGTGTGCCTTGGGAACCCATTCATCACTTGTGTTCACATCCCATTCAAAGGGAAGCCATGAAGAGATGGAGCAAATGGAGGGAAGGCAGCCATGGGGGGATGTTTGAAGGAAATGGGATGCTGGGAAAAGAGGCTACCAGAACCATACATTTATATCCTGGGAAGTCCCAACAGTTTCTTGTCTCAGACCAGCCCCTGTGCTTCATCAGACTCAGACAAACCTGAACAGAATCAGCCCTGACCTTTCTCAGGTCACCAAGAATTTGTGAGGGTCAAGATGATGGAGATTACAGGTTCTGCTGAAGAGGGCTGGCCGTGGGTTTCAAGGCTCCCAGTAAACAAGATATATTTTACTCACAGCCAATTATATTGCTGTAGGAGAGAGAGCAGTGACTGGAATACTGGGTTGTGGTGGAAAATCCTAGCAAGAAGGAGCTCTTTTATGTTTACCTGCAGATATTTTCTCAGCCCTCAGGCGTGGACAGGAAAGGATGTGTGACAGACTAATTGAGACTTGAGTCAGGTGGAGTTAATGGGAGGTGTGGGCTGTGGCAAATCAAATACATATCAAGGTTGATTGCATAAGTGGCTTGTGAAATTTATTTATTTATTATTCCTAGGTGGTAGAAGATTATCACAAACGTGTCACCAGTGTTGCTGTTGACATCCTGAGGGAGTACCACGAGCTTTTTGGGAAGCAGCTGCCTGACCAGGGAGTGATGGACCATGAAACCATGGAGGAACAAAAGCGTCAGCTCAACTACGAGCTCAATACCTCTGGAAAATATTTTGCTTTTAAGGAACAGCTTAAGGTGAAGACTCCTTTGTGCTTTTTGCTTCCCTACTTGTTTTGTCCAGACACTTTCTCAGTGAGGAACTGCTGCTCCATGGTGGTAACTCAGGATGATGTGGTGCTCCAGAATCCTTTCCTGCCACCTGGAGCTGTTGCAGTGAGCACTGAGGGGACAGGATTCCCCTCTAATGGAGCAGGCACCAAGCTGCTTTGGTCCAGCAAGAGAACACTTCCTATCATTGGGAGCTACTCACATCCATTTGCCCCATGCTCATGACCTGAGAAAGGCAAAGCTGGCTGCTCTCACATTCCCAGTCTGCCCTGGCAGGGAAAGGAGGTTCCACTCTCTCAGCTGCTCAGCCTCAGCCACACTCTTCCTGGAGACCCTCTCCCTGTCCTGAGGAGATGAGCCATCCCCATGCTGTCCCTAAAGACTTTGTCAGGGAGGTGGGAAAGGAAATCCCCCTTGCTTGCTTTGTTTTGCTTTTATCAGTGGTGGGCTGGATTTATTTCTCAGAACTAAGTTGGAGCTTCAGGCTCTGTCTCTGTCTGATTACAGAGCTGGTGGGGGGCACAGGAGGGAACCTGCCTTGTGCAATGTCCCTTGTTTCCACAGTATTCTGTGGTGAAGATTGTGAGGGAGAAATACTTGAAGACCACAGCGTTTGAGACCAAGGAGCAGCTCCAGGCATTCCTCAGTGAGCTCTATGTGTACCTCGTGGACCACATGCACATGGCCCTGAACAAGGTAGGGGGAAATTGGGGTGACTCGAGCCATGGCTTCACTGTGGGTCCAGGGCAGGTGAAGGACTTTTGCCTTCAAGGCAGAAGCAGGCTCATGCTTTCATCTGCTGGAGTTGTCACATGTAGACCATGAGCCACACTCGAGGCAGGGATCCAGTGCCTTTGTATCCCACTGTTCAAAATCCTGGTAAAAATCCTACAGCCACTGGTAAAACTGCTGTAGCTGGCACATGGTGAGGGTGGCTGGGCAGAGCAGAAGCTGGGGTCACCACTGAGTGGCCCCACTGAAGTTTGTCATCACCTTGATCTAGGGAATGCTGTGAATAATCATAGGATCATAGACAGGTTTGGGTTGGAAGGGACCTTAAAGCTCCTCTCATTCCACCCCTGCCATGGGCAGGGACACCTTCCACTGCCCCAGGTTGCTCCCAACCCCATCCAGCCTGGCCTTGGACACTTCTAGGGATCCAGGGGCAGCCACAGCTTCTGTGGACAAACTGTGCCAGGGCCTCCTCACCCTCACAGGAAACAATTCCTTTCCAATATCTAACCTTGCCCTCTGGCAGTGGGAAGCCCTTCCCCCTTGTCCTGTCCCTCCATGTCCTTGTAAAAATTGATATTGCCCTGTGCCTGTGTGGCAGAGGTGCCTGGGAATGATGGGAATGTGTCCCACCACAGAGCAGCTTGCCCTTCCCAGTGCCAGCCCCAGCCATACTGGTCTGTGCTGTGTGCAGTGCTGGCGTGGGACCTGCTGCCATACTGGGATGGCACTGGAACCACTCTTCCCTTCCCCAGGGCTAACACTGTCTCCTTCCCTGCCAGCTCCTGTCTGGGGAAGATGTTTCTCCTGCCCCTCCACCCTACACGACCAAGAAGCAGCTCTTGCTCTTTGCTCGTGAAGCTGAAGCCAACAAGGACCTCAAACTGGCCTCTCTCTTCTACAAGCAGGTGAGGGAGCCCCAGATCTTTCCTGCCATCACCTGTGTGGACTGGTACAGCCCAACAGCACAGTGGGGCCACTGCTCACAGCTCAGCCAGCCCCCACTGTGGTGGAGGGAGGAAGGAGCTGAGTGTCACCAGGATACTCAGGCTGAAGTAGGACTTGGGAGGGATTTCCCAGGGAGATGCTGCTCTCTGCAGGATGTAAGATTGTCCCTGGCCAGGTCACTGAGTACTCCAGCCTCGAGGCCAGGGGAAATGGGATGTGCTGGGTCAGTTCTGGGGACACTGGGCCCTAGGAGGCATCAGCTGGAGCTGGAGGACATGTGTTAGGTGGAGAAGGTTTAGACAAAGTGAGCTTCCAGCACGATCCCATTTAGGAGACACCCTTGCATGTGATAGACAAGGTCTTGATTCCTGCTCAACTGGGCTGGGGTAGCCAGGTCATTCCAGAATTGCCTGCCCAGTGCACGGCATGTGCTGAGCCTGACTGCAGTGATGGTCTCTGTTGTGCAGAGAATAGCTCGGGACCAGCGCAGCATCCAGTCCTGGCTGGACTATGGAGCCTTCTGCCTCCTGTATGAGGATGCCACCAAAGCCCAGGAGTGCTTCCAGCAGGCCGTTTGTCTGGACCCCCAGCACATCCAAAGGTGCTGAGGGCTCCTCGTGGGTGGGTGGGGAGGGTGTGGAGTGTATCCCCCACACCACTGCTGGGGCTGCAAGGCTGACTGCTCTGCCTCTGCCCCAGCTTGCTGCTCTGTGGGATTGTGGCTGTCAAGCTGCAGCACTATGAAGAGGCAGAGATTTTCTTTGAGGATGCCTGCTGTGTGGACCCATCCAGCATCATAGCCTGGACCCTCTCAGGTACAAAACCAAGCCAGTCTGATGCTCAAGGTATTCCTGTAGAGCCAAGCATTGTTCCTGCCCCCAGTCCTCTTCTCCCTGCTCCAAGCTGAGGGCTGAGGGAAGGATTTTGCTTCCTTTGGGTGTCTGCTGATGCTGCTCTGTCTCTCCCACAGGTTTGTTTTATGAGATGCAGAATAATTACATTCAGGCAGAAAGGAACTTCCGTGAGGCTAAGAAGCTCCTCCGAGCAGAGCTTGAGGAGGAGAGGAGAATCCTTGAGGCTGCTGAGGGAGAAGGGAAAAAGCCCAGTTCTCCCAGCACAGACCCAGGTAACAGGCAAACCCAGGAGGTGCCCTGACACCAGCAAGGAGGGCTGGATCTGTGTGGTGAACAGTGGAAGGAGAGGAGAGTTTTTAAGAGGAGAAGTACAAAGGGTAAAGGTCAAAGATGTGGACTGTGAGCTAGAACAGAATTCCATGGAAACTGTCACTGTGAGTTCCCAACACAGCAATCCAAAGGGCAAACCAGCTGCTTGGCAGTGACCCTGAGGCCAAGGCTTCCTTTGGAGCCCCTCTGAGTCCAGCCTGAGCTGAGACTGTCTGTCCTGAGTCCCAAATATTTGGCCAGGCTGCAGGAAATGCTGACTGGCTTTATTTTTAACATTATCACCACTCAGGCACAGTGCCTCGGGCAGGCAGGCTCGTGACACATGTGGGTTTTTGTCCCTTCTGATTATGAGGAAAGGGATATTCATAGAATCATGGCATGACTAAGGCTGGAAAGGACCTCCAAGATCGAGTCCAACTGTTAACCCAGCACTGCTGTGTTCATCACTAGCCCATATCCCCAGCTGTCATATCCACATGGCTTTTGAACACTTCCAGGGATGGGGACTCCACCACTGCCCTGGGCAGCCTGTTTTAATGCCTGACCACGCTTTCTGTGAATAAATTTTTTGCTGTCATTGAATGTAGACCTCCCTGGTGCAACTTGAGGCTGTTTCCTCTCATCCTGCCTCATTTATATCTGTTTCTGGCTCCACATGGTAATCTTGTGCTAAAAACTCCAGCCCCAGGTCTTGCCTCCTGCAAACAAATTTCTTACCAGCTTTGAAAACCTGATAGATCTTTTATATTTTCTCTCCTCTCTCTTTTTCTTCTTTTTCTTTTTCTTTTTTCTTTTTTTTTTTTTTTTTTGTGGAATCATGTTTTAAACTGGGAAGTTTATAGCTTTCTACCTAATGGTTGTTGGGGGTTTCATTCCAGAGAAGATTCCAGATGGCTCAGCTGACAAACCACCAGAGGTCATGGAGGGTGTGACATCCAAGGAAGAGGCTACAGCAGTGCAGGAAGCCCTGGAAGGTTTGGGAATGGGGATGTGGAGAGCTGGGAGATGGTCCTGTGGGAATGGTGGGGAGTAATGTGGGAGCAGTGAGCCATGGCCCCCGTGCTGCCAAGGCCTGTTGTCTCTCCTGAGCCAGGGAATCTGCAGGCAAAGCAGGTTCACTCTGATTTTCAGAGCAGCACATCTCAGGATGGACAGCCAGCAGGTGAATGCAGCTCTCTGCCTCATATCACTGCACCCTGCACCTTCCTTTTCTTCCTCCTGAGATGCCAGCTCTTAAAGTGTCCCTAGGGATCCTCTCTGGTTGTGTGGTGTGGGATCTGCCTCCTCCACAGCCCCAGTGGTGCTGGAAATGGCAGTGCTGCGTGCCTCAGGGCCCCCTGGTTGGTTTGGGGAGGCAGGAGCCTCACTGTAGTTGTCTCTGACAAGCATAATTCATAAATTTCCACCTTTTTTCCTCTGGGTTTGGACTGGAAAATTAGTGGGTGAAGAGTGTAATTTCAGATCTCCTACAAAATTTAAGCCATTCAGAAAGAAATGCTGGGTTAATCTCTGCTTCAGCCTCCTCTGCCACCTCCTGGGTTTTGCTCCATGTTGCAAGGATTTTTCTGTCCCCACTGGGATGTCAGGATCTGCTTTGGCTCCAGGAATAAAAACCCCACTTTGGGACTGACAGAGACACATTTTCTTGCAGCTCCAGGACCTCAGCCACCTCCCTGCACAATCTTCATGAAGGCAGTGGAATTCCTGAAGAAAGTCAATGCTATCCGGGTCAGTTTAGCAGGAGGAGTGGGGAGGGAGGCTGGTTTATTCCCAAAGAGCTCCAGTCAGCCCCTTTCTGGGCCCCAGGGAATGAGCCATGGCTACTCCAGAGGCTGAGCACAAGAGGGAGCAAAGCCACCACTGCCCAGAGATGCAAAAGTGTGGCCAGGCAGAGTATGGAGCCCACAGTGCTGGCAGTGGACACACAGCCCAGCACTGCCTGCTGCAGAGGAGCAGCCAGCTCAGAAATGGTACAGGGTGCTCTTCCCTGTGCATTCAGAGATGGGATCCATTATTTGATGCTTCCGAGATGCCTGAACTCCTTTGATTCAGACACTTGTGTATGTTGGAGGGATTTTTGTATCAACTGTGGAATGTGCCTGTCCTACCAAGTCATCTCTGGGACCTCTCTGGTTGCCACATTGTGCTGCCTGCCTAAATTTGACATGGCAGAAAGAGCTGCTTAAAGCAACTAAATGGAATCCTGGAATGGTTTGGTTTGGAAGGGAACTTGAAGTTCATCTCATTTCAACCCCCTTGCTGTGGGCAGAGGCACCTTCCATTAGATCAGGGATACCTTCCACTAGACCACTATTCAAAAGAGGGGAAAAAGAAATTTCCTTTGTCTTTTCTGTTTGTGGAAGTCAGAGAGGTGTCAGCCAGCTCTCCTGCCCTGTCCTGCTGGGGTGTCCATGGTGTCCCTGCTCCCCTAACCACCACCTGTGCTCTTCCTCCCCAGTTTGTTCACAAGGCACTGGCCCACGAGCTGCTGAGCCTTCAGGGAGGCCCCACCTGTGCCTACTACCTGGCACTGGCCTGGACCTACATGCTGCGGGAAGACTTCTCCCGATGTGAGGAATGTCTGTGCGAGGCCGTTCGCATCGACCCCTTGGTAATTCCCGTGCAGTGCCAGCGTGTGAGAATACACAGCCCCTGCTTCATTCCCACTTCACCATTCCAGTGCTAGTCCAGAGCATTTCAGTGGGAGGCAGTCACACCAGGCTGTGGCTGCAGCACTGCTCTCTTTGTTATCCCGTTGTCACAGCCTCCTGTCACTCCCTGCACAGGCAGGCAGATCTCAGAGCCTGTCTCTGCCTCTCCCTCTGCAGCATCTGCCTTTCTTTTCTCTCTGAATAGGTATATCCTGATCCTCTGTCCCTGGGTGGGGCAGTCGGGTTCTGTTTCATGACAAACAAGGTTGCTATTGAGCTCTCTGCAAGGAAGGTGGCTTTGGGGAGGCAGACTGAAAGGAAGGCAGGGGGAAGATGACACCTGGGAATGCTGTGTGCAGGCAGGACACTGGGCAGGGAGCTGGAGGGGGATCCCATTGTTGGTGTCCTGCAGGCAACCCACTGACCTTAACTCTCTCCAAAAACCCAGCCCTGATATCACAGAATCATGGAATTGTTTAGGTTGGAAAAGCCCTCTGAGATCATCAAAACCAATCATTCCCCAGCACCAGTATGTTCACAATTAAACAATGTCCCCAAGTGCCACATCCACNTGGGCCATTAGCCTGCTTGCCCACCTGGGCACACCTGGCTCAGCTTCAGCTGCTGCCAACCAGCACCCCCAGGTCCTTCCTTTGCCACCAGGCAGCTTCCAGCCACACTATCCCCAGCCTGGCACACTGCACAGGGAGTTGTTGTGATAACACAATGAAACACTGCTCAGCTCCTCCTTTCTGCTGCTTGCAGTGTCCCAGCCCCCCTCTCAGGTGTTTCTCCCCTCCATGTCTCACTCCTGGTTTTTGGTGCACAGAATCCAAATGTCTGGGCTCAGAAAGGGCACCTGTGCTACCTGCAGAAGGACTTTGACAGAGCAAAGGATTGCTACGAGCGAGTCGTCAGCTTTGCGGAGGATGCTGTGGATATGCACTTTGTCTACCTGCGCCTGGGCTCCATCTACCTGGGAGAGAAAGAGGTGAGGAGCCAGCAGGGCTGTGGCTCAAAACAAAATCACTCCTGCAGCAGCAGTGGGGCCAGTGGGTGTCTGAGCCCCATGGAAACAGGGTGTTTGGCAAAGCCCTGTGTGTGGAGTGGTGCAGAGGGATGTGTCTGTCTCTCTCCTGGCAGTACCGCCGGGCCAAGCACATCTACCTGCTCGCCTGTGACAACTCTGCCTCCTGTCTCACCTGGCTGGGCGTGGGCATCGCTTGCTACAGGGTGAGTGCAGCTGCCTTCATGTCCTCTGGGCTTCATTTGGTGGCACAGGACACAGGGCTTGGCTTTTGCAGGATCCCCTTGTTTAAAGCAGCTCTTGGCTGCCTGTGAGCCAGTGCTCCCAAAGGCCGTTGTGTCCTGTGTGCTGTGACAGCCCCAGCGTGGCACCCGGATGGTGTCACCTTCAGCCCCTGCTCTGGGAACAGCCATCCTTTCCCCTCATCCCAGCTCCTGCCAGCAGCTCCTTCCCCAGGGTGTCATGGCAAACAATCTGGGCTCTGCTCTGAGTTCCTGCCTGCACATGACCTGCATGTCACCAAGGCACTGAGGGGGATGTCAGCAGGCAGGAATCTTGGTGTTTTCCCTGTCCAAGGGAATCCAGCACTTCTGAAGGGCTGCCAAGCCACCAGCAGTGCAGTATCTCCCCAAGGGACACCTTGCCAGGTTCTTCCAAGGGAGTTTGGCTGAGGAAGCAATCAGGGAAGGAATTTGAACTTCTGTTTCCCCCTTGGCCAAATATTTACCTCCTGGGAGGCTGTGGAATCGGGTTAGGGAGGTGAGTGGTGGCCTGGGCACCAGCTACCCCTGCATGCCCAGAGATGCTGCATGGCAGGAATAGGGAGCAGGAGCACAGCCAGGTTTCCTCATGGAGCTGGATCACTCAGTTCCTGAAGGTGAAGGGGTTTGCGCTGCTTTCCTTACAGCTGGAGGCTAATTTAGAAATAGTGTGTGGTCCCACGGGGGTCAGCAGTGGGAACCTCCTGCTCCAGACTGGAGATGTGGATGCTCTGGCACTGAGGATAACTCCTTGTGTGTGCCCTTAATCCTTTCCCCCACATTTCTCTCAGGGAAGCCCTCCTCGGAGCTTCTGTTGCACTGATTTCTTCTGCTGTTAGAGCAATGCCTGTTCAGTGGGGAAGCCCCTTCTGCCTGCTCTTTGCCATTTGACCATGCCTCTCCTTCTCTCCCTCAAGCTGGAAGAGATGCTGGAAGCAGAAGATGCTCTCTCTGAAGCCAATGCCCTAAATAACACCAACGCTGAAGTGTGGGGATATCTCGCCCTCATCTGCCTGCAGGTGAGTGCCCAGCCCCTGCCAGCCTGGTGGAGTGGGGGTTTATGAGGGGTTTATTGGGCTGGTGGGGGGTTGGCATCTGCTCATGAACCTGAAGAGCTGGTGTAGAGCTCTGTGATAAAAAGTTTGGGGGATGTGCTCAGGAAAGCTCGGGACAACGAGTGCTTGGATGGCAAAAGCAGCACCCTTAGGCACCGACTGCCCCAGGGCATGTCCTCCCTGCTGAGCTTCTTACAAATGTCATTTCACAGAGATCCCATGTCTTTCCTGGGCACCCTAAATCCGGGGAACCTATTGGGCTCCTTCATGACAAGACAGACATTGAGGGGCNAAAAGCCATGTGGATGTGGCACTTGGGGACATGGATCAGTGGTGGCCTTGGCAGTGCTGAGGGAATGGGTGGATTTGATGGTCTCAGGGGTCTTTTCCTGCCTGACCCACCCCAGGATTTGCTCCCCGCGCTGTGTTGCAGGGCGGGCGGCAGATGGAGGCAGAGCAGTGTTACAAATACACCGTCAAGGTTCGTGTCTGTGCCCGGCGGGGCGGGCGGGGCTGCGGGCAGCACGAACCGCTCACCCTGCTCCCTTCCAAGCTGGGTGTGCGGCGGTGCCACGGGACGATCCCTGTCCCGCCGGTGCCGCAGCCGAGCCACCGAACAGCCCCGTATCTCCCGGGCAGTCCCGCGCAGCCCGGCCCTAACCCCGCTCCCCTTTCCCGCAGCTCGGCCTGCAGAACGACGCGCTGCTGCAGGAGATCCGCGCCGCCCAGCACCGCTTCGGCTTCGGCGACCCTTCGCTCTGAGCCCCGGCACATAAAGTCACCTCGCCCCGAGCGCTCGTGCCCGGCTCTGTCGCGATCGCGGGGAGGGGCGGGGGGCGTGGCTAGCGCTGGGGGGCGGAGTTGGGGGGCGGGACA
>VXBC01011132.1:51554-76207 GCA_013399945.1 Ploceus nigricollis
CCTGGAACGTGGGGTTCCATGAGCAGGTCTGTCACCGTGCTTGGGGCACAGAGACAGCACCGGGGCTGCAGGGTCAGGAGGTGCTGGGGATGTCATTGGGACTGGAGGAGCTCAGGGCTTGGAGGTTCCGGGGGCATTCCTGGGGCTGGAGTGGTGTAATGGGATTCTCATCAGGACTCTGGGGCTTGGGGGTGTCACCAGGGCTGGGGGGAACTGGGGTAAAGAGATAACGGGGGCATCACCAGGCTTGCATCGTGAGGTTGACCCTGGGGCTGGGGAGACTCAGGACATGCAGACAGTAGGGTGGGTGCTAATGGGACAGGGGACCTCGGGGCANGGGAGGGGGGCCCGGGGGGCGTAGAGGGGGCGATGGGGGGGTGTCCAGGCTGGGGTTCCATCCCCCCGATGATCCCGGTGCTGGCAGCCTGGCAGCGTCCCTACCTGAACATCTTCAAGCACTTCCGTGTGGAGGAGTGGAAGCGCTCTGCCAAGGAGGGGGATGTGGCTGCCCTCACGGTAACGGGGCCACCATGGGGTGGGGGGCACTGGCCAGGGGTGGGCAGTGCTGACCCACCCCTCATCTTACCCTGGTTTCCAAAGGACACAAGGATGAAGGGAACAATCTACCGGATCCGAGGCTCCAACCCAGCCAGCAGCTACCTGCAGCTGCCACGGGCAGGGACACAGTCCCTGGGGCTGACAGGGCGCTACCTCTACCTGCTCTTCAGGCCCCTGCCCCACAAGCACTTCCTCGTGCACCTGGATGTCACCACTGAGGTCCGTGACACGGGGTGGCCTCTTAAACTGCCATCATGGCTGATTGAAGGACTGGGGATGGCACTGGTGGGCTTGGGGGCTGCAGGATGTGGCTGCTCTGTGCTGCTGGTGGGTCACTCCAGGCTGGAGATGGTTTCCATCCTGGTGGCATCTCCGCCAGGGCCAGGGGACATGGAGGGGACAGGGCCACATGCCTTCTCCTCTGCAGCACTTCCCTGCCAAAGCCACCAGGGTGACTAAAGCTCCGTGTGTGTCTGTGTCNTCACCAGGGCTGGGGGGAACTGGGGTAAAGAGATAACGGGGGCATCACCAGGCTTGCATCGTGAGGTTGACCCTGGGGCTGGGGAGACTCAGGACATGCAGACAGTAGGGTGGGTGCTAATGGGACAGGGGACCTCGGGGCATAGAGGGGGCAATGGGGGGGGGTCCNAGGAGAACCAGGTGGTTCGCATCTCCTTCTCCAACCTCTTCAAGGAATTCAAATCCACGGCCACCTGGCTCCAGTTCCCCTTCGTCTGTGGGGCAGCCAGCGAGGGCACGGCCCGGCGGGGTGAGGAGCTGGGGCTGGGCTGGCACATCACCACCAGAACTAATTGTTAGGAAGTAAATTGTGTTCTCAAGTTGGCTCGATGTGTTTGAAGAGAAGCTGTGGCTGCCTCATCCCTGGGATTGTCCAAGGCCAGGTTGGATGAGGCTTGGAGCAACCTGGGCTAGTGGAAGGTGTCCCTGCCCAAGGCAAGGGATGGAATGAGATGGGTTTAAACGTTGTCTCTCCCACCCCAAACCATTTCAGGATTTTATGATAACAGTGGTGGACCTGAGCAGGAACCCCTCTGCAGCCAGGTCAGAGCTGTAGCTCCTGTTTGGGCTGTCCCCTGCCCCTGTTCTCCCAAACAGTGGGGTGCAGTGTCAGGCCAGGCATGGAGGTGGTGGGATGCCTGCCTGTCCTTCCCCACCCTGAGCCAACAAGACATGTTTTCCCATCTCCCACTTGGCACGGGCCTGGTGGGAATCTTGCCTGGTAAATACTTCATACTGAGCCCTGTGACCCTCGTGTGTCCTGTACAGCAAGTTCCATGTCTGTAGCCTCTTTCCCACCTCCCTTTTCCCAGCTGTCCTCTCCTCCCCAGGTGTCCCCGGAGCAGCCCCGGCTGACGTGCGCTGGACGTGCCTGGTGCTGGACCTGCCCTCCATCCTGGCCCTGTACCTGAGCCGCAGGTACAGCCACCTCAGGGGGGTCAAACTCTGCTGCAACCTGCTCGTGAAGAACCTCTGCACCAGTGACCTGCTGTTCCAGCCAGGTGAGGAGCCCAGAGCTCAGGCTGGCCTCTGCTTCCTCCTGAGACTCCAGCCCAGCCTGAGGGGAGCCCATGGGGGTTCAAGGCTGAGTTTGCAGCCCTGGCAGAGCACGGGGCTGCTGCTGCTCTGTGATGTGAACAGAAAGGGCAAAATACTCGGTACAATGTTAAGTTTCCACACAGGCAGGGACACCTTCTACTGTCCCAGGTTGCTCCAAGCCCTGTCCAACCTGGCTTTCGACACTGCCAGGGATCCAGGGGCAGCCACAGCTGTTCTGGGCACCCTGTGCCAGGGCCTGCCCACCCTCCCAGGGAAGAATTCCTTCCCAATATCCCATCTAACCCTAAACCTGGTAGTTTGAAGCCATTTCCCGTTGTCCTGTCCCTCCAGGCCCTTGTCCAAAGTCCCTCCCCATCTCTCTTGGAGCCCCTTTAGGCACTGGAAGGAAATCTGGAATCGAATACAATCTTCCAAACTCTGGAGGAAAGTATCCTCTGATTTTCCAGCTGTAAAAGTGAATGAAAAGAGCAAAGTTAAATATCTTTCTAAGGTTAGAAATTTTTTCAGGGGTAAAAATGAAAGGTGTCATCAAGCCTCACTTCTGCAAGACTTGTGCTTTTATCTCCTGGAAGAGCCTGTGCTTTTTTAGTGTCAAAAATTTTCCAACCTGCTTTTTTTATCCACCTGCTCAGTGTGGCAGAGGTACTTTGGTCAAATCCTTTGTTTTCTCTCTTTCCTTTTCTGTGTTGGAATTCTGTCTGAACTGCCTGGCCTGCTGGGAAGCATCAGTGAGGAAGAAGTTATAGGGACTGCTTTGAAATTCCTGAAACTTATTTTATCTTTCCTGAAACCTTTTTCACTTTCCTAAATTTAAAAATTCATGGAGGAAAAAAAGAAAATGGGCAATGAGCCTTAAGAGAAATCATGTGAAACTGCTGAATCAGTGAACAGAAATGACATGAATCTTGAGCCTGGGGGTTTATAACTGAAACCCAAGGGTTTATGCTCTGGGCTCTTCTTTGGAGGTTGAGAGTTACAGGAATCACCTGTGCAGGGTGGGTTTGTTGCAAACCTCAGGCTTGTGCTCTTTGTTTCTCCAGTGGGAAGTGGTGTGTGCCTGTATCCCACAGGGAGTGGGATTTCAGGCAGCTCCCTGGGCTTGGAGAGCTCACTGTGTGTGTGTGTCCCTGTCCTGCCAGGTGTGACATTCAGCAAGGCCAGCCTGGGTGACCTGTCCTGCCGCGGGGTGGCTCCCATGCCCCGGGAGTTGGCCTTCCCTGTGCCCAAGGGGGAGAAGTGGCACGACCTCTATGACTACATCAGGTAAGGCTGCTCTGATCCCACTGCAGCTCCCAGACCTCCCTGCACCCCTGGGAGGGGCAGGATGGGCAGGGCCACTTAAGGAATGACAGATCAGGTGAACCTGGGGCTCAGCTGGGTTTTGGTCCCCTCACCTGCAGCATTTAAATGTTGGTAACAAAGACACTCTTAGTGTCATCTGCCTTTGGTACCCCTGTGTTTGGAGGACCATGAGGCACAAGGGAAGGGGTCTGACAGGAGACAGCAGAGAGGCCTCTGCCAGGCTGAGGTACCAAGTGGCATTGCCAGGTGCCAATGCAATATCCCAGTGACACGGTGCCTTCTTCTGGTTCTGCTCAGGTTCCCATCTGAGGGGGATAAGCTGCTGCACGACTCCATCCAGAAGAGCTTCCCACATCCTGTGGCAGGTGGGAATGCTGGGCACGGCAGCCAAGGCTGTGCCACCCCCCTTGGGTGCCCTGGGTTTCCAAAAGAGCTCGACCTGCTCCTTGTGTTGCGCAGGTAACCAAGTGCTGGAGGAGCCCGGCCGCCCGCTGACCCAGCCAGTGACACTCTCCAGAGCAGTGTGTGACCTGTCCCTCACCCAGCAGATAAGCAGTCCCAAAGCTGTAAGTGCACTGTGGAGGAGGCTGCAGCTCCTTCCTTCCTGCTTCCCATGGAGCTTTTCCCTGCATCTGTGTCTTCAATTAAGATGTAGAAGCTGCTTGTTGTCATTGGCAGCTGTTCCAGGCACGGTCTGGTGACCACAGCCCTGCAGTGACTGCCTGGGGGTTCAGTGTGGTGCAGCACAGAGACAGGAGATGTGCCAAGTACCTTGGAATCTCCAGACATCCATCTTCTCTGTCTCTGTGGAGGCAGCAGATTGGTGTGTCTGCAAATTATAGATCAGGCAGTGAGGTCTGGAGACTAAGGAATGTGAGCAGTGCCCTCAGGGAGCAGCAGTGTGTGGAGCTGGCATTGCTGGGGCTGCAGGCAGCTGCCCTCAGCTTGGGTTCCCCTTCCCCAGTGGGGCTGATGTGAGAGCTGGTGTCCAGTGTGGTGGTGGGTGTTGGGAGAGGGACTGGGGGAAGCCATTCTCATGCTGTGGAGAGGGAGCACTGAGGAGCACAACCTCTCTTATTAGAGAGTGCCCAAAAGATGGCCATGAGGTGGTGAAGGGTCTAGAGGGGAAGAGCAAGAGGTGCAGCAGTCACTTGGTTTGATCAGATGGAGAAAAAGAGACTGAGATCAGACCTTGTCAGGGGCTGCAGCTCCTCCCAAGGGGCAGCTCTGATCTCTGCTCTCTGTGACAGGGACAGGACTCAGGGAATGGCTAGAGCTGTGTCAGGGCAGGTTTTAAGGGATATTAGATAAAGATTCTTCCCTCAGACGGTGGTTGGGCTCTGACCAGTCTCCCCAGGGCAGTGGTCCAAACCTGCCAGAGCTCCAGAAGCATTTGGACAAGGCTCTGGTTTGCTGTCTGGAGGAGATGAACTGTGCACAGACAATGCTGGGGGTGTAAGGAGAGGGCTGGTTAACAACCTGGCCAGGCCAGGTACCCACAGGGCTGCTCTCCCTCCACATTTTTTCCTCCTTGTTTGTGTTGCTATGAAGAGCCCTCAGGACAGATGTGGTTGTCTCCCTGTCTCTGCCCTGGGCAGGTGGAGGGCACTGGGAGGAGAGCTGAGCTCTGAGGCTTTCCTCATTCTCAGGTGCCACATCGGTGTCCTGCCATCACGAAAAGCATCCCTGAGGTTCACCTGGCAGTCCCAGGGCCTCTGGGAGCTGTGCCTGCTGGGGACCCCAGGCTGGAGAAGAAGCAGAAGCTGCACAGTGCAGGGGACACGAGGCAGCCACTGCCACTCAGTGATGGTGGCATCCATGTCTATGCTCATCAGAGGAGGGGACAGACAACCCGAGCTGTCCCTGGCTCAGAGGAGGTGTGTGAAGTTCTGGAGGGTCACAGGGTGGCTTTGGGGTATTTCTTTGGGGTATTTCCCTTTATTTCTGATGAAGGGAGAGGGGGAACACAAGGTTCACGCTGGAGTTTCAGTTGAGCTCACGGAGTCCAAAAGATGCAGAGGAGCAGTTCTTCCCACTAGCACCCTACCTGCCTTGACAGAGGGACCCTGTGTTCAAATGTGCTGCCCTTAAGCCACAGGTGTGCCCAGGTGTGTACAGGAAGGGCTCTGGCCCTTATGCCATCCCACAGGTGAGCCCCAGCCTGCAGGACAGCCCTGGAAGTGACCAAGGCCAGGTTGGACAGGGCTTGGAGCAACCTGGGACAGTGGAAGGTGTCCCTGTCTGTGGCCAGGGGGGTGGAAGTGGATGGACTTTAAGGTCCCTTCCCACCCAAACCAGTCTGGGATTCTCACAGTGGCCCCAGGGCATCACTGGGGCTGGATGGGAGAGCTGCTTAACTCAGAAACCCCAGCTCCTCCTGCTGCCAGCTTTGACTCTGCCAGGTTAAATGCTTTCAAGTTGTCCCCTCTGACAGGAGAAACCCAAAGCTGCCTCTGTGCTTCAGAGAGCCAAGCCCTGGGGTTGGGGTGCCCCTTGGAGGATGGACCCCAGCCTGGCTCTAAGCATGATGGTGCTGTCTGTTTTTCTTTTCCAGGAGCTTGTACCAGATCCCATCCTGAAGCTGAGAACAATTATTGGCTTTGGAGGCTGCAGCACCAAATGGGTCAGTGGCTTGGGTGATCTGGGGAGTTGATCTGTCATTGTGTGGCCAGGATATGGATGTTTTGGAGGTGTGACGTGCAGCTGAGTGTGGCACTGATCCCACAGTGGGTGGGCCTGAGCATCCATGACAACTGCTCTGCTGTTAGGATGGTGAATTAAAAATTATGGGGCCCATTAGACAGAATCATAGGATGGAAAAGCCCTCTAAGGACATCAATTCCAACTGGTTTTCCCAGGAATCCCAGGCCTTCCACTGACCCATGTCGTCAAGTGCCACATCCACATGTCTTTTAAATCCCTCCAGGGATGGTGACTCCAGCACTGCCCTGGGCAGCTGTGCCAGTGCCTGACAACCCTTTCTGTGAAGTTTTCCCAATATCCAATCTAAACCTCTCCTGGCAAAACTTGAGGCCGTTTCCTCCCTTCTTCCCTGGGAGCAGAGCCTGACCCTCAGCTGGCTGCCTCCTCCTGTCAGGGAATTGTGGAGACCCAGAAGGTCCAGGCTGAGCCCCCCCCAGCTGCTTCTCATCAGACTTGTGCTCCAGACTCTTCACTAAATTTCACTTCCTTTTAACACATTAAACCTGGTCCTGCTTTGTTGGAGGCTGGAAAGGAAGGGCTGTGTTTTGGGTCGTTTCTGTGGCACGCTGGGCCTTGCTTGTGGTCTGTGTTAGGGTAAAGGAAGGGTTGGTTTGGTTCAGTCAGTTCAAGGCTCTGCCAGCAATGTCATTTTCCTTGGATCTGCTGTTCAATAGTAGGGAAGGGACCTTAAAGCCCATCCCATTCCATCCCCTGCCACGGGCAGGGCCACCTCCCACTAGCCCAGGTTGTTCCACACCCCATCCAGCCCGGCCTTGGACACTTCCAGGGCTGGGAAGAGCTCAGTGCCTGGGCTGTGGGGCAGTTCTGGAGCCATGTCCCCCCTGTCTCGGTGCTGCAGGCTCTGTGGACACAGGACAGCACGGCCGTGGTGTACCCCTGCCACGCCGTCATCGTCGCCCTGCTCCTCAGGACTGGCGAGCAGAGGTTCTTCCTTGGCCACACGGACAAGGTGAGTAGCCCTGGCGAGCCTTGATGGCAGCGCTGTCCGTGCCCCCTGCGGCTCTCCGGGCTCCTGGCTGGCCGTGCTTCCCGCAGGTGGCGGCGCTGGCGCTCGGCGGGAGCGGCACCGTGCTGGCCTCGGCGCAGGCCGGGCCCCGCGGCCTGGGCCGCCTCTGGGACTTCCCCACGGGAACCTGCCTCTGCCTCTTCAAAACCTACCTGCAGTCCCTCGTGTCCCTCAGGTGGGTGGCAGTGCGTGCAGGGGTGTGTTCAGCATCGCAGCACAGCAGCTTCTCCGTGCTATTCCTGCCTGATGGACCAGGGATGAATTACAGCTGCCTGTGTTTGTCACCGAGCCTGCTGGCAGCTGGCCTGGATATGCTGCCAGCTCTGTGCTGAGCTTATCCCTCAGGTCTTGCTGTCTCCCCATCCCCACAACTTGTCCCCTTTTATGCCCTGTGAGGATGAACCCAGGGTACAAGGAGCTCTCCAGGTCTCTCTTCTTGCAGCTTTTCCCACAGTGGAGCTGTTCTGTGTGGTGTCGGGAAGGACGTGCACAGCAAAACGGTGAGAGCTGACACTGGGGCTGGGAGGTTTCCCTGAGAGAGCTGTTCTCCCAGATTCTGTAGTTATTTTCCAGGCAAACCTCTGCTCTCAGCTTCCCTAGACATGTTCTTGGGGGACATCCCTTTCTCCTTAGCTGCCTAGAGAATACTTTCCCTCTGCCTGATGCTTGTGGGTGTTCCTCAGCTGCAAGCAAACAAATCCTTTTGGAAGCAGCTGGAGACACCTGCTGGGTTTGTGCTTTGGGGCTGTTCTGTCCCTGGAGTGGTCCCAGCTAGGACCCAGGCAGGGTGATGGGATTATATCTTTATTTTAATAGCATTTAGGGCAAGATGTGAGGTGAAATCTTCCAGCTCCAGGCATCACTGTGGGAAGGGATGCCTGGCACTGGAGCTGCTACCCAGCTTTGTAGCTGGGGATGACGCAGATCCCACGTGCAGCAGTCAAAAATAAACTTGTTCCATGGGACTGGGGGTTTTGTTTTGTCAGTGGAACTGTTTTTTATCCTTTAGTGACGACCATCAGCAATTAGCTGTGCCATCACTAAGTGAAGGAAAAACCACACAGTGCTCTGTGTTTTTCCCAGCACGTGGCAGTGTTCTGTGATCCGTGTGGGAGCTGGGGAGGTGGGATTAGTGGGGTGTAAGCAGGGTGGGAGAATGGGGGTGCTGGGGGCGTACCTCTCCCAGGGTGATGTCTCAGCCCATCCCAGCCTCTGAAGTGATGCTGGGTTTGGTTTTAACTCTGTTCTGGAATGCAGAGCATCCTCCTGCATTTCTGCAGGCATCTTCCCCTTTGCTTTGGGCAGAGAGTTTGGCTCTTGCTCCTGGTGATGGGCACTGAGGGCACACAGACCTGTACTGAGCAGTGGACACGTGCTGCCTCCTGCTCCCTCAGCCCTGGGACAGCTCCTATATCCCAGCAGGCAGAGTTCCCACTGCTCTGTGGATTTTCTTTCCAAGTTGCCAGTTTCCCTGTTGCCAGGCAGCCCTGGGATTTAGAACCTCTAATTATGGATTGCAGACAAGGATATTGCCATGAAGCTTTGCAAAGCTCTTGGTCTGTCCTAAACCCTCTGTGCAATGGGTTATATTTCCCTGCTCCAGATCTGTTATCAATACTTTGTGCCCAGCTCTGGAGCAGCTGTGGGATGAAAAGCTCTTCTGCTGCCAAGGTTTTGAGCAGCTCTCCCA
Organism: Ploceus nigricollis; assembly: GCA_013399945.1. Taxonomy (NCBI): domain Eukaryota; kingdom Metazoa; phylum Chordata; class Aves; order Passeriformes; family Ploceidae; genus Ploceus; species Ploceus nigricollis. The sequence goes on from VXBC01011132.1 coordinate 60,413, forward strand.
TTGTATTTTCTTGCTTCAGATGGTGGTGGTGTGGAACACTGCTCAGGTGACCTGTGGTGGGGGTGTGACTGTGCTGGCCAAAGCACACACAGATGTGGACATCCAGGCCATGAAGATTGCTTTCTTTGATGATACCAGGTTGTGTGCCAGGAAAAGAAATTGAAAGTATTGATTCTTAGATACTGGGAAGAAATTGTTCCCTGGGAGGCTGGGGAGGCCCGGGCACAGGGTGCCCAGAGCAGCTGTGGCTGCCCCTGGATCCCTGGCAGTGTCCAAGGCCAGGCTGGATGGGGCTTGGAGCAACCTGGAATAGTGGAAGGTGTTGCTGCCCATGGCAGGGGGTGGAATGAGATGAGCTTTAAGGTCCCTTCACCTCAAACCAAAATAAATATTTTATTTGATAACTCTGGCGTGGCTGGGGGGAGTTGTGGTGCTGCAGCCATCTGGTTGTCGTTCCTGCTCTCAGTCCTTGCTGTCAGTGGCCCTTGGGACACTGCCCTTCCCTCAGGGGCCTGGGGAGCCCTGCCCTGGTGCTCAGGCCGTGTCTCCCGGGACAGGATGGTGTCGTGTGGCCGGGACAACATCAGGCTGTGGCGAGTGCGGAGTGGAGCGCTGCGCTCGTGTCCCGTCAACCTGGGCGAGTACCACTCCCTGGAGTTCACCGACCTGGCCTTCGAGGCGGGGCCCGAGCAGGAGCCGGAGGAGCGTGCACTGTAAGGGCCTGTCACTGTCACCTGTCCCGGGCAGCCCCGCAGGAGGGAGCTCTGCAGCTCTCCCTGCTTAGCATTCGCCTTCCCCCTCGACCACGGTGCTTTGCTGGGCTTCTCCCTCAAAATACAGCTGCCTTCTGGAGCTGGGAGAGGCTCTCCCCACTCAGCACGTGTCACCTCCCAAAAGGGGTTTGGCTGCTTACAGAACAACCTCTTTCCTCTTGCCATGCTGCTGTTGTGCCATATTTAGTGACTCTCTCCCCACCTGAAGCTCTCTGTTGGATTCCTGGGTCAGCGGGAGGAGCCTGGTACACATCCTCTTGCATACAGACACACACTTTGTTGTTTTATTTTAATCATCAAAGCCAGACCTTTGTTGCCACCCCATGTTGTCCCACAAAGGCAGAACTGTCAGCTCAGTCAGCCTGTGGCAGAGGGAGGCTTCTTTCTGGAGTTTATGGCAAGCTTTTAGCTCTTTTGCTAATTTCTATTCCAAAGGGTCAGGAAACTAAATAGGAAGCTCTGACTTCTTTGGAGGTGTGTTGAACACTTGGACACCTTGTTGACCTCTTATATTACTTGTGAGCCAAGATTGCTTTACACAAACAAGGTAAACCAAGGTAGTTTTTCACTAAAAGCAAGTCTCTCCTGTTTTTTTTTTTTTCACAGCTTTGTGTGCAGCAGGAGTGGCCACGTGCTGGAGGTGGACTACAAGAACATCTGTGTGCGGAGTGCACGGCGCCTGCTGCCTGCACAGCCCCAGGGGGACGGGCAGGAGCAGGCAGGGAACAGCTCAGGTGGGAGCAGGAACAGGCAGGGAAGAGCTCAGATGGGAGCAGGAACAGGCAGGGAAGAGCTCAGATGGGAACAGGAGCAGCTCAGGTGGGAGCGGGCAGGGAGAGGGTGAAAACAACCAGTGACCACCTCCACCACCATCAGGGTCAGAAATCTGCTCAAACCAACCAGCTCTTTACCTGCTGCTGAAGGATTATTTTGGGGTTGATTAGATCATTGCTATTTGCCTCTTAAGGACTGCAAATAATCTTCCTTAGTACAGCAAAGTATCATTTTAAGAAAGATTTTAGCATTTTAAATGCTGATTGCACTTTCAGAGAAACACTACTTTTAGAAACATGAGGCAAGGTCTTCATTTGCTGATGGGAGGCTTAATGGAGGGATGGAAAAAGAACTAAGATTAACAAAAAAGATGAATTTGGGGATTTTTTCATTTTTCAGCTGGTGCAGAGCGTTTGGGGAACCTTTGTTGCTCTACATTAAGTAGACCAACTTTCAGCTCTTCCATTAACTTGAACAGCAGGAAGAATTCACTTTCAAGTGTGATTGCTCTGATATCTTAAAACTTTGTGCATAGTTTGCTTTGGCAAATGGAGCTAATTAATCTATAATGTGGCCTTTGAGAGGCATGTAACTGCAGTTCTCACTTCATGGGCAAGAAAGGGCCCAAGAGGAGATGAAGCAAAGTTGTTGGTGCCTCCTGGTCTCAGTGCTGGCTCTGACTTATGGCCTTTATACCTGAATTTAGGTTGAATATTGGGGAAAATTTCTTGACTGAAAGTGTGGTAAGGCATTGGAACAAGCTGCCTATTCTATCCCTGTGGATGGGGCACCTGGGGACATGGGCTGGTGGGGGGATAATTGTTGGGCTCAACGAGGTTTTCCAACCTTGATGATTCTATGAATCAAAAACTCCCAGTCTGTAGGTCTGTATCTCCCTTCTGCAGAGAGGCTTTGGCACAGGGCAGTGAAAGGGTTTGTACCTCAGGCAGTTAATCTGGGATATCCTTTGCTACAGGATCCTGTTTGAGGCAAAAATAGGGCAGGGGTGGGAATTTTCTGTGCCTGGCAAGAGTTTCACAATGGTAAAGAGGAGTTTGGAGCCCTGAGAAGGGCTGGCTGAGACCCTTCAGCCTGTTCTGCCAGTCACAGTGGGGTTCCTGCATCCTCCTCAGGCTCCAGCTTGGTGTGTGTGGACTACCAGACTCAGCTCTTGGATGGGCCCGCTCTCAGGATGAGTTTTCTTGTTTCACCTGTATAAGGAGGTGTTGTTTTTTGGGTTTCCAGGCCCTGGGATTGCTATAAACAGTATCAGCATGTCCTTGACCTTCTGTGCCACGGGATCAGAGGATGGCTACATGAGGCTGTGGCTACTGGACTTCTCAGCTGCTATCCTAGAGGCAGGTGAGTAGAGGTGGGAGTGGTGCTTCCGAACTCCACATCTCCTGCTGCAGATCCAGAGCTCCACTGCCACAGCTCCCACAGCAATCCTCGTGAGTCAGGGCTGTGTTACGTGTGCTGCCTCCAGGGCTGACTGCCTTGGAAGTCTTCAGTGGCAATTATTCATGTTTATTCTTGTAACTCATAGGAAAAAAGTAGGATCTCCTGGGAGAGAACAGACTTTCCATCTTGATTTCTGTCCCCTTCTAGCCACGGCTCATCTGTCCATGAAAAATTAGGGGAGAAGTCGAGCAGTTCTTGATTGTTTTTGAAACAATCACCATTACAGCAGAGCCCAGGGATGTTAGGAAGGGCAGAGACTAATCTCTCTAATCTGTCACAACTCACACCTGCAAGTGTTCAGTCTTCAGGTCGTGGGCTGCTCATTCCTGTGGGCATTGCTTTCCTAAACGTGGGTCTGTAGCTGTGTTCCAGCTGCTCCTTTCCCAGAGGATTTGTTGACTCCTGTGTCTTTCCCCAGAGCATGAGGCTCCAGTGAGTTCTGTCTGCATCAGCCCAGACAGCCACAAAGTCCTGTCCACGACAGCTGCTGGGAGTCTGGGCTACCTGGATGTCCAGGCCCGGGACTACAACACGCTGATGCGCTCCCACGCGGGCTCCGTGCTGGCCTTCGCCGTGGAGGGCAAGTGGAAGCAGATAGCAACAGTGTCCCAGGACAGCACCATCCGAGTGTGGGACCTCACCTCCAGGCAGCAGGTGGGTGAGACAAGAGGCAGGTGGTGTCTCATGTTTGGTCCAATTATCAAAGCCCCACAGTTCAGGAGCCCTCCCTGAAGCCTGAGGGGAACTGTGGGCAAGAGACCCTTTGGAAATACAGAGTTCGGAGGTGTTGTTAGACAAAACTATTTCCTTTTCCTCCATCTTTTGAGGATTGCTTTTTAGCACAAACCATAACACCCAAGGGCTTTATCTGAGTGCCCAAAGACCCAGGACTTCAGTGGGCTTTGGATCCATCCAGGCAGCAGCAGGGACATGCTCATGGTGGAGATGTGAGACTGATCAGTTGTTGGGTCCAGCTGCAGCTCCAGTCCTCTCCAGCTTCATGCCTGTGGTGTCTCTTCCCTGCAGCTCTATGACTTCTCAGCTGCAGAGGAAACTCCGTGTACTGTGGCCTTCCACCCCTTCTGGAAGATGCTGGCCTGTGGCTTTGACAGTGGGGTGGTGAGGACCTTCAGCCTGGCTGCCTCTGACCTCCTGCTGGAGCACAAGTGAGTGAAGTGGGAGCTACACGGGGTCTAACAGGGTGTCCTGGTGATGAGACAGAGCCACAGTGACAATCATGGAGCTCCACAAGCCTCAGGTCCCAGCTGGGTGGGTTTGGGGCAGATCCCGCTGTGCTGAGGCTCCAGGTGGTGAAAGCCCAAGCTATGAAAGCCATGAGGGCTTTCTTTGTGATTTCCTAGTGGACAGCAGTAGGAAAGAGCTTGTCCTAGAGAGCAGCTGGGCAGGGGGCCCTTGTGAGCCTCAGTGTGGATGCTCCAAAGGGAGAAGGAGCAGGTTCCATCCAGGCTGGAGCCTGCGCTTGCTGCTCGGTTTTCTGACAAGTCGGAGTGTTGGTTGTCCTGGACTGCTACAGGGGCGAGCACAGCTGCAGGGGTCCTGCTCTGTTCCTGGTTAATTTATTCTCTTGGGTTTTTCACTGTGTTACACTCAACATCACCACTGTTCCCTCTGTCTGTGATTCCTTCTTCTCTTCCCTTTTTCCACGTTTTCTGCCCTCTTTCAGGCAGCACCGCACTGCGGTCACCGGCCTGACCTTCTCTCCCGATGGCAATTTGATGTTCAGCTCCTGCTTGCAGGGAACTCTGGCTCTGTACAGATTTGTGGAACGGAAAATCCAGGTTCTGAGAGTCCTGGGTAAGACTCTGGGGTTGGGGTTGCCTTTCTTCTTTTTCTGTATTAGCACAGACATCCTGACACCAGAGCCAACCCAAACTCAGCCTGCTTGGAGTGATATTTCCCAATGAACCTTCTGAGCTTTGTCATTTCCCCCTGCACTGGGCATTGCTGAGGCACCTCCAGTCCTGAGGTCAGTTCTGGGTCCCTCACAAGACAGACACTGAGGGGCCGGAGCGTGTCCAGAGCAGGGAACAGAGCTGGGGGAGGGGCTGGAGCCCCAGGAGAGGCTGAGGGAGCTGGAAAGGGGCTGAGCCTGGAGAAAAGGAGGCTCAGGGGGGCCCTTCTGGCTCTGCACAACTCCTGACAGGAGGGGACAGCCGGGGGGGTTGGGCTCTGCTCCCAGGGAACAGGAACAGCACAAGGGGAAATGGCCTTAAGTGCCAGGGGAGGTTTAGATTTGATCATGGGAAAATTTCTTCATTGGAAGGGTGGTCAGGCACTGGCACAGCTGCCCAGGGCAGTGGTGGAGTCACCATCCCTGGAGGGATTTAAAAGCTGTGTGGATGTGGCACCTGGGGACATGTTTTAGTGGACTTGATGATCTTAGAGTGCTTTCCCAACCTTAATGATTCTGTGATTTCTGTTTGTACCTTCTGTGTGAGCAAACCCCAGTGACTGCCAGCACTTCCCTACCTGTCCTTGTTCAAACTTTCTCATCCTGCTGGTGTGATGACTTCATTAATGTGCTGGGGTCACAGAGATTTATCCATGCCCAAGCCCTGACTCTTTCCATTCTGTACATGTGCAATTTAATTTGTTTGAAGTGGATTGTTGCCCTAATCCTGCCTGCAGCAGAGCTGCTCTGTGCTGGTGAATGGAGCTGGTGGAGGGCTGGAGGCAAGGCAGGGGCAAGGCAGTTTGGAAGAATTAGTGTCACATTTAATGTATACTTTGAAAATGAGTTGTGACAGCACAAGCTTGGGCAGGGAAAGGGAACTCTGATTTTTATAGTGTGCAATATTGCACAAAGAGGAGGAACCTGCCCCAGGAAGTGTGCAGGAGAAGGAACAGGGGTTGGAGGAATCAGGGAATTCATCCAAAATAACCCAGGTTTGGTGTCAGCGCTGCAGGTGGACTCTGGTGACTCTGCTCTGAAACTGTGTTTGCTGCCTGGTCACGTTCCAGGGACAGAACAGTGGAATTCTGGTCATGGAATAAATACAGAGAATTGCTGTAATTTCTGTGATTTTCAGACCTCTGTGTCTCTCTGCCCTCTGGACTGACATCAGTGTGGTGGCGTTCAGCACTGACCTCATTCTGCTATGGGTTCAGACACCCAGGCTGCAGCTGAGATCTCAGAGCTCCTCATCACAGCCTCTTGTAACACTAAAAAATTAGCCCTAAAATCAATTTCATTCCTTTGACTTTGTTCTGCTCTCCTTGAAAACGCTGCATGTTCACTCAGGCAACAAGCTGTGCATCTCAACCTTGTTTTTGAGGTGGTTCACTGCACATTCTGGGAGTGTAAATAACATTTGTAGCCTCTCCTACAGTACAGGTTGCTTTTTTTCTCAGGCTGCAGGAGAAGCTGCAGCTGCTGCCCAGCAGCACCATCAGAGTGGGCTTTGCTGCTCCTCACTCTCTTGCTGTGTCCCCCAGGCAATGTGGTGGCCCGGGATGCTGGGAGTGGCGTGGACACTCTGGTGGTCAGTGGGGACAGTCGCCTGCTGGCCTTCGTGGGGCCCTCCAAGTACGTGGTGACAGTGATGGAGGCCTGCTCACTCGATGAGGTACCCAGCAGAGTCCCCTCACTCCTGGGGACAGGGCTGTCCCCTGGAAACTCCATAGGCAGCATCCAGGGAGGTGGATCAGGGCGTAGGGCTGACAGTGAGCTCCCTGTTTTCCCTTCTCTGAGACAGAAATAACAAATTCAAGGTTTCTTCTCCTCTGCCTTCATTCCCCTCTAAAGGTAATTTGGAGAGGTGCTGTGGAGGCTGTCAGCTCTCACCTCTCTCTTGACCTGCTCTCCTGGGCATGGCGTGGACCTGCAGCCTCTCATTAAGTGGGAAGGGGAGGGTCCAGGGGGCTCCATAGCCTCGTGTTAGGAGCACAGGAGCAATCCTGAGACTCCTGCAGTGGTTGTTCAGTGGCTCTTTGTTCCACAGCTGCTGAGGGTGGACATCAGCATCCTGGACCTGCACAGCACCATCTTGGACTCTGCAGTGAAGGTCTGCTTTGGTCCTGTGCCTCAGGGCGAGCTCCTGGTATCCACTTCCTCCAATAAAATCCTTGTGCTTGATGCAAAAACCGGACGGCTGGTGCGAGAGGTAGGACACTGAAATTCATCCACGAGGTCTCCTGTGGGGGCTGGGCACTTCTTGTCTCTCTGGGAGGTTAAATGAGAGAAAAACTCCTCCTGGAGCTCACAGGCTTCAAAGAAACACAAGTGGGAAGCCTGCAGCTGTCCCAATGTGCTCGTGCTCAGGGTGAGCGAAGCTTGTCCTTGTTTTCCACACTGTCACACTACTTTTCTCATGCTGAAATGTAAATAAGGATATGAGCCAGCTCAGCTAAGGCTGCTGGTGCCATTTCTTGTCCTCAGGTGTCCCCTGTGCACAAGCTGAGCTGTTCCTCCTTGGCACTGAGCAAGGATGGCCAGTACCTGCTCACTGCTGGTGAGAAGGTCATCAAAGTGTGGGACTATCGGATGCGCTTCAACATCAACTTCCAGGTACTGCCCCCCCAGGGAGGGAAGGGGGTGGTGGGCATTGCTGAATCTCCAGAGAAGAGAGCAGCAAATGGGCTCTGTATGACCTGGCCCAGTGTCCCCAGTTTGCCCAGCAGAGAAATGCAGCCCCAATCCCACGCTGTAACAGTGTCTGGTAGTGGGCACGGGCTGGGGCTGCCAGATCACCCCAGTGAGAGCCTCTGTAAAGGACAGAGGTAGGTGATAGCTCTGTGTTAGGGACAGAGAGAGAAAATGGAGAGGAAAATGGTTCACCCAAGGCTTCAGAGGCAGGATAAGACTTCGGACTCTTCAGCTTTTGCTTCCTTCCCCGAACGAGTGTGTTGGAGGTCAGCCCCAGGTTGATCAGTCCACAGGTGTGAGAACTGCAGGTGTGATAGATCCTCTTCTGAACCTTCTGCTGAGGCCTGTAGACCCTGGCTGGGCAGGACAGAGAGTGGGGTAACCCCATCCTGAAAAGACAAATGGTGATGGGAGATTCAAGGCATGCTCTCTCCCAGGTGTTCATCGGCCACTCAGAGCCCGTGCACCAGGTCGCCTTCACCCCAAACCAAGAGCACGTCATCAGCGTTGGGGATGCCATCTTCCTCTGGGATTTCCTAGCTCCACCTTCAGTCAAGTCATCCCCAGCCAGGTAATGGTGCTGGCAGTGCCTGTCTGTGTCCCCTTTCCCTGCCCCATCCCTATGTGACTCCAGTCTCCTCACCTTCCCAGGGCTCGTTCCCCCGTGTCCACTGTGGTGCTGAGGTCAGGTGAGTTTGCCTCTTCCCATGAGTTGTGCTGGCAGCTTTCCCAGAGGGTAGGGATTTAGGGGGATGGTTCCTTCCCTGAGGGGGTCATGTAGTGGGGGGGCAAACAAGATAATTAGCCTTGAAGGACAATCTCCAATAAATGGGCAGCACCTCTCAGTCTGCTTAGGTGGGGATGTTCTGAGCAGAGCCACTCTGGGCTTTCTGGTAGATTTTCACCTTTTGCCTTCTGTCTTTTTCTGCCTCCATCTCCTCTGTCTTCTTTCTCCCTCATTGTCCCTCTCTCTCTGTCCCTCTCTTTCTTAAAACACAGAGAAGTGGCTTCTATGGAAGCTGGAAAGCTGAGCTTGGAGCTTTCACCATCCAGAAGGATGAGAGGAGCATGGGGTGAAGGAAGTGACACCAAGCCTTTTTCTTTCCCAGACAGCAGCTCTGAGACACCCAGGGACGTCTCTGAGACCCCTCGGCAGACAGTGCCTCTTCCACTGCTCTCCTCCCCACCATGTTTGGATATCAGCTCTGTCCACCCAGCAGGATTTCAAAGTAAGAGGAACTGCTTGCAGGAAAGAGGAAAATGAACCTTGTTTTAGGAAAAACTTACCTAGTTCAGCAGCATCCTTGGAGCCATCCCTACCTGGGATCCCTTCTGGCAGACTGACAGACCAGTCTGCAATTCCTTCCTCTAAGCTGGGCTTAGCTGGGCTTCAGCACCCCTTTATCCTCTGCTCTCCTCCACGTACTGAGCTGCTGGCACAGCCTCTCTGACTGCTAAACACCTGTTGTTCATTCCTAACAGGAATTGTCTGCTTTGCCCTCCACCCTAACATCTGAGCTGTTCCACAGAGCAGGGGACTGACACTGCCAGAGTCAAGGGGTCAGGCACACATGAAGTGGTCCTGAAGGACATGGATGGCTCCATCTTCCCACTGATTTTTCTCCCCAGGTATTTCCTCTGAGTCGGACACGGAGGAGGAAGCAGATCTGCCAGACAGCAGCAGGAAGGTGGCAAATGAGCACGAAGATGCCTCAGTCATTGTGGTGGAATCAGATGGGAATGAGGAGCCTGTTGTGAGGCCCAAAGTGAGGCAGGAGAGCTCGAGGTCTCCTGAAAAACCAGCAAATGGTAAATCAGGGGTATTGCCAGTTTGTACAGAGCTGCAGGCCTGCATGGCAGCTTGGTCTATCCCCCAAAACCAATGAAAGATCATTATTATTACAGGGCAGAGAGACCCAGACACGTGCTCTGAGCTGTGAGGTGAAAGGCTGCAATGTGTTCCTTAGGAGTTTTCCCTTGGGCACGACCTTCCAAGGGAAATCAGTATTGAGGGAAGCTCATATTGATCCCTAAAACTGCTTGTTTTTCTGGCTCTTTCCCTGGGCTGCTTCTGGGCACACCAGAAGCCTGTCTTCAGCCTGGAGCCAGTATCATCTCTGAGTGGCACGTCCCATTAAATCCAGCTGCAATTAAAGCTCCCAATGACTCTATTAATAGCTGCACAGCCTGGGAGCTGCAGTGGTGTGTGGCGACCTGCCAGGAGCAGGCAGCTGGCAGTGCTCAGCCCCAGCAGGACTTGCTGGAAAACCTCAGGATAAAACTGCCCCCAATGCTCCTGTTACAGTCCTGGGGCTGTGGGGCTCGTGGTTTCACAGGGCTGCCCAGAGCATGAGGTGTGGGTGTCCTTAGGCTGTTTGCAGTGTGGTGTGGCTGAGTGGGTGTGGGAAATTTAGGATTCTTGGATAACTAATTAATATGATTAAGTAGAAGCTGTTTATTGTTTACATTAAGTACTTATATATTCTAACTCTACTGTATAAGCTGATTACATATTTTTTATTGGTGTTTTTGTTTGTCTATGTGTTTTGTATGTACTTTTCAGAATATGTGATTGGTTATAGTTTAGGTGGTTTGCAGTTCTTTGTTATCTCTTTCTTGTGGTCTTGGAATTCAGGTTTTTAGCTTCTTTCTTATTTTAGTACAGTTTATGTCTTAGTAACTTGGATGAATTTTAGAGAGCTTTGAGCAAATTCTGGTAAGAGCAGTTTCAAGTGAAATGGCTGGTGCATTGGTTCAGAAACATTGCTACAAGTGGGAAAGGAACTGACCCAGGGAATGGCTGGAGCTGTGTCAGGGAGGGTCAGGCTGGATATCAGGAAAAGGTTCTTCCCCCAGAGGGTGCTGGGCACTGATTGAACAGGCTCCCCAGGGAATGGGCACGGCTGCCGGAGTTCCAGGAACACTTGGATGATGCTCTGAGGTGCAGGGTGGGGTTGTTGGGGTGTCTGTGCAGGGCCAGGGGTTGGACTCACAATCCTTGTGGGTCCCTTCCCACTTGGGATATGCCACATGTGACACTGCAGTTGGCTTTTTGCCTCGTGTGTGTTCACATGTGCACAGCACCTGAATATAAGCCAGCCACAGCCTGGGTGCTGCTCCCAAACCCTTCCCAGGAGCAGCATCCCATGGGTACCATTTTCTCCTCTGTGTGGCAGAGCCCAGGAAGGGGACCAAAACTCCCAAGTCCCAGTGTTCCATCCGCCCAGATTCCTACCGGCATTTCACTCCTCGCTTCAAGGCATCAGTGCTCCCCCAGGTGAGAGTTGTGCTGGTTACCAGGTGGAGAACAGGCATTTTGGGGCTGGGGTAGGTGGCTTTTCCAAATTGTTTCCATTTTGTTCTCTGTTGGAAAGCAATTTGGGAGATATACCCCTGGGCTGATGTTCAGTGAGAAACCCTAACGTTAATTCCCTGTTCTCTTCTCCATGCAACTCTTCCCAGACTAGTAAAAAGTGAGTTGTGCTCAACTCTTTTTGTGTTGCCCAAATCTGCATACATTTTTATTCAAAAGGAGTGGAAATGGCATGTGCTATTGAGAGTGAAAGACGAGTGAGCAATGGAGTGATTCATTGTGCTCCTATATTTGTGAGCAGCTGCATTGGCAGAGCAGGCTGGGGAAGGCAAATCCATGGAGCGTAGTGAGGAGAGACACGGCACAGCTCCTGCTGTGTTAACAAACACAGCAGGGATAAAACAGAAACTTAACTCAGCCCTTCCCTAAGCTCTGCTGCTAGTGCTGGGAGAATAGCTACATCCAGATTTCACCCCCAGTCCTCTCCTCTGTCCCTCCACCTGGCAGCATTTTTCCCCCAATTCTCTTCCTGTTGAAATATCTGCATCCCAAGTCAGCCAAACCAGTGGAACTCTTTTCCAGCAGGATTAGCAGCTGCTCCTCTGTTGGGCATTTGCTGCCAGCCTGTTTTGTGCCCTATCTGAAAGCATCTGTGCCTGGCTGTGCTGGGGCAGTGTCTCTTTTGTTGTGGGATGTTATTTGTCTCTTCCGTTATGGAATTGTGTGAGTGTTGGCATGGATCTGTGTGGGATGTGTGTTTGAGGACACTCACTTTTTCCTGTGTGGGTGTTGATGCACCTGACTAGACCATTCTTCCAGAGATTATTTTAAGCCAATGTCTGTTTTTCTTGCAGAGTTTCTTGTCTCCTCCAGCGGGCAGTGAGGTGCTGAAGCTGAAAGCAGTGATCGGCTACAATGGGAATGGCAGAGGGAATATGGTGTGGAACCCGGATACAGGTACACTGGGAATGCTCTGGAGTGGTGGGATGTGTTGCCAGATGTGCCTGCCCTGGATCCCTGGAAGTACCCAAGGCCAGGTTGGACAGGACTTGGAGCAGCCTGGGATAGTGGAAGGTGTCCCTGCCCATGGCAGGGGATTGAAATGAGATGAGCTTTAAGGTCCCTTCCAGCCCAAACCACATGTGATTCTATTCTGTGATTATAGGGATGTGTACTGAGTGAAGTTATGATCTGACTGTTGGATTGGGATCTTTGCTTGACCACAGAGGTTCTTTGTGTTGGTAAAATCCAATAGCTCTTTGCTGTTGGCAAGCTTTAGTTGGTGGGCAAACTCAGGCTCCAGTTGTTGAGTGGACAGAGCAGGAGGGAAGCTCACAAAGCCCATCCTGCCTCCTTCCTCCAGCTGGAATGATGCCCAGCAGCTCTGCCTTACTCAGGTTAGGGAAAGTGAGATTTCACCCCGCTCCCAACCTGCTGCTGCTGAGCTGCATCAAAGAGTCAGCTTTTACGTATTAATGAATCATAGAATTTTCCACGTAGGTTGTGGTGGGGGCTGTATGTGCAGCCTTTCCATGAAAACATCCCCTCTCCTCCCCCTCCTCTGCCAGGCTTCTTCGCCTACTCCTGCGGCTGCGTCATCGTGGTTGAAGACCTGCACTCGGGGTGCCAGAGCCACTGGCTGGGCCATGCTGAGGAGATCTCCACACTCACCCTCAGCCACCGTGCCCAGGTGGGAGAGGCTGCTCTGCCCCAGGCCAGGGCTTGTCCCTGTCACTTTCTAATCCCACAGCTTAAAATGCCATTTGTCTGTTCCTCCCTCTGCCTGGAGGCTATGGAGATTATTTTGGAGTCAGCTATCTGTTGTGCTGGCTCAGCGTGGGCTGGAGAATGTCCAGAGAAGGGAACAGAGCTGGGGAAGGGGCTGGCGCACAAGTCTGATGAGGAGCTGAGTCTGGAGAAAAGGAGGCTCAGGTGGGACCTTCTGGCTCTCCACAACTCCTGGCAGGAGGGGGCAGCTGGCAGGGGTCAGGCTCTGCTCCCAGGGAGCAGGGACAGGATGAGAGGGAACAGCCTCAAGTTGTGTCAGGGGAGGTTCAGGCTGGACATCAGGAAGAATTTCTCCATGGAAAGGGTGGCTAGGCATTGGAAGGGGCTGCCCAGGAGTGGTGAAGTCCCCATTCCTGGAGGTGTCCAAGGAGGAGCTGGATGTGGCACTCTGTGCTCTGAGCTGAGTGACAAGGTGGGGATCTGTCACAGCTTGGACTTGATGATCTTGGAGATCTTTTCCAACCTCAATGATTCTGTGATTCTTAAAAGGCTGTTCTCTTCCTCTGAGTGATGTTTCTCACTGAACTCTCCATTTACCAACCAAATCCCTTTAATGTGGGATAACTGAAGAAACCATTAAGGCTAACGAGCATTTTCTAATTACTTACACATTGTTCTGTTAGGTTCTTGCCTCTGCCTCAGGGCAGAAGGATGGAGACTCCCACTGTCAGATCTGCATCTGGAGCACCCAGGATGGGGCCTGCACAGCAGAGCTGTTCCACCATGAGACACAAGTGCAAGCCATGGCGTTCTCCTGGGATGACAGATTCCTTGTCACCATAGGTGAGCACTCCTGTAACAGCAGCTGTGGGTGCAGGGGTGCACCCAGAGCAGGCAGCTCATGGCAGGAGGGTGCTGTGAGCACCCAACACCTGCCAGATGTGCAGCAGGCTCATGAGTAGGAAGCTGTTCCCTGGTATCTTTGGGACAGCAGGGAATGCAGCAGTTACAGCTTTCTCCTGACTCACTGGTGCTTCTTAAACCCCCTGTAAATGGTTTGTGGTTACTATTTATAGTGTGCAGAGGGAAAAGCCTTCTTCTGGACTTGTTATTGCTGCCTAGATGGACTTGGACAGAAGTAGCCAGGCTCCCAACTGTGAGCCTCCTGCCAGGCAGCCATGCCAGCACAGGATGGATGCTCAAGCTGTCTGTTTTGTTCAGGCAGGGGACATTTAAAGGACAACATGCAATTAGGAAGCTCTTGTTTTGCACAAGAGGGGACCTGTGGAGCAGGCAACACGCTCGCTCCAGGCTGGTGAGGCTGCCTTTGGAAAGGAAAGCAGGCTTTGCTGGAGAGAAAGGGAGCTTTGTGCTCTTCAGGGAGCAGTGTGGGAGAGGAGCTCTCCTCCTCCAGCTCTGGTCTGGGCTGCAGGGGAGGGAAAAGCTGAAAGTCTCCACAGAGCTTGTGGAGCCTGGGAAAGGCAACAGCAGAGCACTGTCCTCCTGAGCTCTCGGGAAGCTTGGGAATCTTGCCATCACTGAGGCCAATGCCTTCTGCTCCCACCCAGCTGTGGTGGCTTCCATGGAGGTCAGCTCCCAGCTCAGCTGGGACCTTGGCAATGGTGACATCCCATTCTTTGTCAAGACAGGGTTAGCCCTGAGTGCCCAGTGTCACTGGAGGGTTTGTGTGGGGCATTCCCCAAGGTGTGCAGCAACTCCCAAGGGTGGAGAAACAGCAGGGAAACTGCTCTGCCTGCTCAATCCCAGCCCTGGCTGCTCCAGATGACTCCACTGCCAGGACAGCTTTGCTACAATCTCTAGTGTGAAGTGCTGGGCCAGTTCTGTCTGTCCTTAACCTGGGCAAGCATCTGTTGTGTTGTGCAGCTTGTGCTGAGCACAAGAGGAGTTGTGTCCATGCCTGGAATGGCGTTTGGGACAGTTGTCTCCCAACAGCTGGATGAGGGGGTGACACAGTGGATGTGTGTGTGCTGTGTGGATGCTTGTGAGCATCCTGAGGCAGCAGAGTTCTTCCTGCTGTCTTTCCTGTTCTCCTTAGGAGACTACAGTGACCAGACCATGGCTCTGTGGAGCACCCACACCTATGAGCTCCTGCTGTCCACTCATATCTCAGAGCCTCTCCATGATGTGGCTTTTAGCCCTTTCGCTCACCAAGACCTCGCCTGTGTGGGGAGGGGAGCTGTGACATTCTGGGTGTTGGAGCAGCAGGGAGCTGCTGTCAGACTCAAGGTAAACCTTCCTTTTGCCTTTTAAGATTTATTTTCAGCATCTCTGACTTATTTTCTAAGCCCCTGGTGAGGGCTCTGTGAGAGCCGATGATTTCTCTCAGTGAGGTGATATTGACTGTGCACAAACAGCTTTTGGTTGTATTTGAGGCATTAACTGCAGGAATTGAGGGGAGGAGGATGTTTTTTCTCCTGATGCATCTAAGCATGTTCATTCCCTTTGACATTCCTGGTGTTTGTGCTCTGGCAGGTTCATCGTGGCCCTGCCCCAGATGTGCTGGGGCTGGTGGAGCTGACATCTCTCTGCTACGGTGCTGATGCTCTCCTTTACAGTGGGACCAACTCAGGCCAGATCTGTGTGTGGGACACAGAGACCAATTCCTGCTTCATGACGTGGGAGGCTGATGAGGGCGAGATCGGTGGGTGCAGTGCCAGGGCTGGAATGGGGAACGCGTTGGGAAAGAAGCCCTGAGCTCACAGACTTCCCATTTCAGCTATGCTTGGAAAACCAGTTTGCTGTGTTGGATGCATGATGTGTGGGATGGCAATGGATCTGTGACCTGGGTTTCCTCAGGGACCTGGGTTTTCTGGGGGCTTCATGGCATCATTAATGTTGGAAAAGGTCCAACCACTAACCCAGCACTGCCAGGTCCAGCATTAAACCATGTCCCTGAGCACCACATCCACAAGCTGTTTGAATCTTGCAGGGATGGTGACTCCACCACTGCTCTGGGCAGCCTGTGCCAAAGCACCTACAGACCTCTGGTCTGTAAAACAGTGCTGGGCTGTAGAACCCTCCCACTTTGCTGCCCAAGTAGCTGTCAAGAGCACCCTTGGAATGATGACCGGGTATCATTATCACCACTTGTAATAAAGGGATGGGACCATCGTTGGGCT
>VXBC01011141.1:297-14357 GCA_013399945.1 Ploceus nigricollis
GTACTATTTTAAAGATGAGCTGTTCAAGAGCAAAGGTTCTCTTTGTCTGTCTCTGAGATCATCTCCACCTCTGAGAACAGAGATCTTCTTCTCTCCCTGGGGGCAAAGGGTCCTTTTCACTTTTTTCTCTCTCTCTGTTCAAACTTCTCATGGGATAACAGCTACTTCAACATGCTTACTTCAGCATGGAGGCCTTAGCTTATATCTACAATTTGAACATTTCATCTCCCCATACTTTCAATGAGTTACAGGGAAAAAGAGTCTGCTGTATAAATTACATTCTTCCCCAAGCTTTAACTGCGAGCAGCTTCTCTTAGAAAATTACTTCCATAGGTGGCTCTAATGCAAAACCAGCACAGAGAATGATGTTTCAAAAGGTGAAGATACCCCTCACAGCTTGTTTGTTACAAAGCCATACAGGCTTGAGGAGTTCCTGCACTTCAATTCTTTATTATCACCTGCTCAGGTGATAATACCTACTGAAAACATGGCTTGTTTCAGTGAAAGATAAAGTTAGTATAAAATATCAGTAACAGTGAAGCAGACCTTCTCCCCTTTACATTAAGCATGTTATCTACAACTTGATTGTGCTTCTTTTTTAACACCCAAAATACTTTTATATTCTGAGGCAACAGGTGGAATGAAACGTGGCTGGTTTTGCAAATACGCTTGATGATGCTGAAAGTTTTCTAGGAAATTCAGTGATGCCTGATCTTACCCAATTATTGAACTGTCAGTCTTACTTGAATTTCCATCTAAAGGCTTATTCGGAGTACAACTGAAAAACCTATCCTTCTCTGACCTTATGTAAGCAAATAAAGCAAATAAATATGTAATGCAAAACGGCTTTAAACACATGGTCCTTCCTGAAGGAAATTCAAACATCATCTGACAAGGTCCAACATCATTTAGTTAAACTGTAGACCTGCTGTAAAGCATCTAGTCACACGAGTTGGACAAATGAAGACAACTTCATGAACTTCTGAGCACATGCTTTATTCATTTTTTCTGTCAGGTAACAAAAATTCTAGGTAAAAAGGATAAAGTCAGAGTCTGAGATACTTAACACAGATCAAACCCAACTTTAGTGACATGAGAACTACTAGAGATGGCATATTAATCCACCCATCCCATTTGATGGCCTGTCTATTCTAAGACACATATCTGCACTCCTGAGGTTGTCAAATTAATACAGTATTAGGTAATACTCCAAAGAGATCCAGCCATATGTGAATCTCAGTCTGACAAATGGATCTCCAAATGCTATCACACTGAAATCTCTTGAATACCATTCCTTCTTACTTCTTTGTAGACCAATTCACTATTAACAGTGCAAGTGTGATCCACTCTCAACTTCATTTTCCAACTTCCTTCAGTTCCTGTATTTCAGCCACGCTGCTTTTCTACTTAGCTTCTATCTCTACTACAATTAATTCCAATTGTATCAATGTACTAAAATCGGGACAATATCTTTTTGCTCAAGATAATCATGTTGAAAGGCACTTCATTAACCATTTGGATGTTCTCCTTGATTTTCTTTCACCTCTCTATCTAAAGGCATTAACATGATGGCCCTTTTCCAAACTCCTCTTTAATCAGTGTT
Source organism: Ploceus nigricollis (assembly GCA_013399945.1). Lineage (NCBI taxonomy): Eukaryota > Metazoa > Chordata > Aves > Passeriformes > Ploceidae > Ploceus > Ploceus nigricollis. The sequence continues at coordinate 1,901 of VXBC01011141.1, forward strand.
TTGAATCAGGCAGCAAGATTTTATCAGTGTGATCCCACAGGGCACTACTTCAGCTGAGCAAACAGACCTGTTTAAACAGTCCCCTTTCAAGAAAAGCTTCCTTCAAGCATCTTTAAAATCCTCCTACTAATATCTCAAGAACTTCATTATCTTCACAGAGATAAGAATAAGTCACTTGAGTTTACCTCAGCCCTCTGTTTTTTTTAAGCATCTTTCCTCCTTTGCTTGGTGGAGGCATCTTCAACCTGTTTCACCACAAAGTTCATTACCAAACATTACCATTATTGCTGAGACAAAGAACAATCAGTGGATTCCAAGCCAACATCATCAGGATGTTTTTACCTCAGATTTATGTCCCATATGCTGCCAAATTACAGTTTGAGATCTATTCTCATAAATGGGCTCTATTTTTATGTAAGGTTCACAATATTAGAGGTCTTGGATTCTTAGCTGAATCTCTCTTCTGACTCATTTTTTCTCCTCTTTCAGATCTTCTGACTCCTAGGTTAGTCTTCCTACCCTTTTTGCAGTTCTTTCCATTTCAGCTCTTTCTCTTCTGGATTTAATTTCCTTGTTAGTTCCACCTTCCATTTCCCTTATGCAGTTAGTTTCCTACATTGCTTCTCCATATTTTCTTCCCCTGTGTTGTGCTTGCCCATTTTCAAATGTCAATGACTGGCTCTTTAATTGCTAAGTCAGTACTGTCACCATGAAGACAGGAAGTACACAGGTTCCATGAATTACCCTGCATAAGCTGAGATTTTTCTCCCTGCTTTTTCACCCCTCTTCCATCATACCTGTGAATTGTCCCCAGTCTCCTTCAGCAGCACATTACCTGAAACCTCCTCCATTATTTCCAAAGCATCAGGAAGTGTGTAGGAATACTTTCCCCCCTGCTTTTCCACACTAACACACATTCTGTTTCAGTGCCATGCCCCAGTGCACTAATCACTTCAATGAGTATTAAACTCTTTTCTCCTTACTCCTGCTGTTCACAATGTTTCTGACCAACTTGACCACTTGTCCCTTTTTTCTTGCCTTTCTGTCTGGCTGGTTTTTTTGCTTTAAGAAAATCCAAAACAAAAAACCCAAAACCAAACCACAAACAAACCAACACAAAATCTTCTGCCTAGGTCATCTTTCTTCCCTCCCAGAGAAATGCATCTCTTGTGGTCTATGGGAGGCAGAATTCCCCTCTGGCCAAGTTGCATAAAGCAGCACTGTAGTTAAAATTCAGATTTTTTTCCAGAAATTGTTTCCTATAGGCATGAATAATGTAAATATTACAGCTAAGCCTGAGACACAAGAGTCAAACAACCTACTACTGAATCTACTAGTCCTTTCAGAACAACAATCATGTTTAAAAATGATTACAATGTTTTCCTTTTCTTAGAACAGATCTGGCCTAGCAGACTGTCCTTTAGTTTGAATGCAGTGTTTGAACAGGGCAGGGAACAGACAAAAACAATAAAACATGGGATTGCTCAACTGAAAATTTTAATGTGTCTACATACTTCTGTATAATTCAGGTTGATTTATCCAGACCATCACCGGGTGGTTGTATTAAACTGTGCGTAAAACTCATCTGTTGGAATATTTGAATACTCTTGCTCTTTAAGATAAATGTTCCTAGAAATAAATAAAAATTTTTAAAAGCCATTAGTAAATGTTTTCTTGCTATTATTCAGAAGTATCCTGAGAAATCTAAAAAAGATGTAATGCATTAACACCCATAAATGTTCATAAATTATTAGAAATGGAATTTAATGTAACTAGAACTTTTTCTGCAAAATATATGCCACATCTCAATATAGCAAATTTATATTTTTTCTTCCTGAAATATCCCTCCAGAAATCTCAAGAGTAAAAAAAAGTTTGAATTAACACAATTTCAAACTTTTGTTTTCATAATAAGAAGGCATCATGTATTGGAAATTCATTTGCAAAAGGTATACATGAACCTGAGATTAGCTCAGTTGGTCAGAGCATGGTGCTAATAATGCAAAGGTCAAGGGTTCAATCCCCATATGGGCCATTCATCTAAGAGCTGGACTTGATAATCCTTCTAGGTCCCTTCCAACTCTGACTATTCTGTGCTTCTGCATTCATGTCCAAAAAAAAAAAAGAACTGGAAAAATAGAATACCAAATCATTATGTTTGTTCTTCTTTTCCTGCATGTATTATCTTTCTCTTTTCCCATAAGAGCAGACACAAGAACTGCCCATCAAGACACAATCCAGTGGTTAGTTAAAGAATCATCTACTTCTGTCATACATAATGGAAATGCTGTTTGTGTTGCTAGCTTAACCCTGAGCTATCAGAAACTGACAACCGTTCATCCTTTTTTGTTTCAGAAAACTAAGATAAATTAAAGAAACATGTAATGGTTTTTCACCTGATAATATAATTTTCTGCATAGCTAATTATATTTATTCACTATTTTGCCATCTATATAAACAGTCTGTTGTCAGTGAAATGCTTTTAAGAATTCCAGATCCTAATTCATTCATGTCAGTCAGTAACACTCAAAACCTACTCTTTGAAGATTGATTAAATAATACTGGAAAACACACTGCAGGCGAATTGTTGATTTTTTTAAAAGCACGAACTTGTAACAAGTGTATTAAAAAAGTTACCAACAGAACAAGAAAAAAGAGCTCTTCAAAAGCCAGGCTATTGGGTTAATAATGATAAAGAGCTCTTTTTATTTGAACAATGCTGGTTTGGTACTTACTTTGCTTTTTGCTCCTGAGAGAGCTCTGCATTCACAACATCTAAATCTCGGCGCTGTACCTGATTCTGCCGCTGCTGGTGCCGCTCCCAAAGCAACTGGGCTCTTGCAGCCTGTAGACGCTGCCTGTCCCATTCAGCATCTCTTCGGCGTTCCTGCTCTCTTACTCTCTACAGGAGTGAGAAAAATGCTTCGTTTTCTCTTTCAAAGATGGAACTGTGTATATAAAGTCTCATGGGTAAGTTCATCCAAACAAACTTGCTTGCCTTTATTGAACACTAGGGGTAGCATTTGAAATGGGGAGAAGGGAGCAAGGATTTCTAAACCAGGCAGAAGTAAGATACAGCCAATGAAAGGGCTATTCTTTTCTCTCTGTAAAAACCCAGAGCAGCAACAGATTTTTTTTTTAAATTATTGTTAGCAAGAGTTGAAACCTCTTGAAGCAAGAGGTGCATAGACATCAGTATGGCTTATAATATGGCTAACTCAGTATAATAGGGGAGCCACAAACACTACATGAGTAGAAACTTTTTTCCTCTGCCTCACTTCTTGTCTGACACCCCACCGAACAGAATCAAAAAATCAAGCCTGCAAAAAACTTACTTTTCTTGGTTGTACTCATTTTCAGCCAGCCTAATGACTTGGATGGGTTCATTTCAGAGTAATAGGAGAGGCAGAAAAATGACAATTCTACCTTCAGCTTTAATAACTAGCTAAGATATAGTATAGCCTACAGTATTGTAAAGACTAAAAGATAAAACCAAACACTATTCCTTAGCTGTCATAAATGCAGCCTCTGCACAAGGGAGGCAAGTCACTTCCTACTTCACAATATCTAGGCCTGGACATTTTTGACTTCATAGGAGCCTAGATGTCCTCATTTTAACTGCCTGCTTCTATACATCTCTAGAGCAGCAACTATTACCATTGAAATTCTATTTCATAGCATAGCTCATAGTTGTGTGGAGTGCTAGAAATGAAAGTCCATCACATTCTTACACTCACGAACTTTTAGGCCTCTGTAATACGCATAAGCAAGGTCACTGGACCTGCTCTGTTTGCTTTGCTTGGGCACCCTTGAGCATGAGAATACTCAATACAGGCTTTGGCCTGCCCTGCTTTCACCTTCAGCTCCCAGATCTTCCCCGGTGGAGCAGCCCACTCCCAAAAAGCAGCTTGTGCACTCTCAGGTCCTGAATTGCACCAAGAAGCCTGGGTCTCGGGCTGGGCAGCACTTTGCTGCTCAGATGGACTATCATGGACCATGCCCTAAGATCCCCTTGGCCCTGGGCTCCTCAGCAACCTTCCTCCCAGTCCAACTCCAGGGCTTCAGCCTACTCCATGACATCTCCCAGGTGCTTCAGAGGTACTATGTTCAGTTAGACTGATTAAAGTTTGGGTAAAATGCAGATCAATGGAAAACACAGTCTCATATTGGCATGTCCATGGCAAACAATGGTATTTTTATTCTACAAACATTGTCTATAGCATTATTACAACCAAGAAAACAAAAAATGCATGAAAATGCATGTGAGCTTAAATACCTGTTTCTCCAGAGCTTGCTCCTTTTGAAATTCACGAATTGCCATCAGCTGCTCCTGATTCATTCCTTTCCATCGATTCACAAGCACATTGTGTTTACCCCCAGGACCGATTGCTTGGTCAGGGTTTTCAGAAAGGAAGTCTCCTCGAAGGAGGCAGGTAATTTCATCCATGTCATCTTTTATTTTTTGAGCCTTTTCTAATTCATTTTTATGATCTAGTTCAGCAGCCTAAATGCAATGGAAAGAGAGAAGTGATGTTTTTTCCAAGAGAAATATGAACTAAGGGATGAAAAAATGTTAACACATCATAACAGATGTCTTTCCAACCTGCATACAGTTGTCAAAAGCATCACTTACAAAAAGTGATCATTGTCTTATTGGCCAAGATCAAAAGCCTAATATCAAACAGTTCTTTAGTGTTGTCATATCACATATAGCAAGTAAACTGGGAAAAAGAACTTTGTTTTATAAGAAAACACAGAATTAAATAAAAAATAATTCCACATTTATCCTCAAGTAAATAACCAGTATATATTTGGCAGACAGACACAATATGGAAGAAATTTACAATAAAAATTTATAACAAAAATTTACAATAAAAATTTACACAACAAACTCACTAGCCTTGATTTATATATTACATACTGAATCTAGGTGAAGAGCATGGGTAAGCCCTCAAAACAGACAGACAGGAGAAATCCAATTAAAGTCTGAAGATGCAGCCTTGATTCTCTTTGCTGATACAAAATGCAAACCTGAATCATATTACATGAATGCATCTGAAATACTGGAGATCACAGTATGCATTTTCTATGGAAATCACTGTTCCTAATGTTCACTACAAGGCACAGTCTCCTATTCAAAGGAAATTTTCCCCTGGTTGTCCTGCACGTGGTGCATGATGGCACTCGAGAGGATCTGCTCCATGACCTTTCCCGGCACCGAGGTCAGGCTGACAGGCCCGTGGTTCCCTGGATCCTCCTTCCAGCCCTTCGTACAGGAGTGTCACACTGGCCAACTTCCCTTCACCTGGGACCCCCCTGGTGAGCCAGCACTGCTGGGAAATGATGGGAAGTGGCTCCATGAGCACTGCTCTGTCACTGTGTTTCCCCCAAACAAAGGACAGAGATTATCCTTGCCTTTCTTTTGCTGCTGATGTATTTTTAGAAACATTTTTCATTGTCTTTGACAGCAGTAGCCAGATTAATTTCTAGCTGGGCTTTGGCCCCTTCTAATTTTCTCCCTGAATGACCTAATAACATTATTGCAGCCCTTCTGAACTGCCTGTCCCTTCCTCCAAAGGCAATAAACCCTCTTTTTCTCACTGAGTTCCAGCCAAAGCTGTCTGTTCAGCCAGGCTGGTGCTCACCACTGGCTTGGCTTTCAGCACATGGGGACGGCTTGCTCCTGTATTTTTAGATTTTGATTTTCAATTAATTTGGGCTGTCTAGAAACAAAATAATATGACAAATGCCCTCCAAAAGGCTCAAGCAACATTAAAGACTTGCATGCTTATACAGCTAAACCAAAAAGTACCATACTTAATGTAGGTAATTCTAATGTGGTTTATTTTAATGTGATAAATACATTTAAAGCTAAGTCACAACAAATATAGTTTAACCAAGCTAATAGCATCCATGTAGCCCTTTGGGTTGTATGTAGAAGCTGAAAAGAAAAAAAGCCTCTGCAGTAAGATGAAGAACTAGAGCATGACAGATAATGGTACTAAGACAGGTTCCAAAGCAAGGTCACTAAACAACCAAGAGACATTGTACACAAATACCCATGAAGCAGCTGAAGAGCCAAAACCAGTGGCTGTGGGGAATTAATGTAAACAATAAGGACAAAAAGCAACTGTTAGAAATGTTTCCACACAAGTGCAAAGAAAAGCAGATAGACACAGTAAGAGTATGGGAAGTCTGATATAGACCCAGAAAGAAGCATGGGAGGCTTTTGCTGTACCCCAGTTTACCAGCTCAAAGCCTCCGAATGACTGGGAAGCTGTTTCTGCCCACCAGTCAGCAAGCTGAGAACCAGGAGGGACAATTTTGGCAGAGGATAACTAGATAGAAGACATCTAAATCCTTGGATCCTTTGTTCACTTGGCAAAGTGCATAAAATTTATCTTGCTCCAAGCTGAAACAGCCTTGGAAGTGAGCTGATAAGAAACCCCTGTGAAAACATCACTACTCATTCTGATTTTGTGCATCTTATTTTCCTTCTCTGTCTCCACATTTTCTAAAAAACAACAAACCAACTTAGTATTAATTTACCTGGATTTTATTGAAATTTTTTGTAGCTGTACAAACAGCACGCCTGCTTTCCTCTTCTTTTCTTTGTTCTTCCATAATCTTTCGGTCAAGTTCAATCCTAAACTTGTCATAAAGATCATCTAAATTAGATTAAAAGAAAATGCAGTCAATATTCATGGACATGATGTGCCATATGAGTTAACCAGGGGGAGAGGCAGGGGGGAGCTACAGATACAGTAGGCTGAATAACTATTTCCAAATCCTACCATCAAAGCTGTCCATCTTGGGATTTCAGGTGACTCGTGAATTAGTTTAATATGTAACCTATCTTGTCTAAACAGTTAGTGTTAAAATGAAAAGAAGTATGTTAAGAACTGCAGAAAATAATGTTTCATGACAAGCTGAGAAAGAAAAATCAGTATTATTTTTTCTGCTCTAGGACAGTACGGATTGGACAGTTTGGCCTGATGAAGTAAGCATACCAACTGGAGGAATAAACCAGAAATGAAACCTGGGTGATATTACAATCACATATTATGAAATAAAGATTTCCTAAGAGAAACAGTGAATACATTAGAGCTTATAAAGTAAAAGCTGGTCTAGTATTGCTAACTGGTCTAGTATTTCTAAGTTAAATATACAATAGGGTATACCATATATTCATCAGATACACCACAACTTCAAAAAAGAAGATTAAAACTACATTATCTTTTTTGTTACCTGCCAATTTTTGGTCAGCTAATGCATTTTTCCAGTCTTTCTGTTGCTGAAGAGACCACTCCCTTAATTGCTCCTTTTGAAACTTCATCCTCTGGTCATAGTTTAAGTCTTCACCCATAAACTTCTGCATGCCAGATATAGTACACCGAGGATCATCATCTGAAACTCGAGCAGGTTTGTCTTTCTTTAGGGCTTGTGGATCATTCAGGTCAAATTCACGTCTTGTTTCTGGCCCCTGAAAATTCTTCTGAAATTCATTGAGAGCCCTATTCATGTCTTTGATTTCATTTTTCTGTCGTTCTTCTAGCAGACACATGAGCTTGTCATTTTTCTTCATGTCATGAGCTAGACAAAAATGAACACAATGAAACCACAACCCTTAGAGGTGCATGAGTCATTGGAGTGCGCACATAAGGTGAAAATAAAATTTTCAAGATGAATAAACAGAATATAAGTCTTCAAACTGTTATGCCTTAGGAGATTATTTGATCTGTAAGTACCAGCACAGCAAACCCTCTAACGTTAGTAATATTTACTTATGAAATATTTTTAGCTGTTTAGGTATAAATTATTTTATTAATGTTACAATGAGATATGTGCATGTGAAACAAATACAATAATAAGTACTAGAACTATGAGGTTTTGTTTGGTGAAAACCTGCTACACAAAAAATGTACAGGAAACCAGTTGTTCCCATTTGCTCTTAGTTTACAGCTACAGCTGAAAAACATTGTTGCTTGTCAGGAAGCAAACCAAAATTGGGCTGCAACTGAAAGGAATATAGGTAGCTCTTCCATAGTTCCAATGATTTTTCTAACCATAGCACTAAAAACATTGGCTGGCATTATTAGGTTTTGAACAGCTTAAGAGCTCCTGCCCATGTAATTAGAACTAAATAAATTCCAGCATTTTTAAGAAAAACAAAACAACAAACTCCCACCCAACTAGCCATTTTAGTTATTTAAAATAACTTGCTAGAAAAGATCGTGTCCTCTTTTGCCAGACTCCACATTGCTGCTGGTAGTTTCCCAAGAGTGAGACCCTGACAGGTGTATTTTCCAGCCAGGAAAATCACAAGCAGCTGTAGTAGAAGCACAGCATGGAAGTGGCAGCTCCATTTTAGCTCCTCTTGAGGCACACAGAGCTCAGGCTGTGGGACCCTTTCATCTGATAGCACAGGAAAGCATGCCAAGCACAGAAGACCACAAAGGGTTTGAGGTCAGGGCACAGCATGAAATATTTGTGTGGCTGCAAGCTCTGACTCAGCAACGGCTCTTATCACCTTACTCTACGTGACTCATGCTTCCAGCAATAACAGTCTAGGGAGGATTCCACAGAATCTATATATTCTATGGAAAAATGGCTAGACAGAAGATGAGCTCACTCTACAAAAAAGCAACTACAACAGATTAGCCACTACTATACTCAAAAGGACAGTGGTAAGTAATTAATTTTTTTAAAAAAATCCTGCTGCATATTCAGGTTTTTAAATGATGCTATTTGTAAATACCTTTTAAAAGAAAACACTGGAAATTCTGGCCTATTAGGCAATGTATCCCAGTTCAACCATGTCAATATAAATCTTAACAAGGAGAATACATACTGTGCCAATGTAGATGTATGAACATAAATAGGACATAAATTGGATGACCGAATTTAGAGAATATATGAAGGGATAAAAGAAAGCAAGAAATGGATTAAAACATTTAACTATTCACAGAAATATCACAGCATCTAGGAATATACCGAATCTTTCATGTTCTGCTTTTTCAGCTGCTTCTTGAATTTTCCTCTCCTTGACCTGTGCATCCAATGCATCTTTATCAATCTATTAAAATGAAAAAAAAAGCAGCTCTTTAGGAGATACTGTGTTTGAACAATTAGAACAGGTATTGTCAAGCCACATTGACTCGCAGCTGTACAAGACAGATATAACCCCACTAGCATCAGAATACATACACATTACTAATGTAGGTAAAACAAAATCCAGAAACAGAAATATTCTTGTTTGTTTGCTTTGTTTTAATAATGGCAGGTATGTTCTTGCACCTGATCAGATGAAAACACCACAGTTACATTATACATAGAGCTATAAATATTTTCAGCTGCATTACATAGAATGTGTTTTCCCCATTACAGCTGGCAATTTTATTTTATTGTTCTGCTTTCATTTATAAAGCAGGTAAGTATTTTAACAGTAAAGATGACAGGAAATTGTAATAGTTCATATTTGAAAAAAATACAAAGAGTTCACTATAAGAAAGGAATAGAAATGTTTCCTGTCTTATCAGAGAGATTCACATGGTTGCCAAAATGCACTGCAGGATACACGATCTGTGATGAGCCAACAGATATGATACAGAACATCCACATCCATGGCGAGTGGGACCTGAGCAAAGGATAATATAGGCCACATCATCAAATGGGAGCAGACACCTCCATTTTGGGCAAAAGAATGTGGCCCCACATTTGTTGGCAGATTGTGGCAAATTAATAGGCAGAAACATGGATTTTACTTTTCTTTTTTTTTTCCTGACAAGTCACTTAACATCCTTAAAAATTTTGTCAAAAATACAATGACAAATCTTCAAGAATCTGGTAAACAGTTTTAATAGTCTTTGTCTAAAACTTATTCAGATGAAAACAGAAACAGATCACGGCTGAAAACACACATGGTTAGTGCTGTAAAGGACAACTGACAATAGCCATCAAGCAAAGAGGTAAGTTTGTAAGCAAGGCTGAAACCATCAAGAATTCTATCCTCCAAAAGCAATGGTGTTGTTTGACACTAAATATCAACTTTTTCAGAGGTCCCACTGGGAAAGCCAAGCTGACAATATAACTACAGGAAATACTGTTAAGAGAAATTCAATACAAGTTCTTAGTATTCTGGCAATAATAGAGGTAGGTCAGTGTATCGACTTGTGTTACACTATTGGCTCTGACCTCTTCAAAACACTTTCACTCGGCACAGAAACATCCCTAAAACCGACATTCCCAGTCACATAAAACCACAGATTTCACTTTTAAGCGTTTAAATAAGAAATCTATGAACAGTTTGAGGCAGCTAATTTCTAAACTAGTTCTATTTATGTATAAAGTTTACATGTAAATTGAAAGTAATTTTTCATTTGGATTACTCATCTGAACTCTTTAGAAAAATCAGTGCTTTAACGAGGATAGATTCTTCAATCTGTAAGTGAAGAGGGCATTATCTTACGTTTCCATTACTCAGATGACAAAACAGATACAGAAGTCAAAGTAATAATAAAACTAGTAATAATCAAGGAAAAAAATATAAAATCTGGGTTCCCATTCTGCTTTCCAATATATTACCTCCATGTTTTTAAAATATTCAACCCCTGCTTTAGGGTTTCTGGTTTCTAAGTCAAATATTGTCTTGATTTTTAAATTTTCTCAGCGACTGCCACTCAGGTAAACTGGTCAGAGAACTGAAGCAAAGAATCATAAAACCACACAGAAATACTGATATAGAATATCTCTGTATGGATTTCCTGGCTCTTTATAGTTCAGACCTGGCCTAACCTCAAACCATAAGAACAGTCCCTTCTGTCAGCATCATTGTTCAGGTACATTGAATGATATTAAATCTAAATAAGCTGTTAATCAAAATTCTCCAGATGAACTCTCCTTCATTTTAGACGTTTGTCTAATGTAAACAGATCTATCAAAACCTGCCTGAGTCAGTTCTACAAAAAAAAGTCCATTCTACAAAAGTGTTTGGGTAAAACCTTTGGATGGTGTGCTCCAGTACAGCTCAATAAAACACACCAGGATATGTTAGTTGTCAGCTATTTCATTAACTGAGAATTTATAGTTTGCAACTCATTTTTAAGGCTCTAGAAAAGCCAGTTTATAGAGAAAGCATGTGTTTCTGATCTGATGAAGAAATTTCAGTATTCTTAACCCATACCACAACTGCTAAAAAATGTTATTAGCTCCTTCCACTTAAGTATAATGTTGGGTAGTTAAGTATATTGTTGGTGTGTGTTGGGATGCTGTACCAGGTGGACACACCTGTCATGTTCAGTAAGTGGGAACTGCTAATTGCTCTGCAGATACAATGACTCTTGCATAAGAGTGAAAAGAATAAATTCAAGGCCCTGTCAGAGATAAGGTGCGGATGTTTTTCCACTGACTTGAGACATGTTTCTGTACCTAAAAAAAGAGGATCCAATTGACATCTGTTGCAATTTTACCAGTTCAATGAAATCACCTCACAGCACTCTTCCCTCCATGCATGCTCACAAAATCTTAATGTGGGCCTTTGGACATATCACAGGGAGATTCAAAATACTATTGCATCCAACGTCAAATAGGTATAGAGCACATTATTTCCTGACGTTCAGGATGCAAACTGCATAGTAAACTCTGGAGAAAATCCACTAGCCTGAAGCATGTTCACATTTACGTATCCACACCAAGAAAAATCAGACAGAACAATTAATTACATATATATAAACAAGGATGGATCTGTCCTATTTTGTCTGATGCAAAATGCTGACATTAATTGCAGGACACTTGCAGCAGTAAATTTCCCACAGCATCAATTCTAGCAAGGTCCAAGCAGAAAAGGGCAGTATCACAGTGCAGAGAGGTAAAAACCAATTCCTTGTTTCAGCCACATTACATGAACTGACTCTGGAAGCTCTTGGCTTCCATCAAAGTACTACTACACAGAGATACAACACAGGGCTTGATCTCTCTGTGCTGTGAGTGGGCAATGACACCTTGCCCTTGAATCCAGAGTAGTGGGGCACAGGTACACACGAGAAGGAATGGCCATAAAGTAAAACACAAGAAGTTTTGCTTCAACAGGAGGAAGAACCTCTTTCCATCGAGGGTGGCAGAACACTGAGCAGCTGCCCAGGGAGGTCACAGCGTCTTTCCCCCTGAAGATATTCCAAATCCACCTGAACACGTTCCTGTGTAACCCGCTCTGGGTGACCCTGCCGTGGCCGGGGGGGTTGGAGCAGATGATCCAACCCCCCTTCCAACCCTAAATATTCTATTTATATCACCAGTAACTTTAAACGCGACTCTGAAAGTTGCATCTGGGCCCTCCCTTGCTGCTTGCTCCCCCTCACACACACACCTGAGGAGGGGGCACTGGGGTACCGCTCCTGGCCCGCTCAGACCGGCTCAGCCGCCCCTTCCCTCCCTGCCCCGCCACCCCCGCGTTACGCCGT
>VXBC01011141.1:23365-56394 GCA_013399945.1 Ploceus nigricollis
ATTTCCCTAAATCCATGGATTTTCCATGTTCAGCTACAATTTAGGGAAATGTTCAGCTACAATTAGGGAAAGCCTCTTCAGCACAGAGAATCATGACACCAACAAACTTGGTAAAATAATTTGGCTGTGGTAAAATAATTTCTCTATATTATTTGTTCAGGTTTCCCTATATTATTTTTTAGCTTGGCACCTGCTGTTGCAAAAGAGATGCTGTTACTTCACCATGAAATAGCAATAAAGAAGAAAAGATCTATCTCAGTACTTGTTCTGAATGTAGAGCTGTATATCTTAAAGCTGTCATTTTGCTCTGATTTATTTTTAACACATTCTATTTGTGACTGCATAGGAAACCATTAAACAGACTGTGGGACAGGTAGAAGAGCTTGAAAAACGCATAGAGAAGTTGGAAGAATATGCTAAAGTGTGCATGTATGTGTAAAAAATTAAATGCTAACTGGATTTCTTGAGTATTAATCATTTTCAAAACATAACAGGTTTCTACTTCCTTCTAATTATTTTCTTTGAAATTTTGATAAGAACTAGAATTCTTACTAATTCCTACTAATTTTACTTAATATTTCAGTCCCTTTAGCTGTCAAAATAAAGTAGGAAGTATGATTAATTATATTTTGTTTGAATCGGTTCTATAATTCTAATTTCTCACAAGTTATGTTACTGTGGGTATGGGGCTATTACTGGACAAATTCTGAGCAAGAAAACAGGAGAATTTTGTAGTTGTGCTGCTCTAGAAAGCATTAATATTTACGTTGTGTATTAGCACAGCTCGGTTCTTGCTCCTGGGTCTTGTCTTCTGCCTGATATTTACTGCTTGGGAAGTTAGGTGACCGCAGAATGTCCTTAATTTATACTGAAAGCGTGTATAAATGAAATTGTGAATTGCTTTTTATTTTTGCTTCTGTTCGAAGTGGATCACTAACAGAAAAAAAGCAGCAGGAGGAAGTGCTGGCTAAGGAAATTGAGAAAGCAACAATACGAATGGCTGAAGTGAACGAAGACTTGAACAAAATAGTTGGTGAACTGCAGAATGCCAAAATTGATTACCATGAAGGAAGGCGTGAGCAGATGAGAGCAGAGATCCTGGAAAGTCTAAAAAGGCTATATCCGGATTCTGTGGTAATGGAATGGCCTCATTTAAGTGCTTTATTTTAGAGTTAAGACTTAAAAGTTCTGCAGTAGGCTGAGTAAGCAGCTGGAGTAAATTGGACAGTCTGGGATATCTTTTTAAATTTCGTTCTTGCTTGAGTGCATAGTGTTAGTGTAAGAATTGTAGCATAGACTGTCATTATTTTTCACAGGTTCCAAATCTTGCATCAATTCTGCTTGCATCAAATAGTAATTTTGATTATTGTGTGATTTAGTGGTGTTTAATTAATTATTTTTTCCTTATTCGGTTTTGTTTTCTTCTGTCCTCCTTTTTGACTTCATTATTTTGAATAAATGAATGGGAAGATTAGCCATGAGACCATTTATTCCAGAACAAATACTGCTTCTGAAGGACAATTTTTATATTATCAAATGGTCTGTCTTTGCTTATAAGTTAGGATATTTTACATATTTTCCTTAAATTACACTTCAGTAATGCCATTAAAGGTTTTGTCTATTGATTCTGAATTGTTAGCAGACATTAACTGGTTTATTAAGCATCTTTACATCTTTTTAGTGGCATTTAAAAGATATACTCCAACACTGAAAGCCATTTCCAATAGAAAATTTTTAATAAATATAATCAATTAAATAGTTGGCCTCTGAGTATGACTCAATGTAATTGGTCCCTGTTAGTCATTTGAGATGTACAGGCTGGCAGTCTTTTTTTTTTTTTTGTGTGTTTTTTAATGTTTACTCAGCTTTCCAGTGTTGCCTTTAGAACATAAAAAGTAAAAATGTTTTCACTTGTTTTTTTAAGCTTCTTGGTGTTTTGCAAAAACCTCCTCAGAATATGGCAAGCATCTGATCCTGGTGTTTTCTCCAGAGAGTAAGAAATTTGCTTTTCAGCTGCTCTTCAGAATTTTTTCATCCAAGTTAGCAAGGTGGTGCAAAAAAAATCCAAGGCTTGATTGGCTTATCTCTTTTTGTTTCTTGTTGTTTTATATCCCTGTTTGAAAAGAACTGGATCAGATGGTGATGCCTTATTGGCTTAGGGAAGGTTGGTTTTGAGGAATATTCTGTGATTTTTCCTGTAGGAACTGCAAATTTAAGGGTACGTAGAGATGGGATGGCTTGTAACAGAAATGAGAAGTCAGATTCGTTACATAAACTACCCTGTTACAGGAGGGCTTAGTGCTGCCTGCTTCAGTCAGCCTCCTTCCTGCAGTAGTTTTCCTGACACCAGCATACTGAGGCAACATAGTTGTTTCTGAACTGCTCCTTAATGCTCAAGTGTACTAATTACAGATGAGTGAACACAACCTAAATCACAGCTTCAGGAAAAAAGGGTCAAGACACATTTTGTCTTCTGGTCTACTGCCAGAACTGAAGGAAATCTTTGTATTAGTCTTTTGGATTTCATGGGCAAAAATGGCAGACAGCTTCTAAGTGTTCCATTCCTACATCCATCTTACAGCTTCTGTTCTGTTCAAACATGCTTATAATGGTGGATGAACACTGCAGGTACTAAATATGATAAGAATAAAACTGTAGATATGCAAGAAGAGGTGAGTAGCTACATGTCAAGAAGCAGAAATATTGTCTTTGCATGAATTCACAGGTAATAATGTTCAGAGTGTGCATCAGTAGGTTTGGTCATTCAGAAAAAGCTCAACTCTGCCTATAATTACAGAAAAAAAAATAAAAGTCTTTAGGGAGCATGAACAACAAAGAACTATAATTAATTTTCTCTCTAGAGGTGTTACTTCAACACATGGCAGAAGAGGCTTGATTATTTAGACTATGCAGTACAAGAAAAGTAGTTTTTATTCTTTTCATGTTCATTCATTTTTGGGTTGAAACTGGAATGGTACCTCTTGCTGCCATTTCGTAGGTAACAGGTTGATTTATTTAAGATGTTACTGTCATTTCAAGATCTTACTTAGTGTTAGATACATTTTTACTCTCCAAAAAGCATGCTTAGCTAACTTTGTCATGCTGTCATGCTTCTAGAACTGTATGAAAGAGATTCTCAATAAAACATTGATATGTACCTGTAACCTTAGAGAAAAAATGAGACCCTTTCAGATTCTGAAGCCATACTTCATAAGTTGGGTTGATGACTGCTATGATTTCTGTTTTTTCTGATGTACAGCTGTTGTGAGAGAGTGCAGCTGGTAGATATGTAATATAATACTGAAGCAGTAAGAGGAAAATATATCTTGAATGCAAAAACATTTTTGATATCCAAAATATTAATATTTCTCTGTATTCTAATCTTCAGTTTGGAAGATTGCTTGACCTGTGTCATCCTATTCATAAAAAATACCAGCTTGCTGTTACCAAGGTATTCAGCAAATACATGACTGCTATTGTTGTTGCCACTGAAAAAATAGCAAGAGATTGCATTCGGTTCCTAAAACAAGAACGAGCTGAACCTGAAACTTTTCTTGCTTTGGATTACCTTGATGTAAGTATGCTTTTCCTTCTCCTGTCATCAGCAAGCTAATGCACTTGTAAGTCTTGATACTGGCTCATTTAAGTTTAACTAGAATGAGCTGAAGTGTTAAGGCACAGGACATGGGAAGTGAATTTTGTGAGGCTCCTCTTGGCCCATTTTGCCAGCCTGCTGAGATCCCTCTGGATGGCAGCATGACCATCTGGCATACCAGCCATTCCTCACAGTTTTTTGTGATCAGCAAGTGCTGAGGGTACATTCTTCCCCATCATCCAGATAATCAATGAAGGCATTAAACAGGATCAATCCCAGTTATTGGCATGGCTACCTACTGGCCTCTAACTGGACTTTGTACTACCAGTCCCACCCTGGGCTTGTCTGTTCAGACAGTTTTCAGTTCCCCTCACTGTTCATCCAGACTATTTCATCAGCTTCTCCATGATGATATTAGGGGAGGCAGTGTTAAAAGCCTCTCAGAAGCCTAGGTAGATAATTTTGACTGTTCTCCCCTGGTCTGTCAGGCCAGTAGTTTTTATTGTGTCAGGCTGTTGTTGATCATGCATGACTGACTTGGTGAGTCCATGCTGACTACTTCTCCAAGATTTTGTGTTTGTATGCCTGGAACTAGTTTCTAGGATAAGTTGCTCTTATCACCTTTTCCACGATCAACATGAGGTTGACCATCCCGAAGTTCCTTGGATCCTCCTCCTTGCCCCTTTTTGAGCACAGGAGTGACGTTTGTTTTCCCCTAATCTTTAGGCCTCTCTTTCAGTTGCCATGATTGTTCAAAGGTACATTGAAAGTGGCTTTGTAATGGCATCCTTCAGCTCTGCTGGTTGCATCACACCAGGACCCACACATTTACATGCATACAGTTTGCTTAAGTTTGCCTGACCTGATCCTCTTCTTGCAAGAATACATCTTCCTTGTTCTAGATTCCCCCTTGGGCTCCTGCCTGGATTCCCAGAGGCTAGTCCTGCAAGTAAAGACTGAAGTGAAAAGAATTCAGTACCTCAATCTATTCTGTATGCTGTATCACCTCCTTGTCCCCACCCCACCTGTCCTTCCCAAAGAGCCTATATCCTTCCATAGTACTGCTCCAGCTATAGGAACTATCTGACCATGTTTCCTTGACCCCAAAAATTATAGAATCACAGACTAGTTTGGTTTAGAATGGATCTTAAAGCTCATCCAGTTCCACCCTTGCCATGGGCAAGGACACCTTCCACTAGACCAGGTTGCTCCTACCCCCTGGCCTTGAACACTTGCAGGGATGGGGCAGCCGCAGCTTCTCTGGGCAAGGTGGTAGCCCTGCAACTGCACACACATCTTGAACTCTCTTGTTTATTCTCCATGCATTGGTGTCCTTTGATTTGATGCACAGGTTATACAGTTGTATCTTAATGCCATCGTAAATAGTAATGCAATAGGTGGTGTAGATTGAAGGACAGTGGTGTACAGAGAACACAAACCTCAGGTCTGTTTCTAATCTTGCAGTGATTGAGCTCCCTGTTGCTTTGATCTGTATGTCCCGTCCCCAGACTATTCAGGTTTGGACATGCTTTGCTTTAACAACATGGATTCTAAACACTGCTTGTTTGCTTTACAGGTTAAACCAATTAACGAGAAGCTAAGGGAGATAAAAGAGGCTAAAATGATGGTGGATGTTGTACAAACGCAGTTTGCTCCACTGAAAAAAGTGATTCAGTTTGTGAGTGGGAACACCTTGATCTGTGAAACAGTTAAGGAAGCAAAACACATTGCGTTTGATGGACCAGTAAGGCTGAAAGTGAGAAGCCAAAGTTTGTTGCATACATTTTTCATTGCAGTTATGTGTCTGATGCCATTAAATAATTCTTCTGTAAACATGCTGGAGTATTGCAGATAAACACAGAGTTGGTACTCTGCTGTCTAATCCCACAGAAACAAATCACTAGATACTTCACTTGGCTGTTTTTTCCCCTGATAGTAAGTTGAAGGGGTTTCCTGGGAAAAGGAGGAGGCAAATGAAAGGATAGTTGGTGTCCAAATACGGGTCTTGGTATGGTCCTTGTTATAAGGAGTAGGAGGGATGGATAATCATCCTCCTAAAACTCTCTGATTTAAAAACACAGACTTTGTCTTGGAAGATTTTCTTTGAAGAAATGCTTTCAAAATTCTTGAAAATATCTGCCAGAACATCTTGGTGGTAGATATGGATTATGTTAAGGACTGCAAGCTTCTCTGTCACTTCCTGCAGTTCTTTCTTCTTATTCCTGTCTCTATTGCTGCAGACAATATTTTATTCACTTAATAAACCTTCTAAAATTTTGATTAAGAGAGCTTTAAGTTGAAGGTGAGTGTGAAGTCATTTTTTCTTGAAATAAAGTCACAAAAACACCCATGTTCTTTAAAAAAAATTACACTTTCACTTTACAGACAAGCTGTTTGCCTTTCCTCTGTTACCATGTTGCTTGCTGTTCTACCAAGTTTAAAAGGTGTCTGTTCTACACATTTTAAGTGCAAGTGTATACACGAAGGGCTATATGCAAGGAAATGATACAATTTAATTTTACTTTCTGCTCAGCTGTAATAATACCAAAATGTGACTACTCCTAAGAAGGAACAGACTTTCTCTTTGCTTCAAATGCCTCATGTTAGCAGATTTGGAAGAGAAAAGAAAAATTTGAGTCCAACTCAAATGTGATTGTTACTTGTTTAACTACCATATCTTGGGCACCAGTGCATGGGATATTTTGGCTAGTTTTATTCAGATTTATTTGGATATAACTTATTTTCTTCCAGACAGTGTCTCTTGATGGAACTTTATTTTTGAAGTCTGGAGTGATTTCTGGAGGATCAAGTGATTTAAGATTTAAAGCTAGATGTTGGGATGAGAAAGAAATAAATAAAATGAAAGAAAGAAGAGATAGCTTGATTCATGAGTTAAAGGTAGGTCTCTTAAAAGCACTTAACTGCAAAAGTCTTGCTGTGTCTAACAATTCAGCTCTGGGAAGGTGATTTTCTAAAAGCATAATTTGCAAAGCTTCTAGAAGATGCAGACAGGAAATAATACCTCTTCTAGTTAATAATGTGCTCTGCATCTCAGTTCTTAGCTGTGGTTCTCAGCTCAGGCAGAAATAGAGGACAACACTGTTGGTCCAAGCTCGCTCCAGGAAAACCTTAAGAGTACCTGAAGCCTTGTAATGGAAATGACAATATGGTTGTGTAAACATGGGAATGTTGGCATGAACCAAAACCTGCCAGTGTAAAATGGTTTCTCATACCTTTAGTGTTGGCTTTTTTTAAGAGGGATGGAGTTGTAGTATAATCTGCAAGCAGATACTTTCTTGGGAGAAATAAATCCATTGCGATATTAATATTGAATATCACCTGTGCTATCAGCCTTTACCTTGAATGAAGTCTATGTCAGTGAGGCTAGCTTTAACATCTGAAAAACATAATTTTCAAATAGTTCATCTTTTGTTTAAAAAGCTTTTTCTCCAAAAACACTTTCCCAGGACTTAATGAGGATCAGACGGAAGGAGGCTGACTTGAAGCAATTGCGTGCTCAGTGCCAAGGAACTCAGACACGACTTAAATATTCACAGAGTGAATTAGACCTTATTAAAAAGAAACATCTTGCTAATCTCTTCATGGTATAATATTAAGTCTTTATAATTTTCATGTTTAATAATTGTATTGTTTTAAACTGCAATTACTGATCAAGTAATGCTACTTCCTTACACAGTTTTTTAAATTCAGTTGAAGTTTTACATACAGCAGTTACAAGTGAGGAATTGATAAAATATCAAAAACAAAGATTGCAGAGTACTTTACATGAGGTTTTTTCTGTTGTGGTTTAAGACTTGGGTTTCTGGTAAGCTTGGTTTATTATCTAGTAACCTTCAGAAGTCTGTAAGTCAAAGCGCACTTTATGTGGTACTTAGTTTGCTTGTTAAAGCTGTAATTGTTACATGCAAATTGGCAGTAATAGTGGTTAAGTGGCATTTGAGAAGAAAATATTTAATGTTATTAATCAGAAAAAAACTAGTTAACCTGGAACAGAGCTGTCCCTTAATTTCTAGAAAGTTGATCATCCTATTGAGAAAAATTACCGTATTTTTCCTTTCTCTCTAGGAAAAATCAAAACTGGAAAGTGAACTGGTAAATATTGAGGCTCAGCATGATATGCTGAATGAAGGAGTAATACAAAGAAAAGAAAAAATAGAAGAACTTCAGAAAAAAATTAACGAGGTAATGCCTTCTGTCAGAGCTTTGAGAGCTCATGCTATTAGGCTGCAGAAGCTTAAGTTTTACTGATGTTAAGAACTGGACAGCTTTTAACTTTATAAACTGCTTTGTCAACAAGGCTTGCACATTATTCCAGTAATCTCTCCTCATCCTCTACCTTTCTTACCAAGGTAGCTGTTAACAGAGAATGTTAGCGTATATGAGTCATGGCTTTACAAATTAGCTTCCTTGGAGTCAAAGTTCTGTGACTGTCAAGTGCTAAACACAAATCCAACCAACCAAATCCATCTACATCTCAAGTAGATGAAGCTTTGCTTAATAGATACAGTTTTCTAGAGCTGAAAAGAGTTCTCAGCACTGCGAGGGGGCTTTGTTCTGAACTCTGCAGGTGACATGTCTGGGGAATGGCCTGTCTGCTTGGAAAGCAGATGAAAAATAGCATAGTCTGAAGGTTCCTTTCTCTTGGGAAGTAGCCAGTATTTGTTCTTGATTTTTCTCTGTGCTCTGATTACCCTGGGAGAGTGGCTGAGGTGTGCATGATGATTGTCAGCAAATTCCTGTTTCACTGTTTTGAGGGGTTTGTTTGTTTCTGTAAAAGTTTTCTTTTTGTGATTTTGTTGTTTGGTTTTTTCTTTGCTGTGTGGGAAGAAGGTTCTTTTGGGTTTTTTGCATGTTGTGGTTTTTGGGGCTTGTTTTAGTATTTTGGTTTTTTAAAGACGGTTGTATACCTGTATTCAAGTCCAGTTCATGGAAGATGAAGCTAGCCTGTGATAAGTAACTTGAGTGTTCTTTGCTCACCCTCTCTTTTGAGGTGGAGAATATGGAGCTCTTGATCTATTCCCACCTGACCAAATTCATAATCTGTTATGGTACTAAACAGCTTTTGTCTTTAGAATCTGCTCCTGTCTGCTTTTTATCAGCAACAGGAAGAGTTCTCTACGATGTGTGATCCACCACTTAGGTTTCTCAGCTGTTTTTTTGTGTAGTCACTTTGGCCATCTCATCCCTCAGTTTCCCTGTAATTTACTAATCTTCCAGTGGTCCCCAGAACAGTTCATACAGATAGTGGACAGATTGCAGAGCAGGGTTGTCATGAAGAGACTAATGGCATTCAGTGAAGGGAATGTTAGTAAAGCCTAATGTGATGACAAGAGGGGTTTTCTGCTAGAGTAGGCAGTAATTGACTTCTTGGGGAAATAGGCATTTCTACCTGTGTTTTGAAGCTGCCTTTGTTCCTACTCTTGTCAAACAAAGAAATCTGGTATAAGCTGTGGAAAAACGGTACTGCAATTTTACCTGGAAAATACACAGCCCAGGACTTAGATGCTGGTGTAAACGTGTATTGTTGGAGAAGGAGACATTCCTCACCACTGTCTGCAGTAACTCAGGCTGTATCATACATCTGTAATTTAGTTCCTGGCTTCTGACCCATTCTCATCAGTCAGTCTGGGATTAATCCATGACTGGAATTCTACGTGTAAGAACAAGCCAAAATTGCTGCCTGTTCTCTGTCTTGCTTGGGGTGCAGGCATGAGGGAGTGCAGATGTCTGTCATTTGCAAACACTGAGGAAGTCATTGATGGTTAACCGTGTAAGAATTCCAGATACAGGAACTTTTGCTTGTTCTGAAAAAACAAAAACATAGAGGTTATCATTTGGAACCAATCATCAGTTTACAAAGAGTAGTGTAACTTGGATAATATGACTTGGTTTGATGTAGTATTTGATACCTGGCTAAAAAATCCTGAATACTAAATATAAATAATACCGGGCTTTGACCTGTAGAGTTCTCTTAAAATTTTGTTCAGTCCATTGGTTTTCCTTTTAAATAGGAATTTATGGGAATGGACTGTTGCTATTTCTTCCTTCAGTCCAGCCATATACACTGTACCTAGTATTTGCCTGCTTAAATTTTTTTTAAAAAATTGAGAATTGTTTTTGACTGATGCTTTTGTTAGTGTATATACACTGTATAATTGGGAAATGAGCTATTCCATGGCAGAGTTTTTGCTATGACTTTTCTATAAACAGAGCATAGTAATTAATATTTATGGATCTCTTGAAAGGATTCAAATAAAGAATTGAACTACAACTCCCAAGAAATTTAGTGTATCTGATTAGTGTCCTGTATAGCTTTCTCTTCTTCAGCTGTCTGGGAACAGGCAAAACCAGGGAAGCTGGTTACACTGTGATGACTTCTGTCTTTGGAATGACCAGATGCTGTCAAGAAGAGCTTAGATTGGAGTTACACTTGGTAGATCACAGGCACATATGCCTTATGTCTGGCATTTGGACTGAAAGTGTTATTTGAAAATTTGAAGTACAAATTACTTCTCAGCTAACAGTTGTTAGCTGTTTTCTTGAAGTACCTTAAAAATCTAGTCTGTAGCATGAAGTGATTGAATATTTTACATCTGTGAGTTGCAAAATAGTATAATCATTTTTTGTTCCATTTCTCTGTTTTCAAAGGTTGAAGATGTTGTTTTCCGGGAATTCTGTGAAGAAATTGGTATAGAAAATATTCGTGTGTATGAACAAGAACATGTGAGACAACAAGAGGAGATTGATAAGAAAAGGTGGTATATGTCACTAAAATGTAAACCAGTGGTTGATATTAGATTGGTACACTGGTACTGGAGAAACTCTCTCACAGGAAATAACACAAAGTCATAGGAGAATGTAAAAGGCTCTCCTTGTCACTGTTAGTTAGGCCACTGCTGTAGATTAGTTAGCCAAGGATTAGTTAGATCACTGCTATGGTTTGGGTTTGTTAGACAGAGTCAGTTACAGCTTGCAACAAACTTGAAAGGTAAAATTTACTATTTTGGTAGCAGTATTGTAAAAAAATGAAAAATAGTTTTCTAATACCCACATTGAAAAGTGGCACTATCCCAGATGGAGAATAGCATGAAGGGTCACTTGTGTGTGAAAAAATCTTAAGGAAAACTGGGTGTAAGATGCAGGTGTTTAGTACAGGAACATACTCTTGTAAGGAAGACAGGTTCTTGAGTTTTTCACAGGCAACTTCACCTAGTGTTTCTCTGACAGACACATGCCATTGCACCACAGATTTGTATCTTAGAAGGAGAATGTTAAAATGAACTGGTGGTTGAAGTTCAAGTGTCACTTTCCATATTGATGTGGCTATATTCTATATTGTATTTGTTTAACCACTATGACTATATTGTTGTGATTTCTCATGTATTCACAGGATGTGGTGTAGTAGAATCAATGTAATGCAGATTTTTGTGTTCACATATAAGATACAGCAATGTTATCTAAATAGAGTCCAATCACAGTTAATGGCCTGCTTTGTAAGAAATGGTTTTAAATCCTGCACCTTGACTAGACTGGAGTTTGAAAATCAGAGGACACGACTGAACATTCAGCTGGAGTATAATCATCATCATCTACAAAAGTTAACAAACTCAGTCAGCAAGTTGAGGGAGACAATTCATAAAGATGAAGCGGAGATTATCAACCTACAGAAGGTAATAATAAAAACAATTCCTCTGTCTCTGTAATTCAATACATTCTTTTCTATCAGTTCCAGTTTTGAATAAATGTAGTTGATGCTGTGGATTAATTTTTCATTAATTCAGGGTTGACTTCGTAATTGCTTAGAAAAATGCAGATACATATTGCATTTTAACCTTTGACTAAACTGCCATATTTGGATGCTTATTTATTATGAAAAATAAGCTTATTAAAAATTAGGTTTTGGATTATTGTCTGTATAGTATTATTTTATATTTAGTTCAGTTAATGTGTTCTGTTGATATGAAAAGGCAACATACAACTATAGATAAAACCAGCAGCATGTGGCTCAGATTCAGCAAAGATTTTACGAGTAAGAGCAAGCAACTCTGGTGCTTTATGTCTTTAAGCTACTTTACAGCCACAAATACATTTGAAATAATGCTATGAAACCAGTTTAGATTTTTAGTTAAAGCAATATGTATGGGTTCCTCCTTCACAGTGTTCTTTATCCTGTACTGTGCTGATGGTTCTTGTTAAAGAAACAAGCTTGTGCTTGTTCACAGAAAAGGGAAGGAGAAGAAAAAAAAAGAAAAAAACAGAAAAGAAAAAAAAAACCTACAAAAAAAAACCAAAAAGTGAAATGTATAAAGCTGCCACAAAGTGGGGGAAACTCCCCCTCCTCAGTGCCTTTCAGATCGTCAGTGTAACACATTTGAATGTAACAAGTTGAAACTTTAACTCCTTTTTTCTGTATGGTAGAGATTCCAGATCTAGATTCTTGGTGGGAGGTTAAAAAGTCTAAACATTTCTATGCAGGATGAGGAGAAGCTTCTAAAAAAAGTGAATGAACTTTTGGAGAAGCAGCAACGCCTTAAGGATAGACTAAGTGCTCATAAATCTGAGCTTGCAAAAAGCCAAAATGAAGTTGAAGAGTTCAGAAAGATGATGTTAACTCTTAATAGGTAACTCCTACTTCTACTCCTGGGAAGATGATTAAAGGGATAATATTTAGAAGGGATTTACTGATCACATGTTTGGATTTATGTCGTTTTGTTTTTTTGTGAAAGATTTATTAGAGACATAGTGATTTGCATCTACAGTGTGCCTTAGTTTAATAGTGTTTCTAATTCAGTGTGTGAAAGAGTATTTCAAGAGGGCCATCCCATAAACCATACATAATTATTTTATTATCTGCCTAGTCTTAGGTCTCACTGTGATTTCTGACCACAGATCTCTCATCTGTTGTGGTGAATATGTAGTAGCTTACAGCTTGGTTGGTGGCACGTGACGTTCCCTCATAGTTTGACAGTTCAGTTTGAGTTGTACAGTGGGTCTGATTAATGGGAACATTTTTGTTTTCCAATTTAATTGTTATTTTTCCAGACTTTTCATATGTTGGATACCTTAAACTAATACTAACTTTAGGTCATTTTTTTCTCCTATTGTTATATTAAATCAACTCCTTTGTGGACAGTTTATACTTCAGTTCTGTTGTGCTTGCTTATTATTGATGTCCCTTAATCAGGAGTCATTGCTGTGTTTAAAAACCCCATCACATTGGCACAGTATGACTATGTAAACTTGAGGAATTCTGTAAACTCATGACTGTATGCCTAGTAATTTATGTTGTGTATAATTTCAACAGTGTTTCTGCTGATGGTAACTTGATGCTACCAGAGGAATTGGTTGTAAAGAATCAAGCTGTTTCAGGGAGAGTAATGGTAAAAGATACTTGGTTACATGTAAAGAATCAGATCTCCATACATGTTCACTAGAGCTGAACAGAATGGGGTAGTCTGTAATTAGGGAAGATGGGTATTCGAATGTGCTTTTAAGTGAACTTGGCAGTGTACTGAGACTGAGGCTCCCTCTGGAGTAATTCAGGAGAATGGAGGGAATGGCAGAAGTACCATTTTCCTTTATGTTTGATGGGGGTTATTGAAGAGGAAACAGCCCTCTTGGTGCTTGAAATCTGTTTTCTGTGCTGTATTTATCATGCTGTTTTTCTGCGGATGTTATTAGCAGTGATGTTTCCACTCTTGAGTTCTTTTGTGCCTTTTGTGCATGTAGAGAAGCCACAAAGTTGCAGAGGGAAGCTACAGCTCTAGAAACCTCACTGGAAGAGATGAGATTAAGGGGACATAATCTGCTGCTTGAATGCAAGGTGCAGGACTTGAAAATCGAGTTACTGTCTGGATCACTGGATGACATCAGTGAAGTAGAGGTACTTAAAGTGTTTACAGAAGATAGATATCATGGAGGAGCACTTACTCATGAATTTAATTTTTCTTTCCTTACAGGACTGTTTCTCTTACATAGTAATGTTCAAACCAATACACTCTATTAACGTGATCATGTCTCTTTCATTCAAAAGAAGGATTTATTTTTATTTTTGTAGACAGAAATAGTGTTTGCAAGTATTTTTGCTTGTGCTTGAAACATACTCTCATGAAATATATAAAATCCTGTTGTACAAGAAAATGGGTATGAAGATAAGTAAGAGGATACATGGGTCAGTTCAGAAATGGAAATAAATATGGCATGTGCAAGGGTTGAGATCATATTTGGTTTATCATCCATACTATAAATGCTGTATATTAAATCATCCCTTTGTGTTCAGTAGAGGTAGCTATTCACAGAAATCAGGGACAGGCTAAAATAGAGACATTCCTTCCATTTGATGACTGTCCCTTATTATTTGTCTCCATCTTCCCTCTTTTTCCGACATACCTTTTGTGAGGAGAAAAAAACTTTCTGCGCTATTACAGAAGAAATGAGCTGTGGGTTTTGAAGAACTTAAAACAAGTGTGTGAATTTGGAAGGAGTCTTGTTGAACCCATTCCTTAGAAAAGTATTTTTGCTGGAGGATAGGTGTGAACTGGGCAGCGGACAAAATGCAGGCACTGAGGTGGGGTGGGCAGTCTGTGAAGGGAAAGAACAAGAGCTGCCAATGATCCAAGGATGTAGGAACTCAGCTCTCACTGTTTCTGAATAAGGAATAGAGGAAACCAAGGAGGGGAGCAGAAGGAATAACAATGTGGATTCTTAATTAACCTCACAGAGAAGACCAGCAAGATTTGATTCAGAGAAAAAATCTTGGTGGGGAAGGGGTCTAATAATGAGAGAGAGAGCACATGTTTAATTTGAGGGAAAATGGCTGTTTGAAATTCAGGCAACAGGGAGTACAAGATTCTCTGCCTGTGCCATACAGAACTGAAGCTCCTTGATTCTTTTGAGTTTGAGTGGAAGAAATGCCTCAGCTTACATACTTCAGCCTTCCCTTGGAAGGAGTTGAGGTATTAGCAAGTGTACATCTTTCTAGTCAGGAGATTTACAGTATATACAGTGTTGTAAATACGTAATAAACAGGTTGCTGCTGCTTTTAACATAGCTTCAGACTGGTTTAGCAGATGTTTTCATTATTTAACAGGTGTGTTTGTTAATTATGCTCATGAGATCTTAACTGTTTATTCCATTTGGGCCAGGGGAAGAGCCATGGATTACGTATACTTCGTACCATGTTACCACTGTCTCTTAATTTTAAAACCTTTTAATGAATTGGTTTTACAGTTTCAAAGTTAACTGTTGTATTTCTGAGCTGGAGTGTCCTTCACCTTACAGCTAGGAACTGAAATAGAAGGCACCCAGACTCTATCAGGGATCTATGAAAGGGAAGAGGGAATTCAGATAGACTACAGCACCCTAGAAGTCGACCTAAAGGTAATCTTTTCTGTCTGAAATTACTAGAGATGGAATGTCTGATTTTTATTTTTGTGAAAGGTATTTTATTTGTTGCTTATTTTGTTCTTCACCCTGATCTTTAAGTGACACTTGGTAAAACCACTGCTAAGCTGAAGTGCATGTGTATGTGTGCTCTGGTTTTGTACTCATGATGTAGCATTGGTGTGTGAGATTTCTAGATAGGTCAGTTTCCCTTATAACTGGCTTTAGCTTACAGCTTACCTGAACCACAAAAATGGAATTGAGAGACTTAATATAACCTTGATTTCCCCCCCCCCCCTTCTTTACCTTCTGCCTCGAAATTCCATCTTTGTATGTTAAGGCTCAAAACGCCAGAACCCAAGAGTGGCTGTGGGGGGTTGTTTATCTTCTATTTGCGGTATTTGCAGAGGCTGAGGCTTCCCATCCTTCCCTCTCTAACAGCCCATTAGGTCACATTTTCTCAGCAGGTTTTGTAATTTTTTTTTTTTCCTTTTTAATCTGGAGGAAAATAGTTAAATGTCAGAGGTTAAGCACAGAACAAAGGATGAATCTGTCATCAGTAGAATTTATCTCAAAGAATTCACTGAGAACCTCCTCTTTAAAAATCGAGGAGTGAAGTACTAATCCTGCTCCTGTGTTGTATTTTAAAAAGGGAATCGAGGGAAAATAATTGGCTTCCTCTTTTTAAAAATCTTGGGGAAGAAGAGTGAGGGCCTGGTAGACTCATTGCAAGAAATAAGACCTGGGTGGCATTTTCAGTTGTGTTTCAAGTTAAAGCTATTAATGAGTGGGGTAATTGTTTCAGGAACCATGAGTGCTTGCTATATGTATTGAAATGTCTTGGCATAAAAGCAAATTAGATTGCTCTGTTGTTTTTTTTTCCTTTAGGAACTAGAATCTGATAAAGATATAGAGGATCATGTGAAGCAAATGCAGCAGGAAATCAAATCTAAAGAGGTCACATTAATGAAGACAGCTGCTCCAAACCTGAGAGCAGGAGAGAAGTTACTGATAGCTCGGGACAAGTTCCAAGAATCGACAGATGGTAACACTGAGTCTTTCATGTCAGTCACTGTTGTGATTCCACCCTAACTGAAATTGCTCTTCTTGGGGTTGGTCCTGCTGGCTTTGCCCTTTTCAGATAGTGAGCTGTTTTTTTGTGCTCAAGTGTTTATCCTCAGTTGTCTTTTTAATTATATGTAAACAATTCATTAACATACAGTTGAATGTGGAGTAGTTTGTTGAAATACAGTTTGAATGATTGGGAAGATATTTGTTCCCCACATGACATCATAAAGTGTTTTTTACTTGCTTTCTGAGAAGTACTGACTTTAATGTTAAAATTGCTTAAATTTTTCTTACATAACTGAAGGAACTGTGTATGTTGTCCAGAACTCACACATGAGCATTTCTGCAAAATGATTAGTATCTCCAGAGAGTTTTGAAGATATTAACAGTGTAAGAAACTTAAGGGGTTCTGGAGTTGTACCAGGTCAGTGCTGTTGCTGCTTAGGCCTGCCTGGTTCCCAGAAGGAATTAGGAGAAGAATATTGTTCCTTGCTCTAGACAAACGTGGCACAGAGCAGATTGAATACATCACAACTTTGCTGGTTTGTGGGTCTTCCATTTGAAATCTGGAAGGAAACTCACACTATATTGGTATGGTTTTTTTCTGCAATAAGTATTTTCTTTGATGCTGTTCATGGTACCCAGTATATATTTGTTCTGTGTATTTGCTCAAAGACTTCTTAAGGAGTAATTCCTGTGTTTTTATTTTTTCCCATAGCTTTTGAGACCAGCAGAAAGGAGGCTAGAATATGCAAGCAGGAATTTGAAGAGGTGAAAAGAAGGAGATATGAGCTGTTTAGCCGGTGCTTTGAGCACGCCTCCGTAGCCATTGACAGGATCTACAAGAAGCTTTGCAGGAACAGTAGTGCTCAGGTGTGTTGTGTGCAGGGGCTGTGCCTTAAAGGCCATACTGGATGCTGTGTTACCTAGAATAAAGTAGCACTTGTGGTTTCCAAAGACAGTCTCAGACCTTAAGAAGAAAATCACAGAAATAAAGACTACAGAAGTTTAGGGTCAGGGAAGGAATAGGCAATAAGCCTAAGTATGCTTGACATTAGACAGGGAGAGGTAATGTGTGAGCAAAACTGGGGACTATTCAGCCTGGCTTAGTTTAACTCTTTGCTTTTAGCAGACTTGTACATTATCAGAACACAAGTGTGAAATGTAATTGAGTACTTCAGTTAAAAATAACATTGGTTTACACATCAAGTTACACTAATAATAATCATTAGTACAGACAACTGAAAATCATAAATCAGTGCTAGTGTTTTGTACAAGGTCTTGAAGCACCTTCTACCCCACTTAAATATTTAGAAAACATAAACAGACATAATATATTTGCAACTTTTAAGAAACATGTAGAAAAATTGTTGCACAATTATCATTGTTACTGTTCCTGTGTTAATACCAAAAGTCAAGAGAGAACTCCCAAATGCTTTGGTTATGTCAAATTCCATAGACTGTGGAATGTTTAAAGGACTGAACTCTTGTCTGTCTTAAGATTTTGTGTTTTACTTCAGCATGTTGTGTGTTGGTTTGGTTTTCTTCCATGATGTCTGTGATCTGAGAGGAGATGTTTGAAATGAGGGTTAAGTAAGGAAATTTCTCTTACCTGTCTCCACTTGTGCAGAGGGGAAGAATCTGTATTATTTTATTGTCTCTTCTATTAATGAGAAAAATAAACCATCTAGCAAAGATCTTACCCATCATACGTTTAGTGGTTAGGAAAAATGGTGGTTCCTTTAAAATAATGCTTTTAAATTTTGTCCCTGGGAGCCAAGATACAAAGTACAGAAAAAGACTTGAGTACCAGCAGTCTTTGTCCAGCTCAAAGCTAGGTTCACCAAAAAAAGGCAATTTTGCAAATATATTGTCTTCTAGGCCAAAAAAGAAGAAATCTGCTTTTGAAGTCTAACATTTTAATAATTTAAAAAATCAAAGGAGTTCCATAAAAAGTGATAAAATCAAGTTTGTTCAGTAGTTGAAAGTCTGGAAATAACAAATATGTGGCACCATTTCCATACTGGTTTTGTTACTGAGCCTCTTGGTTCCCGGTTTGTTAACAAAACCATATTCTCTGGGAACTGGATACTGCTGCTCTCAGAATGGATGAACAGTTTTCCTAAAAGGGAAGTAAACTCACTGGTTTCCTCACTAGCTCAGGCAGTATTTAAACCTAAAAAACACCCATCTAAATAATTTGATAAATCTCACTATTAACAATTAAATGTATTTGTTTCTAGGCCTTCCTTAGTCCGGAAAATCCTGAGGAGCCCTATCTGGAAGGCATTGCCTTTCACTGCGTGGCTCCGGGCAAGCGCTTTATGCCAATGGACAGTTTGTCAGGAGGGGAAAAAACAGTGGCAGCCCTGGCTCTTGTGTTTGCTGTACACAGGTAAAAGAACTGTTCTGGGACTATCCTGGGGGGGAAGAAAGTGTAAGGGTATTCTCCAAGTATCTGGCCAAGTAGGTGATAGAAAGAGACGTGCTTATACACATGTTAAAAGTTCTGCTAATGGAGTATTCAAGCATTGCTGAAGTACCTATGAATTTATATATTCAATGTAGAATTTCATGTTAATTAAAAATATTAACTGTTAATTTCTTGTCTATTATTTAATATTAAATGTTAAATGATAATTAATTACAATAATATAATAATAATATTGCAGAATACTATCAACTTTATTTATGGAGTAAGTAACTAATGGGAATGTTGGTTAACATTTTGGTATCTCAATGTAAAATACTGTCTTGTCTTCTACAGCTTTCGTCCAGCTCCTTTTTTTATTTTGGATGAGATAGATGCTGCACTGGACAACACAAACATTGATAAAGTGAGTTGCTCTTTTACTGGCAGTATCTGGTACCTTTTGTAAAAGAGTGGCTACTTCCATTGCAGGGTGTTGGGATACAGAGATCATTTAGCCTGACTGAATCTGTTTTAAATTAGATTGGATTTAGGGCTGAAGTAATGAGTCTATGAGATACGGGAAGAATTTAAATTCCTTAATTCAAGTATGTTTGATTGGTGTCTAAATTGTGACGGTGAGAGGAGGTGGTGAGGAGTGTGAAGGTGTGCAGGTGTGTTGTGTAACCCCATGTGGCACAGTCTGACCTGGAGGGCACCTAAAAGTTGTGCTGCTTGGAATTGGTAAGGCCTTGGAGTTCACTTGGCACCATGAAGT
Source organism: Ploceus nigricollis (assembly GCA_013399945.1). Taxonomy (NCBI): domain Eukaryota; kingdom Metazoa; phylum Chordata; class Aves; order Passeriformes; family Ploceidae; genus Ploceus; species Ploceus nigricollis. The sequence continues at coordinate 42,620 of VXBC01011141.1, forward strand.
AGCAAGGAGTTTGTCTGCATGTAGAAACCAAGTCATCCTATCACTGGAGTGTTTAATGTAATTGGCTAAGTAACTATTTTGCATTAACACCAATTAAGCTGTTGCTCCAGTCATTTTAGTCACATGACTTTTCTTGATTAAAACACCTTCCTACCCTCTTAATTTCTCTTTCCCTTTTTGCTAATAACTGTTCAATGTAACAAGAACCGAGGCTGGAGCATAAACAGCAGAGATTGCAGCTGTGGATGGCAGCCCCTGGGAGGGGGAGGCTCAGAACAGGGGGATTTTTTGTAGGGAGGAATCCTAAAGCTCTCCACATATGCCTGGATTTTCTTCTGTGGAAGCGTTCTTTTTCAGAACAGTATTTCTACTAGCATTACTGCTAATGTCGGTCTTGGTAGAGCCTAACAAACAAAAGCAGTTGTTTAAAGACCAAATAGTTTGTTTTTTCCCCTGATGGCATTAACTGTGATGTGCCAAGTACCCCAGAGTTTGCTTGGAGGGTACCTCTGGAACAGATAGCTGGAAAGCTCTACCACTTGTGCCTGCCAGATAGAATTCAGTTCCTTCTTGGAAATTACTGACTCACTGTGAGAGGTTCCTGAACCTAAATTCCCTAAATAATCCTTGGGATGCAAGTCCACAAGAATTACTCAGGCCCTGAGGTTGTTTTAACTTGCTGCATTGTGTTTCAGCAACATCAGATGGGATGGAGTGGGGCTATAATGAAGATCCCTAAGGAAGTTTTAGGGTTTAGCTCTCAGTGACATGATTGAAAACAAGATTACACATCACACAGCACCTCTGTGAGCTGAGCTTCTATCAGATACTGCTCTGCTTATGAGTCTCACTTGGGACCACTCTAATATGATGTATTCTGGTTGAATATGAGTATTGTGTTTTCTGTGTTATTCTTTCTGGGCTCAGATGTCTCAAGGCTGGTGGCTTGGAGCAGTGCAGCCTGATTCCAGGTGTTCCTTTGCTGTTACACCATTTACTCCTGAACTTCACATTTCTGCTTTTTGTGGAAGCTGTGGTGTGTCGGGTGATCAGCACTGTCCATCTCTGCAGCTGTCTGGGGTGGCTGGCTGGTGTGTTTCTGGCTCTGTCTGGAGCTGGGCACAGACCCTTAACCTGGTTGTAACCTGGATGACTCTTCATTAAGTCAAATAAGTTCCTGTTGCAGTTAGACATGCCCCGATCCTGTACACATTGCATGAAGGTGAGGATTTCTGGGATGTTGCCAGCTTTCCATATAGGCTACCTATGATGCATTAATAGAGCTGATAATGATTAATAGGGTGCACTAGGCACTTTGCTGCACTTTGCCTCTCTGAGAAGGCTCATTCTGCCTGGCAGAAGAGGGGTCCCCTTTATGCCTAAGGATGTGCTCAGCACCATTCTTGTCAAAACTGGAAACAGAGAGGTGATTTTGCCTGTATGCACCTGGATTACTCAATTCAAACATAGATCAGTTTTGCTCACTTGCAGTATTTAATTTTAGCTGTGAAAGATTGTTGCTGGTACTCACTGGTATCTATTTTTTATCTTCAGAAATTAATCTGTTTCTTTCCATTCTTTGAGATTAATGATGTATTAAAGCAGATCTCTCACTAATTTGCACTATACTCTGAAATTACTGTGAAGTTTGTAACTTGCTAACAAGAGTTCTTCCCATAACAATTCTTCCAGTAAAAAATTAATTTCCATGTAGATAGAAGTGTGCAGGCAGAGGGCTCATTAAAAAGGTACTGGTTTTCCTTCATGCAGCATTTAATTTATACTGGGGGAAATTGTAATCTCACCAGTTAATAATTTAAATTTTGTACCTTTAAGTTGCATTATCATTGAGTAACTTGCTGCTGTCTGCAGTGAATTAATTTAAGATTATTATATAACCAGTAGCAAACTTTTCACACTTTTTAAAAAAACTTACTTAGGGATTTCCACCTTCCTTTCTAGTTATATAAAGTAAAATTGTTATTCATTGGCACTGGTGTCTTTTTATAGCTTTATTCACTGGAATGAACCATTATTTTCTTAAATGTTTTCAAAAAGCAGCACACCTGAGGGGTTGTCTTAAAACCATGCAAAATATCTGGCTTTTAAAACTGATTTATTTCTCATGTTAGCAATCATGATGGAATTGTGCAGCTAGCACAGTTCAGTTCTTCCTTCACCATTCCCTAATCACAGCATTGTTTCAGGTTGCCAGAACTAACTGAAATACTTGGTTTCTTTCCAAAGGTCTCAAGTTTCATTAGAGAACAGGCACATGAACAGATCCAAATGATAGTTATTTCCCTGAAGGAAGAGTTTTATTGCAAGGCAGATGCATTGATTGGAGTGTGTCCTGAGGTAACAATTAATTATGGGTAAATAATGCACATGGGGTTGTTGAAGTGCTGGGTCACACCTGAAGGGTTGCTCCAGTGAACCAGGCACACAGTTGGTGGCTGGGTGTGTCCTGCTGTGCAGGTACTGGCTTTGGGGAACAACCTTTGGGGAACTCAAGCTGATGATTGCATCTCATAGTTATGAAATGCTTATCTAGCATTTCTAGTACCAGCAGTGTGTTACATGGTCTGATCCTCCCTCTTCTCAGCACAATGATATTATGTTCAGCCAAGTCCTGACCCTGGATCTTACCGAGTACCCAGAGGGGGAAGAGCAGGACACGGCAGAGAAGCCCAGCCATGGTTCTCTCTTCGAATAGTGCATGGATGCTATCAGGGCCAGGTGACAACAGGAACTGGGTTTACAGCTGTTACAAACCTGAGTTTGAATGTGCCTATTAGAGGTTGACAGGGGAATGTTCACTTTTCAAGTGAAGCAGTTTTGCAAAATATTAAGGGAATCAACTGCTACTCCTTGATGCAGTTTTGTTAAGGAGTGGGAGCCCGAGGCTGTTTCTGAGGTGTGCATACTGGTACCCAAAGCATTCATTCCAAATATTTTGGCTGTAAGAAGTGCTGCAGGTTCATTTCCATAAGTAAAATATCCCAAAGAACAAGCCTCTTGTTTTGCTTAGGAAAAGTCCAGAGTGCCAGCATGCTGTTCAGGTGCTCACTGCTCCAGTCAGGACCTTTTGTGTTGTAGCTGCATCTATTTGCCTTCAGAATAGGATTATTTCCTCTTTTCTAAAACAGTAAGGTACTGGCATGTGTTCATTATCTTGGGTGACTTCTGTGACAATCAGAAAGACTCAGTTCTCCACTGCAACCTTACACAAGTATTAGTTAACTGTACAGAAACTTGGGATACAGCTCTAGAGCTGTTATGTAACCTTGAAAAATTTCACCTCTGAGCTATTTCACCTCATACAGAAGTGGAAAGAAATGAGTCATGCTATAGAGGCAAATGAAATATATGTATATAGAAATATATAAAAATGTAATGTTATTATGTAGCTGTCCCAGTACACTGAAGTTACTTTGCTGGCCGTTTGTCATCTAAGCAGATAGAAGTTAAGGAATTTTTCCTCTAAAGTTAATGAAGTTGGGTAAAGAAAACTGAAAGCTGGAATCACTTTATCTGGCTTATGTTCCACCTCTGTGTGTCCTGAAGAGCTTCCCTTGGTTTGTAGCTGTTAATAATTTTATCTTGTGTTCACAGAGCAGGTTCCTTTTGTCCTGTGGGTTGCTTACACATACCTACCTTGTCATGTGCTGTGAGCCCTGGGCTTGTGCCAGGCCTGTGAGGCTCCTGCCTCAGGGAGGAAGATTGTCTGAGCAGGAGCGTAGTGTGTTTCACAGGAATACAGATGTTCATCAAATACTTGTGTTATTGCTACACTTCATTGAATAAAATAATTTACTCTGAGGCATGAGTCAGCATCAGTGGCTTATTTCAGAATCTGGTAACAGGAGATAAAACAACCCCTCACTCTTCTGCTTTTGAGGATACAAAGAGAAGTTGCATCTGCTTCTGTCTGACCCTGCAGGTCCTGCCTGAGTGGTCTGGCAATGCCAGGGGAGTGACTCATTTGACTCTCAAGCTTTACACACGACACATTTATGGCTTTAGAAGAGAGAAAGCTAGTATGTACAATTTTATTCCACTTAAAATCATGAAAATACCAGCTCAAAACTTCGCACGCAGCAGATGTAAAACACCTACTGTTAAAAAGCTTCTGGGGTGGGCCTTGGGTGTTTGGGGTTTTTTCATTCAAGAGTGGGTATATCTGACTGCTTGATCCTCTTAGGAGAATCAGTGCCACTTTCTCCTAACTTCCTTTTAGCACAGTCCACACATGATGTTCCTGGGGTGAGAGAGGGGAAAGAAAACACATTATTATTGCTACATCCATGTGCTTGGTGTACTTTTTATTCTAAGCACCAGCTAGCAAGATAAAAACAATTCTGGTCCCCAGAGAGTCTCATATTTGGATTCTGAATTATATGTAACACTAACCCTGCTAAACATCTGGGCTCAAGCTCTCCCCCAAAACTGATCTCTAGTACTGACACAACAGGGACTCAGCTCAGCATTCAGCTGCCTTTTGCCAAAGCTCGTTTAACACCTGTGAAGTTCACACATGAGTCTGGATCCCTTACTCAGAGGCCCCAGCTTGAGCTGGAGGGTTGAAATAGATTACCCCAGTGGTCCTAACTTGAACCATTCCTGAAGTCTGCAACAAAAATCCTTGGTGTAAGCTGCTGTTGGAAGTACACAAACAGCATAACTGGTGAGTAACGTGAATGGAACAGAAATTCCTTCAAAAGCAGAAGGTTGTGGGGTATTAATGCAATAATCCTCTTGGGTTTTTTACTTGGTCTGTATTCTGAACTACAAGTGAACAGGTGCTAAAACTACCTAAAGGTGGTGCTAACAAGTTAGTAAAGGAGGACTGTTAAGAGCGATTTTAAGAGGGACTGGAATAAATTGTACTCAAGGTTTTGGTTTCTGTTCTACCTAATTGTACTTTATTGAAATTGGGATTTATGAACTTAGTTGAGAGAAAGCTAAGTTTAAAATCCCATTGGAATTACAAAACTAATCTCCAGCTTCACACCTGCACACAAGTGTCTTGGAGCTTGTGTGCTTTTTGATTGGGAAAGAGCAGGTTTTCATCTCCTGCACTGCCAAAGGCCCTTACATGCAGTATTGAATGATACAATTTTGATGTTGGCTGCAGCAGCACAGATCTCTCAGCAGTGGAATCTTTTTAAGCTGTTTCACTATATCTTTTCCATCAATTGGAATGTATGGGTTATTCACTTGGAATGCTTGGATTATTCACAGAAATTTCACAAAGCAACCTGAACAGCTCAGCTGTAAAATCACCTTCAGTACCACACCCTTGAGATTCACTCTTCCTGACCCCCTTAAGGAAGGCTTTTGGAACAGAAACCTGTATTTGGAAATCTAAGCAAAAAATCTTATTGATGTTAACATATAAAAGCTCCAGAAAATGTATATAAAAAGTTGCTAGCATTCACCAGAGTACTCTGAGGTAATACTATCATTTGTCATTTGATAGACCTGAAAAGGCCATCAGTTATTTGCTGCTAGGCAGAAAGAAAACCAGAGAGTAAAAAAGAGCATTCAGCAAACTTTCAGAGCTAAACCAGAGCTCTGCACAGTAATTATTTAATTACTTTGGAAATAAGAGGGGTATCTTCTTGTGTTGGTAGGATTATGGAACTTTCTGTGAAAATAAAAACATTACTTACCCAACAGCGTTGTGCTGTCCACCCGATCAGCATCTAGAGAAGTGTAAGACACATCAGCAACACACATGAGCATCCAGGAAGCTTTTATACTTTCATGCACCATCCCAAAATAGCAAGGTTTTATTTAGAATCCCAGAACGGTCTGGGTTAGAAGGGATGTTAAAGCTCATCCAGTTCCACCCTCCTGCCAGGGGCTGGGACACCTTACACTATCCCAGGCTGCTCTAAGACCCATCCAGCCTGGCCTCAAACACTTCCAGGGATGGGGCAGCCACAGCTTCTCTGGGCAGCCTGTGTCAGGGTCCCACCATTCTGATCACAAAAAATATGTCCTCTTCATCTAATCTAAATCTATGCCCTTTCAGTCTGAAGCCACTCTTGTCCTATCCCTATGTGACCTTGTCCAAAAGTCCCTCTCCAGCTCTCTGGGAGCCCCCTCAGGCACTGGAAGGCTGCCATAAGATCTCCCTATAGCCTTGTCCAGGCTGAACACCCCAGTTCCCACAGCCTGTATCCAAAGAAGAGTTACTCTAGCCCCTGATAATCTTTGTTGCCCACCTCTGGACCCACTTCCAGCGGCTCCATGTCCTTCTGATGTTGGGGACCCCAAGGCTCACGGCAGATCTGCAGCTGGGGTCTCACCTGAGCAGGGCAGAGAAGCAGAATCCGCCCTCCCCTGCTAGCCCACACTGGGGGCTCAGCCCAGCACAGGGGAGTTCTGGGTCCCAGCACACATGGCCAGGGCATGTCCAGCTCTCAGCACCAGCACCCCCAAGTCCTTTTCTCAGGGCTGCTCCATCTGCTCATCCCCAGGCTGGATTTCTGCTTGCGATTGCCCTGACCCAGCTGCAGGACCTTGGCCTTGCTGAACTTGGTGATTGCACAGCCCTGCCTCTCCAGCCTATCCAGGTCTCTCTCGATGTGAGCCCTTCCCTAAAACCACAGCCCTCAGCTTGCTGCCGTCTGTTGAGGACACACTCCAGCTCACTGTCTACATGCCCATCAAAGCTATTACATGGTCCTGGTCCTAACACAGACTCCTGGAGGACACAGCTTCCATCAGTTTCCATCCACATAAAACCACTGACCACAGCCCTGAGTGTGACCATCCAGCCCATTTTTTACCCACATACCCCAAGTCTTCCTTTTTTCCCTTTTTAAAACTAGGGGTTATGTTTCCTCTTTTCCAGTCAGTGGGAACATCCCCAGTTGACACAGTTTTTCAAATCATATGGCTAAGCAACTTCATTCATGGTTTAGCAGATTGAGAATTCCACCAGGACATGATTACTCCAGCCCAGGCTACTACCAACCCTGACCTCAGGTCCAGCTGAGCCTCTCCTCTGTTGGGCTCTCTTTCAGCTCTCCTAGGAAGTGGTCCTCAAGGCATTCCAGGATTCCTGGACTGCTTGTGGTTTGCTGTGTTCCTTTTCCAGTGAGTGTCCAGGGGCCTGTAGTCCCCAGTCTGCATCAGGCTTACCATGGTTTTGCATTTCTCATTTCTTTAATATAACCCTTTTAGCAAACTCCCCCTGCTGCATTTTAGAAGAGAGTTTGTAAATAGGCACAAAAAACCAAACCCTGACAGTTTGGTGATGTACAGAGCAGTTCTGCACACCTGAAAATGGTTTTGTTTGGGATCTTGACTTTTAAATGAGATCACAAGGTTTTCAAATCTGAGTAAGGTCCCTCTTCTTGTAAGTCTGATGCAAATCAGGCTGCAGACAAACTTCCTGAAATCTCAGTGGTGTGATAAATATTTTTTTCTAGCCTTCATGGAAAGAAAAACATAATGCAGTCTAATTGGAATATTCATCAAGTCACAAAAACCAGGATATTAATTTGGACATGCACTTTTCAGGGAAAGGTTCCTCCTATGCACCACCTGGGAATAATTTTAGACAAAACAGTTTCACTGAAATGATAAATAGAAGAGCTGTCAAATAGCAATTCTTCCCAAGGTCATTTAGTTATTTTCCTCTGTTCTCTGGATAAACCAAAACAGAACTGTCCTTGTTTGGAAAACATTAAAGAAATCTCTTTCCTTAGACATACAGTTGTTCTTTCTCTTCATTCTCTTCACAACCCTAAGTGTACTAAACCAAACACTTACTGGATGCACTGATTTAATTTCCCATTCTATGCTCAGTCAGATATTGTGGCTCAACCAGCTTATCCCACCAGCTAATCCCTTCAATTCTCTTAGTCTCTTTTCCTGACAAGTCAGATTTCTGACAATGTAATACTCAATAAGCTGAAGTAGTGCACATCATAAATATATGTTAAGTAAACATCTTTACCGAGTACTAACAAAGAGACAAATCCAGAATTCAAGATTAAATTTGCAAGAACCCACAGACCTCCAAAATCCACAGATTTAAAAAAAAAAAAACATCTAGTTACAGTTTGGCCACATGCTCCCACTCTGCATGTCCCACACAAGCAACAAAGCTGCACACGAGGTCAGTGCCTTGGATCAGCTGCAGTGTTCAGGCAGGGCAAACTGCCCAGTACCTGCTCCAGATTGTGGTGTTGAAGAGGCCACATTACCTGGACTTCTCTGTTTGCAGATTTGAGCAGTCAGATCCTTGACATACTCTGGGAATTGTTGGAAGCAGTCCCCATAGGACACCACTTTTATTCCATGCAGCAGCATATCTGCCTGGAGCTTAAAAAAGTGGTCTTCATTTTCTTTAAGCACCAACATGTAATGTTCTAGATCCACTTTGTTCTTTACTGTGTAAAGAAAAAGAGCTTGGAATATCTGGTCACGCAGAGTCTCTCCACAGCCCAAAAACAAAAAAGACTTGGTTCGGTACAAGTTCTGAAGAACCTCCTGTGAAGGAATAGCAAGAAAGAAGAGCCACATTTACTTCAGCAGACAAAAGCCAAGGTCAGAACTTTTAAAATACATCAGCCAGAAAAGGACCAGCAGAGCAGAACCTCACTAGTGACCTGAAAAAAGCAAACGTTTTAGGACCAGGCCAAAGTGACATTTCAAAACCATTGTTCCTACACAAAAAAAAAAAAAGGGCAAAATTATCACACGAATATGGGAGTTGGAACAAGATGATCTTTAAGGTCCCTTCCAACCCAAGCCATTCCATGGAATTTAAACAGGCATGTAAGTGTTGCCAGCAAGGGAATTTAAATTGAAAGAATTAGGGTGACAGAATATTGCCTTCCTGTTAGGTCAGCCTCTAAATATGGAAAATGAATATTCCTGACCAAATATTTCTGACTTCTTATGACAGCTAAGACGACATTAAGTCCAGCATCCTGGTACCAGTTTAAACCCTTAAGAAACCTAGCAATCCTATGATTCTGAATCCTTGTCCTGGTGTCCAGTATTTTGAGGTTCCTGTTCTTTCCACAGATAAATACAAACTGTGACATCCAGCTGAGGGGTTTGGTTGTGATTTACACAGCCACTGTACCCAAGGGCACAGACTGCCCTTCCAACAGAGCCATCTTCCTGAACAATTCTGAAGAGTTCCTCTGGTCCCCAAGTATTTAATTTATATGATCCCACAGAGCCTTAGATATCTTGTCTGCAGTGATTACAAGAAAACTGTTTGGCAAAACACAGTCAAAATCTTAAAGATCACACAAACCATGACTTCAGGATCTTGAGTAACATCTTTATATCCCGAGGGATCAAGCACCATTCCACAGGGATCTGTATATAAGCCGTGAATATGAAGAACTCCGTATTTTATATGGCCCCTTGCCCACTGAAGAACCTAAAGCACATCATGCAAGATAAATCCTTTTGTTATAATATATCACACTCACCATGAATCTGCAAAACTATACAGCTGAACTGACTTATACACCACTTAAAGCAGAAACAACTCCTTTTGCCCTTTCCTACAGCCAGAGATTGTAATTACCAATTACACAGCTCACTTTAAATCGTAACAAAGAGGTGATGGCTGATACTGCAGCTGTCTCTGGCTTTTTGGGTTAAACAGCCAGTCAGCCAAGAAGCAAGCTCCAGCAGCACTGACAGAAAAGGTATGAACAGCAAATTAACCACCAGCCAGGTGAAATTCTCTTTGGAATTTTAACAATGACTTTACATAAGTTAAATAATTTGTGGGTTTTTCCAATAAATGGCAGGGAACTGGTTGACAAACATGTCACTGAAATTCTCCTTGGTAACTGTTACCAGATTATTCAGAATAAAGAGATACTTAAAAGAAATGTCTGGGCATCTGCTGTAACTTATAGACGTGCTTTAACAATTAACAACTTCTAGTCTTGACTCTTTAAACAGGAAAACATCTTTCAGTGCAGCTTATGTGCCAACTTGTCATAAATAAAGTCTAATAATTTTACTGCTCTCATCGTACCTTATCCTTATCTTTAAGGTCTAAAGATTCCATAGGTTTACCCTGTTGCTGACCAAATATCTCAAGCAGATTATCATAGTTTGTAGTCAGAACCATTGTGCCTCTCTCCATGAGCCTCAGGATGGATTGCAGAACCACGGGGTTCTGAATGTGTTGTTCTAAATTATCAAACACCTCCATTAAGCAATCCTGGAAGAAGTTGGGCTTCGTGTCCCCGGTACGCTGAGGAAAGAGGAGAGGAACACTCCATCAGGCCATGTGCTCCGTTACAACAGCCTCCCACAGGCATCCACACCATCTGGCTACTTAATGCCAAAGCACTCCTGTAAAAGAGGGCTTGAACAGTACACCAACCAAAACCACCCAAAACAAATCTCAATTTGTTCCAGTGTTCTTGCCTCTACTTAGCGTAGCTCCAAACAATTGTCTGGATTTCTCAAGAGAGCTTGTAATACAAGTACAACAGAACACTAAAATTAGCTTACCCTGGATTCAGACACACCAGTATTTTATCAGTATTCAGCTACTCAGTATATCCTGGAGATCCCTGGGATATATAAAGAGGGATGGGGGCAGGCGGGGGGGGCAGGACAGCAGTTTCTATGTTTTGATTCCTGGTTGAGAAAACTTTATTAATGATTAAATCTGCTATGAACACATGCAGACTTACTGTCACACTGGAGCTATTGAGAGGCTCACCCCAGCCTACACTTAGCATTATGTCTGTCACCCAGATTATTTAAACTAGAAGGAAGACTTGGCAAAGTCTTTTTGAAAACCTCTGGGAACTCAGATGGATGACTGAGACTGGGCATGCATGGGCTGTCCTCAGGGAAGCATGATCTGCACTGGTGATCCACAATGTGTGACCCCAAGGTCATCAGAAGGCTCAAGGCCTACCTGTACTTACAGGCTCTCCCCAGTTACAGCCACAGATCTAGAAATTCCTCTTTCAATCTCAAAAACATTACAGCAAATATTTAATAGTCAGGACTCTTGTTGGCATTAATTCTGATGAATGCTAACTTACACTAAAACTCAGGGATTTTTTAGTCTCCCCAAAATGTACAATGTGCTGTATGATTACTCACAAAATTTCCATTTTCATCATAAAAAAATCAACTTTTGGAAGTAACGTTCCCTTAAAACAAAAGTACATAGTAGGCTTAGAAATTAACAGAGGTTATGGAGGTACTCACTGGTGACATCTTCCTGATGAGATCATGTGCAACCACAAGCAGGTCTCTCTCTTTGATTACTTTCTTACGGAATTCAGCCACATCCCCCGGGTGCAGCACCTCCAGCTGCTCAGCTGCTCCAAGGACAGCCTCAATGCAGCTTCTCCAGGAGCAGAGTGCTGGGATTCCTGGGGCTACTGCAGCACTCACCCCCGTCCCAATTACCAGGAGAAGGTCCCGAGGCTGCTTTCTTATGAGACTTTTTAAGAACTTTCTTAAACACAGAAAACAAAAGTGTTCATTGTTCACAGAGCGTTTCCTGGCTTGCCTGAAGAGCTCAGGGACTGACTCCAGAAGTTCACCTGAGCCATTAAAGTTTCTGCAAAACACCAACAAACCAGCAGGAACACAGTTCTCCATTCCTACACAACAGGATGAGATAGGCAGCCACAGAAGCCCATGGCCTCCTCCAAACCAACAATAGCCTTCATGCCTTTTTGCCATTTCAGACAAATAAATGTGCATGGTTAATGCCAGCCAAAAAAAGGCAACAACTTCAAATCACTACTATCTCTGAGATAACAAATTGACAACTGCTAATTTCCAGGCCACTGGGCAAGCCAAACACCATTTCCAATGAAATTTTGAAAAAAGTAGGCAAAAGATTGTCCAATGACCGAACTAATACATACGTGATAGAAAGGAAGTAGAACTATTTCAGAGGGACAAGCCACACTATTCCAAGAAAACAAACTTTTGTTTTTTTCTGGGAAGAAGTGGAATATTTTATTCTCCTTTATGGTCACTGTAGGATATGTGGACATAGCAGTCATGCTGGTTCAGATCAAGGGTTCATCCAACTCACTGTTCTGACATTACTACCCACAGATCCCTCCCAGAGGTGTGTTGGTGTTACATCCATGGTCTGCATAAACCAGCACAGAGGAATGTGAGGAAAAATCTGTCTTTCATGATTACTCAGCAAATAAGTGAAAATGCATTACAAAGCATACAGCAAAATCACTCTGTACAAACAAGGATTTCAGTAGTACTTCAGAAACTCAGAACTCCTCTGACTTTCCAAACTACCTTTACAGATTTTCAGTTCCTGGTAACATGGTAATAAAGATGATTAACACATCTTATTTCACAATCATCTGAAACTATGTAGGTCAAACTATAATGTTCAACTCGAAATGGCCTCAGGCAAAGCAATAAACATGTAGGTATGGTTGCCAGCTAGTGCCTACAAATAAAATATATTTGATGGCCCCATGCCTTCCCGCTACATTTAGCCCAAATTGTTTCTTCTCATTGTTTACTCCTCATAAACAACTTGAGTGAGCATGAAGTACTTGGTCAGTGAAGAAACTAGCTTCTGGGATAATTTCAAGTTTTCTGGCATGATGTTGCTCTTGTATTCAATATTCAGTAGTTTATTCCCACTGTGGTTTCAGATTTTCATTAAGAGACAGTTTTGTATCAACTCTAATACTAGTTACCTGAATTTCTGCTCACTTCTAATGGTGGCCCCTTCTGGTGAATCCATCTCTGAGCCCTGAATAAAACAAAAAGCAAAATAATTCTTAATGCTTCTACCTTAGAAAAAGCCAAAACCAAAATCAGATGTATTACTGTTGATTTTTTCTCTTTATTCCTACCAACTGTTTTAATATCAAGGCTCCACGTGTCACATCCCAGTGAAGCAAGGCACTGATGGCAACAAACCTGCCAAAGGACAAGTGTGCAAACCCAGCACACTCCAGTTAAGCTTCCAAATGCCACAGGACAGAGATAATAGAGATGCAGCTATTCATGCAGCCAAAAAATACTTGTGGCTAAATTGAGGATAAAATTTATCATACCCACTAAAACTACAAGTCATTTCAAGTCAGTTAATGAGTTTCTTGATTTTGGGGTTTTTTTTCATAATAATCAGTTTATTCAAACCAGTTTGTGGAACCCAGACTTCCACATCACGGCCTGCTCACAAAAAGCCCTCTGAGAGCCACCTGGCTACATGACCAGACTGCAGGGTATGAGAGATTTTATTTAAAATACTTGCTGAGAAAAAAATAACTTATTTCTGTATCATCTATTATGCCTTATGTCTGAAGTACAAGAAAGACTCTGTCTTGGCAGGAGAACTGGCTATGGGATCATTACTTACAAACCCCCAAATTTCACTACATGGGTTTGTTTCTTATGAGGATGCAATTTCTGTTTGGCTTTGAGACACAGTTTTTGGTGATGGTGATGGCAAACTGCAGTCCCTAATCCCTCGAATAAACATTGTGCCAGAGCCTAGAGCTCCTAAGGTAGTTGCCAGCTCTCACATTCATGTGCTGGAAGCTAATCTGGAAGCAAGAAGCTCCAAGTTTGGAGATGATTTGACTAACCAAGAAACCCAAACCAAAACAAAAAAGCAAAAAAAACAAACAAAAAAGAAAAGCAAACCACCCAAAAACCCCCCTCAAAAAAAAATTCAAAACCCACAAAAAAACCCCAACCAACAGACTCCAACCCAACCCAAAAAAAAAGCCAAAACAATCCCCCCCCCCAAAAAA
>VXBC01011150.1:0-18735 GCA_013399945.1 Ploceus nigricollis
TCATGCCTCGACAGAGGCAACAATACTGGCTGCAGAGATAAACACAGGGACTGCAAAGAAAAAACCAAAAAACAACCAAACAAACAAGTAAGTAATGATGTTGGTGTGACCATGACTCTTTAGGGCAGAATAGAATGGAATGGAATAGTTTCAATTGAAAGTGACTTAGAACAATCATCTAGTCCAACTACTTGATCACTTCAGGGTTGTCCAAAAGTTAAAGCATATTTTTAAGTGCACTGTCCAAATGCTCCTTAAACACTGACAGGCATGGTACATAAAACACCTCTCTAGGAAAGCTGTTCAGTGTTTGATGGGTCTCTCTGTAAGGAAATGTTTCCTAATGCTAAGTTTAAACCTCTCCAGACATATCTTTGAACCATTTTCATATGTTCTATCACTGGATACCACAAAGAAGAGATCAGCATCTCCCTCCCCACTTCCCCTCCTCCGGAAGATTAGAGGGCAATGAGGTTTGCCCCTCCATCTCCTATTCTCTCTCTTTCTAGTGATTTTAGTGCTTCAGTGCTCAAACACTTATCTAATACTGTGCATGAACATCCATCTCAACTCTGTGATGACCCTGACTGGATGCCTGGTACCCACCAAAGCCACTCTGTAACTCCCCATCACAACTGGACAGAGGAGAGAAAAAAAAAAAAGGGGCAAAACAGACTTGACTTGGAGATATTTATTGAAGTTATTGCCAGCCAAAATCAGAGCAAGACAATGAAAAGCAAAAAAAAAAATCTTAAAAACATCCTTACCTTACACCTCCATCATTTCTTGGCTCTACCTCCTCCCTCCAGTGGCACATGGAGATGGGGAATTAAGGCTATGGTCAGTTCATCATACATTTCTGCTGCTGCTCAAGGAGAGGAGTCCTTGCCCTGCTCCAACGTGGGGTCCCTCCCACGGGAGACAGTTCTACATGAACTTCTCCAGTGTGAGTCCTTCCCATGGGCTACAGTTATTACTGAACTGTTCCAGCCTGGGTTCCTTTCTACGTGGTGCAGTCCATCAGGACCAGCCTGCTTTGCCATGGTCTTCCCCACAGGCTGCAGGGGAATCTCAGCTCCAGCACCTGGGCCACCTCCTCCCCCTCCTTCTTCACTGACCTTGGTGTCTGCAGAGTTGTTCCTCTCACATATTCTCAGTCCTCTCTTGTCTGGCTGCAATTACATCTGCACAGTAACTGTGTTCTCCTTCTTAAATAAGTTATCCCAGAGGTATTGCTGCCATCTCCAATGCTCTTGGCCTTGGCCAGCAGTGGTTCCCTCCTGTAGCCCACTGGCACTGGCTCTGTCAGACATGGTAGAAGCTTCCAGCAGCTTCTCCAGCAGCTGTAGCCTCTCCTCAGCTACTCAAACCTGGCTGTGCAAACTGAATACAGACACAGGGCCATATCTTTAAAAATATTGAGCTGACTCTAAAATCAGTCTGAATGGAAGACTGTTCTCATTCCTTTGTGTAAGAACAATGGCATCACTGGAGTGCTCATTTAAAGAGGGGTGGAAACTCAAACACAATCTGAAAACCATGAGTTACAACACTTGCAGGAAGAGACCTGGTGTCCATATAAGATACCACGTGGATTACAGTAAAGAAGTAAACAGTGGCTTGAGGAAGATAAGGGAAAAATTATTTTGAAGTTTTGTTTTGTTTTTAAGGTTATTGGCATGACTGGGGGCATTGGGAACTCTACAGTGATTTCACTGCTTGATTTTTCCTTTTAAGGAAAGATTTTCCAGGAGGTAGAATTTAGGAACAGAATGATCTCCCCATGGGTCAGCTGAGAATGAAATATCTGACAGCACAGCCACATAGCCTCCCCTAGCACATGCTGACATACTTATAGAAGTTGGCATGCCTAAAGGCTTCTTATTATTTATTCTGCCTCTCCTACAGTCCCTGAACAACAAATACTCAGAAAGCTATGAGGTCTTGCTATGCTCCAGCTCTTTTGCTTCCCCATATTATATTCCCTAGGGTAACCATAGGAGCAAAGAACAACTTTTAGAACTCACAGTAGCATAGGAATTCATTTATATCCATCTTGCTGTTGCACACCCTTGTCCATACCCTTTAAGGATACTGGATCCTAGGCAACAGAATATATTTCTGTACAATAATGCTGGAAAAGTTCATCAGGTTCAATGTACTAGTTATATGGATTTTTCTCTCCCTGACTTAAAAAAAAAAAAAATAAAAAAAAAATTTTAAAAGTTATTCTCTTTCCAGGCTGTAAAAATTTGTTAAGTTATTACCTATGTGACAAACGCTAATATATTTAATAAAGACTCCTAATAAAATATTTGCTTTAGCCATGACCCAGTTTTGGAAAAAGTGCAGTTTTAGCTACAAAGGTGCAGTCCTGGAAGAGCGCAAATATGCATGGCAATATTTCAAACAGAGGTCAATTCTTAACAAAATTTAAGGGCTTGTCTTTAGCCTGCAGTTATGATAATATTGAGTATTTTTTCAATGTATAAAATGTGCTTTAAAAGCAGAAGGATTTTAAAAGATGGTCTTATTTGTGGAAAACCCTAATTTCTGGGTCTTGCTTTTGAAATATAAATAATATCTTCTGTAGTGTTTATGTCTGTGTGTAAAGATTTACTTACACCATCACTACCAACAACAGTTACTCCACAGTTTGGTGAAGCATTGATTTGCTGCAAGTCCATCCCAAAAGGACACCTTTGACCCTTCCATAGTACATTATCTTGTCCCACGCTGAAGCTGATGATATCACGGAACCAGAAGAAGCTGAATGGTACCAAGGAGCAGACAGTTCTACAGTTCTTTCTCAGACATGAATTCTCTGTGCCCTCAGAGTGAATTGCTGTCTCTCACCAGCCACACTGTTGTGACTGGCACCACTGCAACTTTCATCTAAGTCAGGTATCTCTTCTTAAGCTGCTCTTCCATTTCCTCTGATGGATTTCCAGACCAAATACTCCTCACCTCTCTCCCTTTCTGTTTTCACTATCCTTACCCTGCCCCTCTCTCTTCATGCACCCAATCTTTTCCACTCTGCTGCTGCATCTGAGCTCTTTCACGTGACCCCTTGGTACTCATTCCCAGTTTCTTGTCTGTCCTCCAGGGTTCCACATTCCAGCTCTTTAGACTTATTTTTGACAGGAAGGCCCCAGTTGATCAGAATAATTTCTCATTGTGCACCTGCTCCTGTAGTCATGCTTACTGACATTGTCCTGATCTGTCCATTTCATTGTTTCCCAGTCCAGCTCATCCCCATCTTATATCCCAGTACTCCTTCTCAATCAGCTCTAGGCTATAATTCCACTAATTTTTTTGACAGCAGTTTTTCCTCATACAGACCCTTGATGCTCTTCTCTGTTCAGTTTCCTGCCTTATATATCATATTATCAAACTCCAACTCTCCTCCCTCTTTGCATTCACATCACTGATCCTGATATGTGTGGAGAACCATATTGGTGGGTGTAGAAAGACAGAATTCATGCTCTCCAAAATTACATAGAAAAAACATCTTCTTCCTTCCAGCCCTTCCTCCGAATAGACAGAATAGAGAGGAGCTGGATGTGAACCATCAACAAGGATTTGCTGACTAATATTATTCCTTAGCAAGGTGAACATGAGGACAGTAAAAAGGCTGATATAACAGTGTCCTTCCTTGCCAAGTCTCTAATTCCTGTTCTACAGTGTAAGGACACTGGATCTTCTCAAAGGTTAGCAGAACTTTAATATGGATGAAACCAACTTTTCCCCATCCCCAGTTACATTCTTGGAAACAGCTGAATAAACTTGGTTATAATTACAAAAAGCAGCCAGAAGCAGATACCAGAATAGAAAATGTCACCTTGAACAGTCAAATTTAAAAACATTTCAATTAGTAAGTGAAAAAATGGGAAATATTCTTATAAGAGGAGGTGGCATCCAAACCTAATTATAGATTATGTTTTCGTTCTTGATGTAATATGATTTAAATTCATTATCCATCTGTAGTGAGAGAAAAGATGCATTTTAATTCACATGCCTCATCCAGCATTGCTGGGTTCAAAAATTGTGATAGATAGCAATGGATTAGAGGTCAGTCTCACCACGAGGAGTTACTGGTTATCAGTTTGGTGAAAAAAATGCTTAAAACCCTTCCAAACTTTCTGAGAATTCTCTTTTGTAGGGAAGTCTTCAAACAATGTCATTAATTTTCAATAGAGACCCTAATTTAATAAATACTCTTTTACTTCCTGAATTTTTTGCATAGTGCTAGAGTTGTGTGTGATTACAATACGAATATCTAAAAAAGTAACATAAACAGGTCCTTAAATTCCTCCAGAGTGATGGTCAGCTGTATTTGTTATATTTAAGAATGGTGTTTGATGGCCTATGTGGTTTAGAAAACCTGGATGCTCAGTGCATTTGCTGAGGTATATAAATACTGTAACATTATTTCTCTCCCTCACATGCACATTTTTTTTAACTGAAAAATTTAATCCAGCTGTTGAAGCCTGTTACACTTACCATTACAAATTCCTTTAGAGACCATAACATTTAGGTACTTTTAAAACTGGATGAATGCACTAAAAGCAACACTACATTAGCATAAACTCAAACTATTGTTTGGGGTTTTTCTTAGCTATTTCAGCTATGAAGCCTTTGTTCTTTTCTTTTCTTGTCTGCTTAGCCCTTCTCTCAGCTATCCCTTGGTTTCAGCTTGTTGAGCTGATTCAAAGCATTAACATGAAAACCAGACTGGACTAAAGCAATGTACAAACACCCCTTGGAGATTTTTAAACTTTTGCAACGAATTTGAGTTTCAGAATGTGCTACATATAGTCCTGTACCACAAATGTCACTTTTATGTCTTTAAGAAAGTATTTTTTATACAGGTACAAAATATTATGCAGTGAAAACACACACGTGAGCACAGACACAAACATGCAGAGTTTAATTGCTTCCTTATGGCCCTTCAATACTTAAAGAAAGGTTATTCAAAAGCTGGAGAGGGACCTTTCACATGGTCAGATAGTGACAGGACAAGGGGGAATGTTTTTAAAGTAAAAGAAGGACANTCTATGATTTTACAGAACATTCTACTAGAGTTTATCATGGAAATCTCTATGATAGACGATATATAGGAATTGACATAAATTCTCTTGTAGATACACTTACATCAGTAGTTCAGTGATGATTTGCCCTAATTAGACATCTGACTCAGTACTCTACAGAAAATGGGAATACCCATCTGGAGAAACAACACAATACACACCCTTGTTCCCCCCAAAAAAGACCCAGAAACCACAACATCCAAAGTAAAACAAAACAGCAAATTCCCCCTGCCCCAAAAAAAACCTCAACCCAATATCCAAAAATTAACCACAAAAAGCTCTAAAAACCAACTAACCAAACACCCAGTGGCAGGGAGTTAATATCATGACAGCATCTTAAAACAGGAATTTTTCTATTTTTGCAATATAATGTCTTTGGATCTGAGCCTTCATTACCCAGTGCAAATAAAAACTCAGAACGAGTAGCTGTCCAGTAAAGATCTAGACAAAGCTATACAATTAGTCCCACACAGGTTCCTATCAGAAACAATTGTCAGGCCTCAAATGATACTGGGCAAGTAAGGACTTGAGAAAATAAAGGGGAATGCAGCCAAGCCCTTGTCTGTTTAATTGAGCGCAAGATGAATTGAAAGACGCAATATGAGCTGGTTGCTGCTCAATTGCTGTTGAAATTTTGTTAAATGAGTTACTGCTATCTTATTTACGTAAGAAAATCTCCGCTCAAGCTTCACTGAGCCTCGGCCAGACCTTAATTGAGAATTTATGGTTGAGTTCTCAGTGGAGGTGAAGAACTGGAACGTTAATTCCAGGTGCAGCGGTTGGCCTGAATTCAGTCACATTCATGACCCTGATGAGCAGTGTCCATTCATGCAAAATTCCTGTAACAAGCCAAGCCTTGAGCTGAAATTAGACAAACAGTTGCCTATAGTTTGAAGCCAAGCTTGAATGCACTTGGATTTTCCTGTATTTATACATACTGCAAAATTACATTTTCCCTGGCTTTTCTCTGGCTCACGTGTGGATGATTGTACTGAGAATTTTTTCAAATTAAGTCAATACGTTTTTTGGAAAATTGTCAAGTTCACCACACTTACCAAAGAGAGGGGAGCTGGTTTGCCGCTGTCTAAAGTGCCACATAGTTTGCCCTTGTCTTTTCTGCATTTCATATATAAGGAGGGTTTTTTCCAAGGAGTGGTAGAAGGACTATTTATCTCACTGTGGATTTTGATATGCTCAGGAAGTTCTGTAACCTTGTTGATAGCTGAAGCATGGGTTGTTTGGGTTCAGTTTTCTGCTGTGAAAGTCTTTCCTGAGTGATCTTCGGTAAACTATTCAAGACCAGCACCCCACTTCCCTCCCCAAATCAGTAACTTTGAGGACTTGCATCAAAATGGAAGCAAGTTTTTAGGTTTTAAATATATGTAAAAATTTGTTCCCTAAACAACTCATTGGAGTAATTCAATCTAAATTTAGTCTTCGGCATGCAACCATTTACCAGAGCGCCAAGTTTTTATAGGCCCTGCAGTTGTTATGTTTGGGGCTGGGTTTTGGCTCAGTTTCTAGAAGATGAGTTGTCCTTTCTGGGCTCCACTGGCAAAGGGCTGGATTCAGTTGCCTGAACACAGGCTGAAAGGTTGATGCCTTTTCTGCTGTATGACTTCCTCCATCACAAGTTTTCAATGGTTAAGGCTTACAAAACAGCAGACACATACGTGATACCTGATCCCAAGCAAAGCTCGAAAAAGGGCGATAATATAGAAGAAACTCTTGGACACTCATACTTTTACTCTCTGACAGGGTATACCCAAAACTCACTAGAAAGCTAAGATGAAAAACAGATCTGCAAATATGACACAGAGGGCCATTTTGGAAATTACTTAGTTAATGAGATCAAACAGCAGAGCAGTGAATATAACAGAAACAGAAACACAGAATCTTCCCAATTATGGTAAAACCATTGAATTTTCCAAATATTCCACTTTTTTTCCCTCAGAGATACCATTTTCTTAGCAAACCTACCATACATAATTATAGATCCCAGTGTTCCTTACCAGCTGAGAATAATACTGAATCTACAAACTTTTCCTAATAAGCCTGGTGTGTAGTTCACTAGAATTTTATTCTTAGATCAGCAGCTTGTTATGGCCCTAAGACAAGCGCTTCTTCCTCCCCGATCACCTCACCCCATGCAGCAGCCTGTGCTCCTGTGTCCATCTCTGGGACAATCTGTTCAGAGCAAGCTGGCAGGCATGTTACAGCCCTCAGAGCTCAAGTACCACAGGGAAGCTCCAGGCACCTGCAGAGCACAGGTGTTCTCTAAGGTGGCTATTTGCTTTTAATAATTGAAGGAAGCAGAGGGAAGAAGAGCCAGTAGAAGAAAGCTGCCTTTTGTGATTTCAGAAGGCTGGGATTGCCTTCCAATGTCAGTGACTGGAATAATGCCACATGTACAGAGACAATTGAGTATTGGCCTTTTAGAACAATTTAATTAGGATTTTCTATTTGCATGGAGTTGATTATGTGCTATATGATGGGCAGGGAAGAAGTACAGAAACAAGCAAATAAATGCTTTCCACCCTCCAGCAAATTTCTATGGATGTACATAGGCTGGACCTTAGTGATTTCCTGTCATTGGGGATACATTATCTCTGAGGATACCTCAGTCCTGGAATACTTTGCTTGGATATCCACAGTACTCACTGGAGCAGTTCTCTTGAGTGAGGAATCTGCTGTCCCAAAAGGCTGTACTCCACCTTGGATCTGCAAGTCCCAGGTCAGAAAACATTCCATATTAACTGAAAAAACCCCAGGTAGTGGGAAGTGCCTGGGGTTCTGCCTTAATTTTTTGCTCACATATCCATTTTGAGCCTTCTATGCCTTGCTATCAGTTATATCTAGAGATTAATTACTGCTGGAAGAATCCCTACACAGCATCTCACCTGTCACAGCTCATGTCACCCACGTTGGCACTGCTGTGAATCTCACAGCAGCCATGCACTAAGAATAGGGAGCAGAAATCCCAGGACTATCACAGCCTCTGTGGTGAGCTCCACTGAATTCACTGATACCTCAGGTTGCATCCAGAAACAGCACTTCTGCATTTGTGGAGCACTGCATTCACAAAATAATTACAATTATTTGCTCAGGTTTTGTAATCAGTTCAAACATCTGCACCCATGGCATAGAATTTCCTTCCAGAAGCTGAATCTTATACAGATTTAAGATCCAGTTGCTCAGGGTGTGAATGCAGCTGGTCCATTCACCAGCCCAAAGAATTTTGCCTAAACATTGAGGGCATACCAAACTGAAACCTCTTGGATCATTGCTGTGTACCAGGGTACAAGGATCTCCTCCAGAGCCCAGTTCCTTCAGAGCTTCATCAACATCTGTGGATGGAAGCACAAATTTCACATTTCAGTTACAAGATTAAAAAAGGCAAGCTGCCTCTGGGAATTGTTTTGCAGAATGTAGTATGTGAGAGAAGAACAAACACCAAAAATTCCCTGCTAGGTGCCTTTCTTTTAATTGTAAGATTTTTACTCCAGTAAGACTTAGTCCTGCAATATCATCTTGGCATTCACATAGACATAACCTATGAATCTTACATCATATAACTAATACCCTCAGCTTTGATCTTCAAGGGGTGAAAAATGCTAATACTTTATACTACATTATTTAGGGGCTTCCTAGAGTTCAATATATTAATGCAGTCCTGTTATTCAGCAGCGAATAGGTTTCCTCTTTAGGAAGGTTATATTCATCTGTGCGGGAGAGAATGTAAGAAATAATCCCCAGCCTGTCAGGCAATTAAAGCAGTATTATTCCTTGCAATTTTAGGTTTTAATTTACTGTATGAATACCTACACCATTAAGTCAAATATTTTTATGGAAAAAATCAGTGAAGTTCCACGCAATAATGTTAAAGCCTAACACCTCCTACATATTCTTCATTATGAGCATATTATGGTCTGGCACAAAACCAATGTACTTCAATATTTAAACTAAAATTTAGGAAATGAGCTGTATTGTTCTTAAAGACAAATTAATTACTTATAGAGGGTTATTTTATTGACAAAATTTATAAAAGGCACAGTTAAGGTTAAAATGTCATTTCTGTTCTCAATTTCCCTGATTTTTATGTTTTTATTTCTAGTCAGTCATTTCTAATATTTTGAAAATTAAATTGTGAACTGAAATTTTCCAGTCCTATTGACAGCTCAGCAGCAATTCTTAGGAGGTGTGATGATCTGAGTAAAATTGGTTTAGATGCTTATGACCTCAGACCAAAAACAAACTACATTCTTCAGCAGATGGAAGAATTAGCAGATTGAGGTACCACAATCTTGAGTAGATTCCTTTTATGACTTCATGGGTTTATGGTGATAACCATAAAAAACCATTGTTTTATAGACACAGAGTATAATTTTCTATGTGGATTTTTTTAAAAAATTGATTTTAATCTCTGTTTCAACAAAGTGCAGAAGTAAATTCAACTGGCATTTTCTCATTACATGGTCATACATAAAAAACATATGTTTCAGAAAGAACACACCAGTTATGAAAAATTTTGCTCTGGCAGAGAAGCTGGTAAGAGTTTCCAGTTTAGAGGAGAGAGAAAGGCTATAATTAGCCTCATTAAGTAAAATCTTTGCTCAGTGTCTATATCTGAATATGCAAGCCTCATCCTTATCTAACCAGTAAGAGAAATGCTGCTCCTAAGGCATGAGTCAGATAAACAAAAAGGAGATGAGTAAAACCACCAATTTCCCATCATCAGTTAAAAAAATGAGGGTCAAATTATGATGCAGGTGTTAAAATTGTATGTGTGTGTTGGGTCAAATATGCCTTCCAAAAAGATTTCCATTGTCTGAAAATTTATTTGAAAAACAGGGCAGCAAGTGTTCAAGTCCTTGTTTCAATAAACATTTTATGTGCAAAGAGGATCAGACTGACAAATCCCAAAGCAGCTGGATGTGAATAATGCTTATGTGGGCTAGGGTAGGATCAGGTTCAAAGAGAACATGCAAGTGGGTCAGTCTTCAGTGCTCCTCTGCTTCCCTTGGCCACAAAACACTTTGGGTTTGCCTGAGAAGTGGTGGAAATCCTTCCTGATCTTTGGAAAAGGGAAGAGGGAGGAAATGGATTAATACAATATAAATAAACTCAGGTGAGGTGATATGAACAAGAAGTTCTCCTAGTGATGTATTAGTGATGTAAAGACACTGGAAAATTGTACAGAGGTTTTTCTTTTTCAAATGCTGGCTTCTCTTTGTGACATTTATGGTGAAATTCTACATTACAGTGTAGTTTCCTGCTGTGCTTACCTATTTTGAAAACGTTGCTACCTCTCTATTAGGGTAAATAAAGTGAATTTACTGAAAATGTTGTAACTACTTTGGCACACAAAGAAGACCTACAAAATCGATATACCTGTCATTTTAACTTTGAGAATGTGGAAGATACTAAAACAGACTGTTAAACAATCAGTAGGTAAGAACCAAGATCAACGTGCAGTACTTGAAAATGTCCAGTGTGGATGTATCAAATGAAAATCATGTCAAACCTATCTAAGTTCCTTCTCTGATGAATGATGATCTTGCTTAGCATATGGGTGAGAAGCTGAAAATGTGAAATGTTCTGACTGTATTAAGCTTTTAAACATTCTACACCAGCAAAATTGGAAAGTATAGCCACGGTGTGTCAATGTTCAGCTGACTAAAAATGGCACTTAGGGAGTGATTTTCGTTCCTTTCTCAATCAAAAAAAGAAGGTCAGTTTTGTAGGGCACCCCCAAGATCTGCCTTGGTGCTAGTCCTGGTTAATCTTTATATTTGTGGCATAAATGAAGGAGCAGAGCACATGTACAGAAGTTCTCGGGTGAGGGGGGTTGTGTGTACTTTGGAGGATCAGAATTCATAACCATGCTGTTAACTGCAGCAAAAAATTCAATAACGACAAGTGCCATGAATAGTAATGCCTGTGGAGGAAACCTGAAGTGCACAAATACAAATGGGAGAATAACTGGAGGAACAGCAGTATGGGAGGAGAGGTCCAAGGTCATCATGGCTCACAAACTGCGTCTGAGTCGACAAGATAATGTGGTTGCACAAAAGGCAAATCTCATGCTGGGCTGTATTAACAGCATGACAACGGAAGTAATTATTTTGCCGTACTAAGCAGTGATGAGACCTCAGCTGGTGCACCATTCCCCAGTCTGAAAACAAGACAGGTGTAAATAAACTGGACAATCTGTAAAGGAGAGAAACAAGACAAAAAAGAAAGCACAGTTTATGTTAAAAGGCCGGAAGAAGTCTACTTATTTAGTAAAAACAATATCAGGTGGAAACATAAGGATATATGAAATGGAATTAAGTAGTTTTAAGATTATGATAGCCATTTTTTTTTCCTTCACATCCTATATATGTGTTGCAAGAAATGCTGACTTAATTCAAACCAAAATGTTTGAGGCAGAAATTTCAATATAAAGTCATAAGATAGAGATCGGGAAAATTTGTCAGCTTTGTAAGACCTTTGAACTGATGTTTGGGTAAACTACTGGATCTCCTGTGCTGGAAGTTTATAACAAATATTGGAGAAGATTTTTAAAATATTGCATGGATTTATATTTTTCTCCTTCATAAGGAGAGAATAAACAACTGATCACTCAACATTCTCTAACACTTATGTATCTATAAAAATATTGCTTAAGCAAAAATTATTATAATAGGATATTTAATAAGTCTGTATGCTTCAGTTTTGTACCTGAAAAAGAATATGGAGAATTTTTCATAGCACAGAGAGAGTTCATGAAAATTATGTTAAATTTGCACTTTGGGATGTCAGAGTAGGATTACGTTTTATTATAAAATGTCAGTATAAACAAACAAGCACACAAAACCTCCAAAGAATAAATTGCCTTTTTAAGTAGAAATGTCACATTCCCCAAACATTTTTTTTTTTAACAAAAAGTAAAGGCTTTTGTAGAAACAGAATCTTTCCTGAAATATTCAGTGGAGCTGAAAATACATTTTTGAAGAGTTTTATCTGAAAAAGTTTTGAACAGTTCTCTTTAGTAGTGAAGAGATTGGTATTTACAGCCATGATCCTGTGAGGCAATGATTTTGCCCTGTTTCCAACCTTGCTGCCTTTGAATTAACAGAGCACTTTGTTCTTTCCACAATCCTTTTTTCTCAGGGATTTTTCTTTCTTTTGCCTCACACTACCCCAAATCATTCTCCCTCTAAATGGCAAAGGGAAAGTAAAGACAAGTTCAGACAAGTAGATAACAAGAAATCATGGAACATTTCCACAACGGTCCCTTTGTTAAAGCACTTGGAAATCTGTCCTTCACTTCCCAGAACATCCCATCACTCTGGGCAGAAGTGATGGTGCTGGGGCAGTCACACTTTGTGGTGTGAGGTACTGAAAGTAATTCAGAAACAACAGAATAGTTGAGAGTAGCAGAAAAACACCTGTCAGGGAAAGGATCAGAGACATTGTACCTTGAGTCAGAGTAATGAAGCCAGATGCCATGAGTTAAAATCTTACTTGTACTATTAGGATAATTAGCCAGCTCTTGCATCTTTTGCAATCTCACTGCTGTCTTTATAATCTCAAATGAATCAGTTCCCTCATCCACAGTAAATTATTTGCAATAGAGAAAATTTTTTCAATATTTCATCATAGTCCCTGCTACATTGGCTCCAGGCTCATTAAGAGATTTTTGGTGCTCCTGTAATATGAATAAATATCTTTGAATATATTAATATTTTTTAATGTACATATAAATATATGAATAAAGCTTTATCTCATCAGAGTTACACTAACTTGAAGTGCAGCAATGCATGAGTGACTCAATCAGAGACATTGCTATCTTGTCTTAACAGCCTTTGTCTTATCATTGTTCCCATTTTTCTGTGTCTCTTGTTACATTTGAAAAATGAAGGGCAACCTCTTTTATCATTTTCAGGGGTGCAATGAGCTTCTGAACTCCAATTCTCTCAGCTCCAAAACCCTAATGGCTGACCTGGGCTTTCTCCTGATGTTTTTTTTTGCCAGAGGCTCCTAGTCAGGCCATGCTCCCTGGCCATGGTGCAGAGCACATTTTGCACAGCTTTTTGTGTCTGGACTGGCTCAAGAGCTACCAAACAAGCTGTCTCCTGTTTGAGATGCTCAAAGGCTTCTTGTTGCTCAAGGGCCCACTCAAAATACCTCTTCTTTTGGGTCAGAAACCGACTATAACCTGGAATACGTAATCTCCAGAATCCCACAAGGCCTAGGAAAGCTTGTGTTCCCTTAGCTGGTGGAGACATGGTTACTACACTGTTTATCACATCCATGTGCATGTTACATCTGAAGGGAAAATATTAAGATACTCAAATGAAACGCAGTCCAAAAGGTGCACTCCTGCATAAAGGGAACTGTTTTATAAAATGGGCCAGGCTGAGCCTCTGGAAGCAGATTGTAGCAATAGGTGAACAACTCCCATGTTTCAACCAAAAGGTCTTGTTGTGTTTAATTATCCCTCAGCAGAATAAGGTTCTATGATTTTTGCAAAGGTGATTTACTATTCGTTTTCATGGCAATGTTGCCCTGCCAATCTGCACATCCTTTCTCTTTCTACCATGTTTGTATTTACACATATCTGATATAGGTGAAAACATTCATTATACTGCTTGAGTGATTAGGAACTTTAAAGCCTAGACCTTTTCCATAAAAAATCATTCCTAATTCTATTCATTTGGAGAGTAAACAATTCAGGTTTTAAGTCATGGCTGGTACAAGCCGAGAGATTCTTGTTATCACAAATTTTAATGCATTCATGAAAACTGCAGCTACTCAGCAATATGGCAAAAAATGATTCAAAATGTACATCTACTGAAAAACAAAGTTTTATCTAGCTGCAAAATAACCATTTGATGGCATTCATCCTGTTTAAATAGCAGCTATTAAGCTTTTAATGGTTTTATGCTTTAAAGAATGATAAAAATCCTACTAAATAGTACTTCTGGACTGGTTTTAAAATCAGCTAATCATGTATGATTAGGATGATAGCATTTATCACCATTGTAGCTGGTGACAGTAGCTCTTACTGTATTCTGCATTTTCACTGTCTATCAAATCCTTAGAAAATACTATGAGATAAACAGTGTATCATTACACATATTAGAACTTCAGAAAGCTGCTCAACAATGCCATATGCCTCACGTCTCCAACATGTCACTTATTCTCATGATTCACATTTGAT
This sequence comes from Ploceus nigricollis, assembly GCA_013399945.1. NCBI lineage: Eukaryota > Metazoa > Chordata > Aves > Passeriformes > Ploceidae > Ploceus > Ploceus nigricollis. Next base: position 14,299 of record VXBC01011150.1, read on the forward strand.
ATTTTCTGAAAGCCTGAGCTTTTAGAGACCTGAATTCTAAGACACTGTCTTTTTTATGCCAGAAATCAAACAAGTAGAATGATAGAGAAAACCTTAGAAACGTGAACTTCACTATATAAAAGCAAAAGTATTAAATCTTTTTATTAGGAATGAGTAATAATAGGATATATCATTTTCATACAAGTTAATGTTTTTGTGGCTTTAAGAAAGATATCAATAACCCTGATTTTCACAATAACAATGAAAAAAAGCAACAAAAATGCTGCTTATTTATTCATGTCTAGCATTCCATGCAGTTTTCAGTCCAACACAAGTTAGCCAATGTGTGTGTGAAGACACACTGCCCTGCTAAGCATATCTCTCTCATCTATTCAATTTTGGATAGATGGGTCTTGGGTAAATGCTGCATTGCAGTACACTACCAGGGCTCCTGATCTATAGAATGAAACTTTTAGTCTATGCTGCTAATTCAGGAAGTGGAAAAGATGTTAAAATGCTTTAAAGACAGAGAACAGTGCTTGAGCTGATTGATTTTTCTACTCATACTAAAAATCAAAAGAAGCTTCTAACAACTGCATCAAAGCTGCTAACAGCTATGGCTAATTTTCTGTCTCAAATCCATTGGGCTTTTCCTCCAGAGTTTAATTGCAGTTATCCACTTGCCTAAAGAAACCTCGGTTTCTGTCTCATGGCGCTGCACAGAGTCTTTGCATCTTTGTGATTGATGAGAAAGGTCTAAACAACAGACATTTATTGTCATGCATTTTTACACAAAGCACTGAAATGAATTCTTGCAGAGTTGGGTTGGGTTGACATAAGCACATTCCCCATATTCTGTGGCAGAATAGATAACTCCATGTCAGTTTTAATCCAATTAGCTCTTTAGACAGGAAGCACAAGAACCACAGCAACACAGACACCAGAGCAGGCAGCAAGAATGCTGTCCAAGGAGTATTGAATATGCTCATGAGGCCATTTTGTACATACTTGGACATTGTCACAGACAGCTTGACAAAGACATGCATTTGGGGGTTTTTACTATGTGTGGCTCCTATGCTATCCTTAGATCCTACCCAAGGATTCAGAGGAAGGCAATCAAGGTTTCTTCTCAGCTAAGACTGACAAATCTTGTAGAGCCTTTTATTCAAGGGTGAGCAAAATTGCCATCATCAGGCAAAAAATCAACAAGCAATCTTTGCAAATGGTATGGCTGTGCTAATGAATGAGGATAAACAAGTTTCTGTGGCCTGGATGCTGCTGCATCACTGCCCTCTTCATTGCACACTGTAGAAGGTGGTGTAGGAGAACTCAAGCCAGAGAAGGATAAGTTATAAGCAGGAAGGGAATAGTCAGATACTCACAAAACTATGACCTTGCTAATGAGCTCTGATGAGTTTCAGAGGCTTAGGTTCAGGGTCCCACTTGCCTGACATGCTGCATTCAAATCTGAGTTGGCTTCAGCTCATTTAGAGTCACGAGCTGAGGCTGATGCCGGGTTTGGGGCTCTGCGGTGTACTCTGCTGCTTGAATTCATGATTTCTGAGCACACTCCCTCAAGCTTTAAGTTTCACTTCTTCTGCCTGTCTGAGAGGGGAATATCAAAATTCTCCCTATTACAAACTGAAACCAAGGCTCAGTTTCCAGTTTCAGTGAGATATTGATACATAGCACTGCAGTTCCCTGGTAAAGAAAAGAAAAGCAGTGAATAAGTAACCACTGCTCTTTTAAAATGACAGATTAGGAAAAACCAGTTTCCAAAGGACAGTGTTTTTAAAATAAAACTGCAGTATTTTGGAACAGAGCAGAAATTGGGAAAACCTCTTCCTTAGGGCCTGTTCTAGTCTTACAGTTCACTCCAGCTTACTTGGATACATCACCAACATGTGCACCTTGTAATGGATAAGGTTTTGCTACATTCAGTTTGAAATTAGAAGTTGTTCAAAGTACCATAAAGATGACCCTCAAAACACAAATATACTTCAGGAACTGCTCTGAATGCCACTGGCATAGCTACTGTACTCTAAACTGATCAGCAAACGGCAACTAAGAGGTGATTGTAAAAAGCAGAATAAAAACTCAGGCAGCTTAGTTGCACCCTTCTTCCATGACAAGCTGTTCTTTTTCATCTAAAGCCAAACCAGACAAGATATGTGATCTGCAGTCAAAAAAACATAGAACCCCAGACCAGTGGTATTGTTGCTATGTCCTTTGTGATCTCTCTGAGGTCTGACTTCACCAGGTCTTGTCTTCTGCATGACTGGGATTCAAAACAAAACGTAGAGCAGCTGGGCAAAGCACTGCAGGTGTCAACAAGCAATGAGTCACTTTTCAAAGGACAGCGTGCTTCCTTGGGACAAAGACGTGATGCTCTGTGGTATTCACATGCTCTCTGAACAGAGAGAGACTTAGCTTTGTCAGGATTTTTCCTGAGAGAAGCTATGAGAGAAACAGAGAAAAGAATGATCAAAACAATTCTTATTTCACTTCCTGCTGCCTGTGTTTGTGTTCATGTAGAATGTGTTATAGGGATTGTTTACCCAAGGTGATCGCTTGACTGGTTTCTGGTAATAGTGTTTTAGATTCATTGACCAATTGGATCCACGTCTGTTGGGACTCTCAGGAGAGAGTCACAAGTTTCCTAGTTAGATAGTGATGGCTCTTGTTAGTATAATATAGTGTAATATAGTTATAGTATAATATAGTATAATGAAGTAATTAATTAACCTTCTAAAATTATTAGAGTTCTGCACATCATTCTTCCCAGATGTCAGGGATCCTAGCACCAATAATGCTCTACAGGAATTTCAGATTAAAGTCAAGTATCCTGCCTTTCAGGGCTACCAGAAAAGCAAGATATTCACCTTTCTGCATCACAATCAGTATCTAACTCAGAGTATGAAAGGGAGGGGAAAAGTTTGTGTGGATTTCATATCTGACAGAACTAAGTTTGATTTATAAATGGGTGGGAGAATCTTCTGGGAAAATCTGTCCTGATTTGGCTCCTTTCCTCTTCTTTCCCTTGCAGTTTATACAATAGGCCAGTTAGAATTGGAATAGAGAGAGGCTAAATGATTGCAAAACTGGAGTTATTTTGTGGGGAGAGGAAATGAGTAGGCAGGCCTGACTGCTTTTTGTGGAGTGTAGGCATTGTGGAGAATCCAAAAGGTGACTGGAGAGAAGGACTGGAGCACAGGTGGAACTAGGACAGCTAATGGTACAGGCACTAATTAGTAGGAAAAAGAGGGGTGACAAAATCTAAAACATTTGATGCTATTTTACGTCTTTCTTTTTGTCTTGCACAGGTGTGGCATACACATGAAGCCAGGTTTTCTCAAATAATTGGACCTAGTTGATCTTTGCTTGTGTGTCTGTCCCTACTGATGTTTTTTGAATTGGTTAATTTCCTCTTCGACTGAGGGGGCAAAAGTCATCACAAAGTTAACCTTTTAAGACGGTATATGAGAGGTGATGGTCAGGAGTGATAGAAAGCTTCATAGTGTCCTGGAGCCTCCAGACTGCCTTCAAACATTATTAGACCTCAGAGAAACTGCTCTGGATGCAGTTCATCAAGCAAAGCTTGAACCAACACATGTAATCAGCCTTATCTAGCTTATTCAGTTCTGCTGCTCTTGCTAATGTTTCCTAGTGGGACAGATCTCCCATTCATTTGTGTAATCAGGATTTGTTTTTCCTCCTGTTACCTTCCCATTCATTCCCTCTGTAGAGGAGGTCTCTTTTGTTTGACAACAAGTGATTCTAATTAATAATTTTTTTGCTGCTTTTGAATTGTGCAACTCTGATTAATTTGGGAGGCTGGCTATAGGGTTGATCTGAAGTGACAGTGAGTTTTGAATGCAGGCTCTATTGTCTGTAACAGCATGAAATGCATGTGCAGAGTGTTTGAAAAATTAAGTATTCCTTCTGTAATATGCCATGCTTGCTTAAATCTTTCAAAGCAATGTTCCTATTATGTGCAATGAGAGGTTACCCAAAAGTTAAGAAGATGATTACTCAAGCAGTGGAACATTATAAGTCAGAGGCTAGTCTACCATTATTTCAGTCTTATTGAAGACTGGCATTATTATTATTGTTATTAATACTCATAGGATAAATTTAAGAATTTCATTGTATGCAGGGACTGAATATGATTTCATAGCCATAATGCTGGGTCCTCTGACTTCCTAGAAATTTCCTGCTGTTCCAGTCCAGCAAAAATTCTTTTCCATTTATGTAGATCTGCCAGGATAACATAACATATGAATTTATATAAATCATCTAAGTCGTGTACTGTTAAAAGTGAACTGTTAATACAAGAGGTGTGAGTCCTTGTAGGAGTAAGAGCTATCAGTATAATTTTTATGCCTTGATTCAAGTCTGATTATCTAATTCTGACTTTGTACTGAAGTACACTGAAGTGTGCATCATATATATATATAT
>VXBC01011150.1:18751-39544 GCA_013399945.1 Ploceus nigricollis
TATATATATATATATATATATATATAACTATCCAAATACACATATATAGAAAAAACTACAAAATAACTACAGGTAAAGGACCTTTTCTCAAAAGGGATGTGAGCTTGAATGTGGCACTGTACAGCTGTGTGGCTGCTGCTGTGGAAACTGGTAAGGGATAAATACTTTCTCCCCATATTGCACTGCTCCCAGCTGTATCAGTGAGGATAAAAGGGAAGGTTTTCCCTGGTAAACATCCAGCTCTTCAAGCTCTGAGTTCTCTAGAGTAGGAAACTTCTTAAATTTTTGAATGTAGAAATGTCTGTGTATGTACAGTTTATTCTGGTGCATAACTGAAACGTCTAGGGATTAAGAGAGTACAAATACTAATGAATGATGAACCACAAAAAGCAAACAAGATCGTTTCAGACATCATAAAATCACAGAACATCCTGAGTTGGAACGGCCCCATCAGGGTCACCAAGTCCACCTACTGGCCCTGCATGAGACACCCCAGGAATCCCACCATGTGCCTGAGAGCCCTGTCCAAATCCTCCATGAACTCTGTCAGGCTCAGTGCTGCGAGCACTTCACTGGGGAGCCAGTTCCAGTACTCAACCACCCTCTGGATGAGGAACCTTTTCCAAACTAAACCTCTCCTACTCAGTTTCATGCTTTTTCCTCCAGTCCTGTCACTGCTTGCAAGAGAAAAGAGATCAGAACCTGCCCCTTTGCTTCCCCTCTTGAGGACCTTGAAGACCACGGTGACCCAGGTCATCTCTCTGTGTTCCCCTGACAGAGCTTTGCACAGCTATGGCAGTATGTAAAATCTCCTTTACTCCTCAGACCCCATGTAGAATTTGGTTTTAGTTGCTGTCATGAACTTAAACTTTATATATATTGAATGGAAACATAAAAATAATCAACTGACGTATTTTTTTCTTGGCTAAATGTTGTTGTCCCAGGTGAGCAGCTGAGGTAAAGGTAAAGGTGTCAGGTTGACTCAGGAACTAAGGGAATAGTGATGTGCCTGTGAGGCTGATATCAACATAAAGACTTCTGGGATTTTACTATCTTGACAATTTATGATGCTTTCCTGACAAAGGTCAGCAAGCTGGGAGTTTGTTTGGAGACCATGCTGCACAACCGATGAAAAGTAAATGGCATCTTTGTCTTTGAAGCCTCACATTCTTATACCACTTTTGAAATGATAATGCAGTCTGCAAAGAAAGAGCTTAAAAAAATCCAGATAGATAGGGGACCAGAAATACAAATCCTTGTTTCATTCTTTAAAGCCATTAAGTATAACATGACAAAATGAGAGACATTTTCTGAATATCTAAAACATCACTTATTTGCTATAAATGATCTGCTGAAAACTTTCAGTGTAAGCAGACTTGGAAATATCTGAAATTATGTTGTTGGCTTCAAGTTTATGACAGGGTTTTCCTGCTGGATCAAGAATAGGGTACAAAGGAAATTACAGAGTTGCTATTGCTCCATGTTAGTATAATTACTATTAATCTAACAAATATATAAACATTTTTTGTATTTGAAAACACGGAAAGATTAACAACAAATACCAATGGTGTACAGGGAATAATAGGATAATGTAGGTTGGAAGAAACCTCTGGAGGACATCTGGTCCAGTCTTTAGCTCAAAACAAGATAAATTTTGATCACACTAGAATGGAAACATAAGCAGAACATGTTTCATGTTGCAAAGCATGTCTGTAGTAATAGTACAGGAAAATATGGGGTCCAGATGACAGTTCCATTGCTCTGTGGGGCACTCAAGTCCCTTTGTGTGTGTAGTCTTGAAGCCATCCTGCGTGACTGGCCCCTGTGCTTTTAGGCAAATTGAACCCTTGTCAGATGTAAGAGCTAGAACTGATTAGGTATTATTCAATGAAACATTTTTGGTCTTTAAATCCCCTTTTTAAGCTGTTTCAGGACCAGGATAGAATTTCTAGTGGATGGTTGATTGAATCATCTAGTCCACTTCAGTAGCACTAGCAGAGAAGGGGAACAAAGAACAATTGTCACTCCCCGTGTCACTTAAGTAATAGAAATAAGTGGAAACAGCAAATGTTCAAGGAACAGAATCTGTTGAGTAATGATATTCTGACCTCTTGTAACTCAAAGGAAATTTTGTCATTGAATTTCTCTAGGACTTTGCTTCTCCCTTCATTTCATTTGAATAAATATTCATTTCATCCTTAATAAATCTTTAAATTAAATAGTGAATTTGGCAAATAGTGTATAAGGTGCAAAATGTAGACTCATCTGTTCTCTACTGATGTTACTTGCTTGCCCAAGCAACAGAGCTATTTTAAAACTACATTTTTCCATCTGTGAAGGGATTATTAGGGATCTCTAAAAATACGCAAGGACTGTCATATTTGCTGGTTCAGTGGTGTTCAGTCCTTGTTCCACTGAATGTTTGGCCAGCATTCATGTAAAGATAATTTTATTGGTGTCTTATGTTTAATGTTCATGTAAGGCAGCAATTTCCAGTCTATATAAAAGATATGAATATATCAATCTTGCTAAAATAAGTATGAAACATTCCTGCAAACTAATTTGGGTGATCTCTATGGGTGAATTTATGTTTTTATGAAGTATTTTTAATTATGAGTAGGGTGGAATTAAACTATATGGCTTATAATGTCACTCTCTATCATCCAAGAGAGGAAGCTGAGAGTCTGTTCAGTTTCTTCCTGAGTATTCAAGCCCCCTCTCTGCCCAATGCTCCCTGCAAAGTTGGTGGTATGGTTCTGCATGGTGTTCCTGGGAGTTTTTGGTTTTGTTTTTGTTTTTTTCAGGCAGAGAGATTCAGACCTCTCAAGTCAAAGAGCTGGAGCTCTGAATTACTCTGTGGGAATGTGCCCCTCTTTTCTCTCTTTGGACTATGGCAGTAATTTAGCATGACTGCACTCCTGATCTAGGAGCCTCCCTTAGCTGTCCAAAGGAAAGTGAGCCTTTGAAACTACTCAGTGAATGGCTCCAGAAGACGATGTTGATTTTTTTTCCTTTTCAGAGGTGACAAAATAGTAAAGACAGTTTTACTGAGGAGGAATTGTAAAATCTCTGCAATTAATGAAAAACTATCTTTATTTTTGTAGGGTCAAGCAACTGAAGTGTTGCTGTGGCAGAGTCATTATGCTGCTTGCTATAGCACTGTGAGAATAAAAGACTTTGAAAGGAAAGCAGCGTGTAGACTTTTGATAAACACTGTGAAACAGTTTAAATCCAAACAGTGCAAACTAATAAAGGTAAAGAAATATACTGGTTTAAAAAAAACAACAACAACAACAACAACAAAACCTAAACCTTAAACTCCACCACGAAGATTTTTTTTAAATATTGCCCTAAGCTGTATTCAAACAAGATACAAAAAAGTGGTGCAAAAAGAAAACATCAGGAAGATCAGCTCATATGGAATAAACCATTTAATTACTGCAGATGAGGGACTGGGGTTGGTGCTCCTTGGTTTGACATCCCAGCACAAACCTCTTTCCATGAAGAAAACTGATCAAACAAAAAATGAGATCTAGGGACTTTTAAATAGTGGCTACTCCTTGTCAGATCACGAGAAGGGGCAGCCAGAAGGGAGAAGGGTGGAAGCAGTGGGTGCATTATTGACCAGTTCAGTTTACAATAAGCAGCTGCAAGCAATTTGTACAGAGTTTAAGAGTGGGAATCCAGGCTCAGCAAATGAGCTCAGATGAAGACCAGATGAGACATATGGGCCAGTAAGAAAGAAAAGGGATATATGATCTCAATATGAGAAGTAAACAGTTAAGATTTGATATTTCTAAAGCAATATCTGAGACTTTTTGGGTCAATTCCAATTTGCTCCCTGGAGAAGTGAAATTATTTTAGAAATGGGGTTTCCTTGCTGCATATTTAGATGTTCAGAGTGACTTTCTTGTTCCCTGAGTTCTCTGAGATTTCTGTTTTCTGTCTTGCTTCTGACATATAAATGCTCCAAAGCAGATGATCCAGAGCTCAGCTCTGCCATTTACAATCAGTCCTCAGGGAGAATCCCTTTGGCTCAAAACATTTGGCTGCCACTGAAGCACTGGCAACACAACCAGTGCTTTAGGCAGTAGATCCTCAATTTTCAATGCAAAAGGGGACATTTGATTTTTTCCTTCTTGTCTGCAGCATCAGTTCCCTGCAATTGATATCTGCCTTTAACATTGTCTGAAATAAAAAAAAAACCTAAATAGATTCCAGTGTAAGATAGATGCCTGCATTAGATAGATGATGATAGATAGATGTAATGCCTACATTAATTAAAAGGTAATATGATAAATTGCAAATGACCAAACCATACGGCAGTTTGATGTCAGGGTGGGCTAAATTCACATTCAATGCAGCTGATTTGTACCATTGCTGATGGAAGCAGTTTTCCTTTTTCCCCTGGTCTCAGCCAAGCACTTGGTCATCCACTTTCCTAAGTCAGGACATGTGTTTGGTTAGTCAGACTGGGATGTTGGAAGTGTGGCTGAAAACAACTCCACTTTTGTGAATTTGTGAGTGTTTTTAATCAGATGGCCTTGTGGGAAGCTCTGGGAACACACAGCTGAGAAGAGGAGGAGAGGCAGACCCACTCCTTTTTCCAGGAGCCCATCCATGCACTGGGTTAAAGTAGTCATGAAACTGCAGCCCCAAAGTGAAAAGATTAGCTAGCCAGCTAACAAGAACTTTATATTTAAAGAAGTCAGGTCCTAAAACTCTAATGAACTCCCAGGGATTTTGATGAGAATTTAATCAAACTATGCATCTTGAATCTCTTGCTCTAAGTTATTGTATCATTTTTCTCTCCTACAAGGCCTGGTCTGATAAATACGTTTTATTAAGGAAAATTGGCTATAATCTATCAGTAAGACAGATTAAAAAATGAAGTGATTAAGTTATTTACAGCTCATAAAAATAAATCCAAACCAAAGACAAGGACTTTTCTAACCTGTGGAGAATGGTGCACACATTTAGTTTTGATGTAGCAATATTTTTTCTCCTTGTGGATCTTCAAGAAGCTGCTAAAAAAACACTTGTAATAAAAGGTAACCTTAAATTTGTCAGACTTTTCTTTGCAATACCTGCAATGTACCAGCACAGGCAAATAGAAAAAGCCAGTATTTTATGTGTGGGTACCTTTGCTTTGGACTGGCACTTTGCAGCATCTTTAGCACAGAAATAGCACAGAATCTTATGGTATTATACTGACACCTTCATTCCTGAATGTTGGGATGCCATTCAGAAATGAAGACATGAGCTAATGTATTCTCTTCTGCCTTACATACTGAAGAGCCACAGAAAAGTAAAGTTGATAACATGGAAGTACAATTGCAGGAACTCTGTTTTGGCTTTATTGTTAAGATTCAGGACACATATGCGACGTAATTCGAAAATAATTCAAACTGAACAAATACTCTGAATAGTTGAAGGATATGTGAATAAGATGTGGGTGGAGAGCTGCTATTAGTTTTATTCCTCCATGGCTGGCCTTAGACCTACTGAGTGTACACAGCAGAGCAGGTTCTTACTCCTTGGTATGGGAGTTAGCTGTGAAATCTGTACACAGTTGGAGGCTATTGGCAAGGGATAGATCATCACACAAGGAAAGATTTCTTTTTGACCAGAAAAATACAAAGTATGTACAGTGCAAGGTCTTTAATTTAGAGATTCATTGAATAATTTGTTCTGTAGTGGTTGGGTAGCAACAAAAGAAATTAGATATCTTTAGGATTCCTGTTGCTCTTGAGACAAGTATGACCTATTAGGGTGGTGAGGTCATGCAAAGATATAATACAGCTATTGGATGTATCAAATTACAGGGTTTTTTTACAACAAGTAAGATTTTAAGTCCACTGCATAATCCTTAAGATGGCTTGATGTAGAACCATGTATACAAATCACATATCAAGCAGAGTCTATCAAAGTCTCTTTGAATGATTGGGGAAATACAAAACACACTTTAAAAGATTAATCAGCAGAGCTTGGCTTATTTAATTATGTGAGAGGGAAATTAATTACTTCATGTAAGTAACTACATTTTGACATGAGAAGAAACCATTTAACAGTAGCAATAAAGTAGAAATATTTATGTTAGATGATGATTCTGGCAGAAAATCATATAGACAAACTTATCAGAGGTATGTTTACACCAAAAATTAACTGACATCACAAGCATTGAAATAGCTTCCCAAATAAGACAGACAAGGTCTGAATTCTGAATTATTCCAACATGATGCTAATTAAACTTATGGGGGAAAATTATAGGAGAGAGGTGAACCCAGAATGAAAAATTGAAGTCTCTGAGAGGAAGTTATGGATTTTTAATGTGTTGATATTCCCCAAAATGCAGGCAGGAGGATATGAAAGGATGCATAACTATGATTTACATGGTAAATCCAAATTACTGCTGTTTGTCTCCCCAGGCCAAGAATATCTTTTCTGTCTTGTGAATAATGTGACTGCCATTAATTTTTCCATTCCTCCATTAGAAAGAAGGTGAGTGACAAAGCTGAAGACAAGACACTGAATGAAGAGTCCTCCTGCTTTTGGTGCAAATGAGAAGTGTCCCATAATCACGGTCAGTGAGATTTGCTGGCAGCAACCTCGTTACTCACTGGATTTTCCCACCAACAGACTGTCTAGTGGTTTTCTTGCATTTATTTCTATGGGGATCTCAGTTCACCCTACAAATCACCTGCTGTTGCAGGAGCATAAAATGTTGATGATAACAGCACAAGAGATATAACACAAGTCTCTTAATAATTTGCCTCTCATAGCACCAATGGATGCTTAGTGAACAAGGCATGAAATGTTTCCCTAGCCATGTTTAGGAGTTTTCTGAGGAATGATTTTTATTCCACAATAATTCTAAATGGTTATAACCTCTATTGTCTTTGAATCAGAAACACCATAGATTTATTAGTCTTTCTTCCAGTTTTGGAATACAGTGCTTTGTATCATTTAATCCTTTGTGGTCTGATGGCTGTGAAGGCAGAAGGGGTGAGAAGGACTTGGAGTAGATGTTTGAAAGATTCGTCAGATTAAAGACTGCAAGTGTGAAGGATGAGCACTGACAATCTATGAGTCATACTCGTCTTTTGTTCTTGCTTCATTTAAATCAGTCTTCAGGCCACCCACAGCTCTTTATTTAATAAGGGTTACCAGAAGAAGTCAATAATTAACTCAAAGAAGATCAGTTAGAGAAAAATAAGGACACAGATTACACCCGTAAACATGTGGCTCAGGTGTAAAACTTGCAATTTTTTTTGTATCTTGCCAAAAACAAGCTGTTTACAAGAGATTTGATTATAAACCCATCAACTCAGTAGCTGATGCTGTACATAATAAGAAATGATGAAGTGTGACGGCAGCATATCTGGTACATTATCATAGCAATTTGTAGACACACTGGCTGGAGAAATGCAGTGAGTTAGAAGGCTGCCATATCTGAGTGAAGAAAAGAGCTGTGAGAGTGTTTAACGATGATTAGGGCTTTTGGAAATCACTGCCTTTGCAAGGCTGCACAACTTGCTCTTCGACAGCATGATAGTGGATCTACACCAGTGTGAGCAAACTAGCACCTGTCATAACTATTAATTTTCCTTCTTTCTTTCTCGCTGAACAGAAATAAATGTGATTGAGTATGTACTTCAAGATTAGTCTTTGCCCAAAATGTACTGCAGTTAATATAGTAAAAGATTTAGAACATAAGAAATGAACAAATCATTTTATTATCTTAAAATTACAGTCCTTTTCTTCTAGCTCCATTTTGCCCCTTGAATTTCAAAGTTCTGAGGAAAAGTAGGAAGGTAATATTATCCAACAATTCCCTGCAAAAATACTTCACTCTTTATTATTGCATGTTAAATGTCTGTGACTGGAACAATTCTAATGAAATTGAAGCTTGGCCACTTGTCATTCCAAACCTAGGCCAGATATTAAAGATCAAACAAGGTATAAATATGGCATATTATCCAGCTTGTTTTGTACCTTCTCATTTAACCTTATATTTTGCAAGATGTCTGAAGCATGCTGTTGTCTCTTTATTGTGAAGCAACCAATTTTTAGGCAGAGTTGCCCCAAGTTTTTTCCTCTGTATGGCTCTACAATATGGTACAATAAAGTCTTACCAAGAGAAAGTCCAACCAGTAAAGATTTAGCAAACAGACTCTGTCTCGTTTGTGCCCAAAAGGCTCATGGTGCCCGTCAGTTCTCAGTTCATTTGAAGCCAGCTCCAGGAGGAGCAGCATATGGCTTTTACACTGCTGACGTCAGTGAAGTTAGTCTGTGTTTACACTCACGCCAATGAGATCAGAATTTTTTCTTAGTATTCCAGAAGTGAAAATCCCCAGACATCATAAATAAATTTTCTATACAAGCCTCAAGTAGCTCAGAATGCTTCATCTCAATAAAACACAGGGATGAATTTCAAGAAATGGCAGATTATCAGTGTCTAAATAACCAGTTTAGGCCACAGCAGTGCTTGTCTTGTGTCATGGTTTGAGGGGGAAGTGAGTTTTTCAAGAAGTTGTAGTCAAACTAATCAGTGGTCAGATCTGAATACTGGCACTTAAGAGTGAGTACTGAAGACATAGATACGCCTCTCAGAAAACAGGGAGTTAAAAGCAAGAACTCTCAGAGAGACTTTCTCTTTAGTTTCAGTCAGCAGAGGAGAGCAGGATCTGGAATCATGAGCTCAACCCATGACATCTCCTTAGTGTGAATTTCTTTACTAAATGCAAGTAAGTAGATTACCATAAGTTCTGTTAACTGTTTTAGGAACAGTATAGGGACCAGTTAATAAATCACTGAGCCCCAGTTCTCTCTCTCATCTCTCCCTTTTATAATACTGCTTGTGCTGCTGGACAATACTGTACGAAATTAGCAGAGGACTTTAAGTGGTTCATGTGAGTAGAAGGGTTGTTATTAAATATATTCACCCAGAAAAATTGTCAACTGGAATATGTGCATGAATGAGACAGAGGACCACAGGCAGAGAAAAATAGAGAGAAAAATTTGCCTATGCCAGTGCTACAGGTTTACTGTATTTACTGTTCATGTTAGTTGGTGCTCTAACTGAAGATGTTGAGGACTATTTTGACCATTTAAAACTCATCCAAAAAGCTGGTTTTACGGGGAAAAAGAAAGTGTTTCTAGGTCCTTGGCATCTTTAATTTATATTGTCCCCGAGTCAAGAGAAATATTTTACTTCAATATCACCAATTCTTCTTTTGTTAATGGATAACACAGTTTTCTGTATTGACAGCTGAGCTGAGTGCAACAGGAAACAAGTGGCAGGAGGGAAAAGGAAAAGAAAAAGGAAAAGGCAAAGAAAAGAGAGAAGGGTGAGTAGAGGATAGGGAGGGAAGATGTGAGGGAAAAGAAACAAAGAAAATCTGGTGTATTTTAATAGTGTAACTGAAGTTTTACTTCAGAAAAAAAACAGGAGTCTTGTGGTTTTGACCTCAGCATATTTGAGGCTTCAGCAGTTATATCTCAGCCTTTAGTCACTATAAATACTTATCTAATGCCTTAATCATAAGACTGTTTGAGACTTATTTTTCCTTACAATGTTGTTCTTTCCAAAGCAGGTGAACAGATTCTTTCTGACTAATTCACATTTGTAAGAAAAATAAGTCTGATGCCCTGCCTCTGTTTCTCCATGTTTAGTTTGCCCTTGCTACACGTCCTTCCCACACGCAAAGTGGTACCATCTAGAGGAGGTATTTGTATGTTGTTGTCAATTGCAATCACAAAGCACAGAACAGGTCTTCAGCTTATTAACAGTAGTTAAACACCACAGACTGAGGCGCAGAAAGGCCAAATGTTTCCTTTAGAGGAACAACACACATGTGAAGAAAGAAACACGTCTTCCAAGCACTCAACTCATTGTATCATCCCCTTCTTCTCAGTGGATCCCATGTTTTTACAAGCTGGTTACAATCCCTGCCTCAGTTTTGACCTCAGTTTACAGGCACATGTGCCAGAAGGTGAGAGATGTTGGATATTTCAGAGTAGGAACTGACAGGTACTCTAAAAGACACTTGAGAGACACAAAGGTTCCGAATTCAGACTGAAAATCTACCAGTACTCTTAAACTCCTATTTTGGGAAATTAAGGTACAAGCTGACATACTGCCCATGCAAATTTGCCAGCCTTTAAGCTGCTTAAGGTGTGTCTTGGCCATTTGTTTCATCAAATCTGCAGGCATGTCTGTACTGCTGTGTTAGATCTGTCCTAGAATTCTGCCTATGTTCTGAGATGTCTGAAATTTAGCTCACTCTTGTCTGTGAATCATTTAGCTGCATTATCATATCCATTTCATATGGAAAATTCAGTCTCTGCCCATGGCAGTAAGAATGTGACTGTGCCTGCAGAGGAAAACAAGGATGCAAATAGCTCTTACACAGGGAAATGGATCCCTGAATTTCCTCTATTTTTCTGTTTACAGTCTCAGTGAATATTCTCTGCCTTTTTGTTTACAATCCATTCCCCGCCTTTTTTTTCTTTTTTTTCCCTTCTCTATTCTTCCTAGTAGTCTGAATTAAATCTAGTCTGCTCCAAAGATTTGGTGTGTGTCTGCTTGGTTTTTTTTGTTAACATATGTTGCCTATGGCATCACCTATTGCAGGCACAGATGAAGGCTAATACATCGTTATCAGCATGTTGAATGAAGAAGCCTACTTGTGGAATTGTCTAAGTGATACACCTGCTTATTTGTATTGTAATAAGGCCTGAAGACAAAAACCCTCCAGGTCACTCTGTCTGAGTCTTTGCAGAATGTTAATATGGCTGTAATGAATTGCACCTCATACAGGGATGCACTTGGTTGCAAACCAATTACTTTAACAACCTTTAGAAGCCAAACCCCACCTGTGCCCTCCCAGAGGCTGTCAGTGCCTTCACTGAGGTTTGAACCAGAGACATATATACCATGGGATACCTCAGTGCTGGAATTTTTAGGACTATGTTTATTCAAAACACTGGAATTAATACCAATAAAACTCTGAATGCTGGGAATAATATGACACAGATGAATGCAGCATTAGGATTAATTTGTCTTAATTTTAGGTACACAGATTGTCCACAGACATGCCTGTGATAGTTGTCTGGATTCACTTTTTTGTCAACTAATGGAGAGTCACTGTTCTCATCTTCTCTTGACAGCTGAAATAGGTACAACAAATTACACTTTAGAAGTGTCTATTTGTGTCCACTGAGTGTAAAGGAGTCCAGAAAACCACCTCTAATTTAGACATATGCATTGAAAACTTTTGGAGCAAGATGGGACAAATCCCACTACGCATCTTTTGAAATGAGACTGGCACCTAATTTTTTACATTTCTTCTGTATGCTATCCAGACCATTTGCTCTCTGCAATGGATGGGACTCATTTCACCTAACTTTAGACAAGCCTGGTGTAGATATCTATGTATAAATGGATAAACCCAAGCTCCAGTTTTCATCCATGAAAACAATTAGACACTTGCACTACAGATACTTGTATATGTCAGAGGAATTGGACACAAGGAATCTTTATTTGCCTGCTCTGTCTGTTGAGGTTAGACATCCTGGAGAACAGATGGGCAGGAAAACTATGGGCAGGTAAGTGCAGATTCCCACAACATAAGGTTGAAGAACCATAAGAAGATGGTGCCATGCACTCTGAGTGCATGAAGAAAGGATAAAGAGGCAAGTGTCAAAAGTGGCAGCAAGAGAAATCCTGGTTATAAATAAGGAAAAAATGTCTTCACTTAGGACATTTAGTCTAGCCTGAGAGGTTCACAGACAATACTTTGTCACTGGTGCCAAGAGCTTTTCAGCTTTTTGTCCTGCCATGCTGTCAGGAGGCTGGGGGTGCATGGGAAGTTTTGAGGAGAGAGCCAGGACAGGTTTTCCTGGCCAGAGAGCTTTTCCAGACCATATGACATTGTGCTCACTACAAAAAGTGGGGGAAAGAAGGAGGAAGTGGGGGGACATTTCGAGTGGTGGTGTTTGTCTTCCCAACTCACCATTGTGCTTCATAGCGCCCTGCTCTCCTGGAGATGGCTGAGCACCTGCCTGCCCATGGGAAGAGGGGACTTAATTCCTTATTTTGCTTTCCTTCTGTTCACAGTTTTTGCTTTCCCTATTAAACTGTCTTTATGTCAGCTCATGAGTTCTTTGTCTTTTGCCCTTCAATTCTCTCCCCATCCTCTGGTGTGAGAGGGAGCAAGGGGCTGTGTGAGACTTGGTTGATGCCTTGGGTTAAACTGTAACAGCTGCACTCTCTCAATCTTCCTGAGATAAATAAAAACTGATCACAGAGTCTTAATGCACAGTCTCCAGGAGAGACAGTTGTGCTGTGCCTCAGAGAGTTACTGGGCACCAGTGATGCTCTGTATTGCTGCTGCTTAGTAGGAAAATGAGATGCTCTAAAGTGCATTAAATTCCAGTTCATCCAGTGCTTGTCAGATTTATTTTCTGTTTGCACCCTGCTGCTGTTTGCTGCTGGCTCCTGCCCTGGGCATCCCCTCTGAGTACAGAGAGTTACACAAAATGTGAGCTGGGGCATGAGGTTGCCCTTTGCTTTAAGGGCCACATGAACCTCCAGCCACTGAGGTTCAAAGCAGCATGAACTACTTAGACCATCAAGAGCTGCTGGCAAGGGAAGGGATGGGTTGTGTGCAGCACAAAGCTTTATTGTTATGACTTCCAGGGACTCCTATTTATCAGTGGCCAACCAGACAGCAACCTCTCTTTTATCTTCTGTTCCTGGATATTGCAGAGGAGGTGAAAATGGGAGTTGGATTTACCTGACTTGGCAGTGCTGGGTTAATGGTTGGACTCAGTGATCTTAAAGATTTTTTCCCAACCTAAATGATTCTATGATTCTATGATGCAGAAAATCTGATTTGTTTATCAGGAGCTGTGAGAAATGAGGACTGTAATTTGTGCACTTCACCTAAATATGCTGTTTTTCAAGGGCGTTAACTAGCATATTTTCACACTGCATTTTCAATCTCCCCTCACTAAGCACACATGAATTTTAAATTCAGATGATTTTTTTAATCAAGAATTACACCTTAAGGATGAGCTTGTTGGAAAGAAGACCAACCTGTGTAAACAGAGAACTTTGGCTGGAACTCAGGGAAAATAGGAGAATTTATGGCCTTTGGAAGAAGGGGTAGGCAAGTCAGGAGGACTACAAAGATGTTGTGAAGCTATACAGGGAGAAATTTACAAGTCTGAAAGCCCAATTAGAATTTAATCTGGCTACTGCTGTAAAATATTTTTCTATACATATATCACCAGCAAAAGGAGAGCTAAGGAGATTCTCCATTCTTTATTGGATGTGTCAGGAAGCATAGTGACAAAGGAAGAGGAAAAGGATGAGGTGCTTTATGCCTTCTTTGTCTCAGCCCTTAATAGCAGAACCAGGTGTTCTTTGGGTACCCAGCCCCCTTAGCTGTAAGGCTGGGACGGGGAGCAGAGTGAAGCCCTCATAATCTAAGGAAAAATGGTGAGTGACCTGCTACACCACTTGGGCACAAAAAAGTCCATGGGGCTGGATGGGATCCATGTGAGGATACTGAGAGAACTCGTGGAGGTACTCACCAAGCCAGTTTCAAACACCCACCAGCAGTCCTGGTGAACCAGAGAGTTCCCAGGTGACTGAAAGTTGGTGTACGTGATGCCCATCTACAAGAAGGGCCAGAAGGAGGATTTGGAGAACTACAGACCTGTCAGCCTGCCCTTAGTGCTGGGAAAGGTTTTGGAGAAAATCTGAGTTCCATCACACAGCATGTGCAGGACAACCAGGGGACCAGGCTCAGCCAGCAGGGCTTTGTGAAAGGTAGGTCTGGCTTGATCAACCTAAACTTCTATGACAAAGTGACCTGCCTAGTGGATGTTGTCTACCTGGACTTTAGTAAAGCCTTTGACACCATTTCCCACCACATTCTCCTAGAGAAACTAGCTGCTCATGGCTTGGATGGATGCACTGTTGGCTGGGTAAAAAACTGGCTGGTAGAGGTGGGGTGTTGCAGCATGGCAGGGTGGTAGAAATGCTGCAACCTTCTTTGAAGCATCTCCTTCAGAAGCCACTCAGAGTAAGGCCACAAGAGCAGCCATTTCAAGTCCATGCACACGCCATGGATAGCTCAGCATAGGAAAGACAGGAATGATCTTTGTATGATGTATTCCAGCAAAGGTTTATTCCAAAGCACACTGAAGGGATCAGGGACAGAGACAAAACCATGTGGTGTGCACAAGCTTAAGTACGGGGTCAGTGACCAATGACCTGAGGGCACAGGGGCGGGCAAAGGGCAGGGCAAAGGGCAGCAACCTGTAGGGGCAATGAGGGATGAATAATTGGGGTGGGCAGGGTCAACTGGCCAATGGGGGAAGCAATCTGATATAGATTGGCAATAGTGCTACAGAGCACCATGGGCTGAGTCCTCTCTATCAGCCTAGGTGGGGAAAACTCTATGAAAACTCTATATTCTCCCAAGGCAAGGCCCTGGAGATTTCCCTGAGGGGGAAGGATTCAGAGGATTCCACAGTGGGGAATGCTGCCACATCCAGTTGCCAGCCAGTCGCTAGTGGGGTTCCCCAGGGCACAGTATTGGGGCAAGTCCTGTTTAACATATTCATCAATGACCTCAACAAGCGGATTGTGTGCATCCCCAGTGAGTCTGCAGATGACACCAAGTTGGGAAAGAGTGGTGACCTGCTAGAGAGTAGAAAGGTTGTGTAGAAGGATCTGGACAGGCTGGATCAATGGACAGAGGCCAATTGTGTGAGGTTCAACAAAGACAAGTGCCAAGTCCTACGCTTGGCTTACAACAACCCTGTGCAGTGCTACAGGCTGGAAATGGAGTGGCTGGAAAACTGCCCAGTGGAAAAGGACCTGAGGATGCTGATCAACAGTGGCTGAACACGAACCAGTTTGTGCCCAGGAAGCCAAGAAGACCTGGCACCCTGGCTTGTAACAGAAATAGTGTGGCCAGCAGGACCAGGGCAGTAATCATCCCTCTGTGCTAGGCCCTGGTGAGCCTGCACCTGGAATTCTGTGTTCAGTTTTGGGCCCTTCACTCCAAGACATTGAGATGCTGGAATGTGTCCAGAGGACGACAGTGGAGCAGGAGAAGGGTCTGGACCACGAGCCTAATGAGCAGCTGAGGGAGCTCAGATTGTTCAGCATGAAAGGAATTTTGGAGGCAACCTTTCTCTGTGCAGTCCCCTGGAAGGAGGTTGTAGCCAGGTGGGGGTTGGTCTCTTCTCCCAAGTAACAACTGGCACAACAAGGGGAAATGGTTTTGAGGAGGAGATTTAGATTGGATATAAGAAAAATTTCTTCACCAAAGGGTTATCAAGCACTGAAACAGGCTGCCTGGGGAAGTGGTGGAGTTACTGTCCCTTTTTAAAAGATACTGTATGAATAAAAGGTACAATATAAATAAAGTATTTTAAAGATGTGTAGATGTGGTACTTGGGGATGTGGTTTAGTGGTGGACTCAACAATGCTGGGTTAATTGGACTTGATAATCTTAGAGGGCTTTTCCAACCTAAATGAATCCTTGATTCTATCATCTATACTCAGCCAAGAGATTATAATATCCATAAATCACAAAGAATGGAATGAGACCTACTCTTGGAGAAAATACTGTTAATGAGGCTATATAGGAGAAGCTGATATTAAGGAAATTAGAAAATCTGGCATTTCTTTTTGATTTCAAAATAGCATTTTATTGATGGAGGGTAGAGTTTGATGGAGAGGGACAGCCTGTTATCTTCCCTAGCTACATTTCCCTCTCTGCCTCTGACCCACCAAGAGGAAAAAGTCAGGGGTTTTGTTCCCCTTACTGATTTGTCTGAAGCTCTAGAGCCTGAGGGAGGACATCTTTTTGCCCTGTTCAGCACTACATGAAATCCTTGTAGGAAACAATGAGCAACCTATTGTTTTTCACAGATGCCTTCCTCCTACATAAACCCCTCAGTAATTAACCAGCAGCATCTTCTAAGCAGCAATGTGTGAGATAAATCAGAAGGAGCAGGAATGACAGCATGATAATACCCATGTGTTTTGATGCAGAAATGACACGGTGGTAGTATCAAAACAGTTCATCATCCTTTATGATCTTGCTGGCATTTATACCAGTGCTCAAGTTTCACAGGAGATATCTTGTCACATGTGCCTTATGTGCACTGCATCTGGCTGTTCCCACCACCACACTGCTCTCTCCCCACTTCCAGGATTCAGCTGAGGGCACAGGGAGAGGAGAGGATCCTTTTCCCATTGAATCACAGAATGCTTTGGATTGGAAGGGGCCTTAAAGATCAGCTAATTCCATCTCTCCTGCCATGGGCAGGGATACCTTGTTAGAACAGGTTGCTCCAAATCCCATCTAACCTGGTTTTGAACACTTCCAGTGAAGGAATTTCTCTGGGCAGCCTGCTTCAGTGCCTAACCACCTTCACAGTAAAGAATTTCTTCCAAAGATCAAATCTAAATCAACCCTATTTCAGTCTAAAGCCACCACCCCTTGTCCTGTCGCTACATGGACTTGTGAAAAGCCCTTCATGATTTCTTGTAGGCTCCCTTCAGAAACTGGAAGGCTGCTCTGAGGTCTCCCTGGACCTTTTTCTTCTCTTGGCAAAACAACTCTCTCAGCCTGTGGTCGTTGGAGAGGAGCTCCAGCCCTTTGGACATCTTTGTGGTAATCTTCTACAGCAGCTGGTTCTTCATTTTCTCAGTCCCTGCCTTGGCCTTCTGCAACCTGGGCAGTGTGGCTGGAGCCCTTGCTGAGGCAAACACTGAGGCAAAAAGTCATTGAACACCTCAGTCACTGAACATCGAGTATCCAAGACTTCTGCTTTCTTCTGGAGAGGGCCCACATTTTCCCTAGCCTTCCTTTAATCAACAGTGTACCTTTCCTTGTTGTCCTTGACATCCCTGGCCAAATTTTACAGAATTAAAGATAATCGACAGGTATTTGTGCTCACTGAACATGTTAAACTGTTTCTGAAGTTGTACAACTTGTAAAAAATGTTCATAAGAGGATGTTCCTTGCACAGCTTCCCTCAGTGGTACAGGAGAAAAACAGACATCAGTGTGGCAAAATAACACATCCTAAAATTAATGTATTCTGTGTCTGTTGCTCTTGACTCCTATTTATCTGAGACGAGAATATCGACATGTTTAGGTCCATATAAACCATATTAATTAAGTATACATACTCAACAAGTTTTCTTGACTAGTTTTTATAGCTTCTAGGTCAAAAAACATGGAGAGTATGGGGCTTATTGAGTTTCAAGTGGATATTATGTCAATTTAATATGTAACAATGTTCATAGGCTTTATCTTCCATTTTCCACATTTTTCTGAACTCCCTTATCACCAAAAAAACATTTGTATTGACAGACCATTGAAATATCTTTCTATATCTTACCGAGTTTACATATTGGGTTATATTTCTCCTCTCCAGCTCTCAGCTGGAGGATTGGAAGCAAAATCCATTCTGTACCCATTTAGGGAAGAGGGCAGTTAGATCAATAATCTGTGGTAGCTTCTTGGCAGAAAAAAACCAGATACGTTCACAAAAGTATTGATTCCATTAATCCATGTTCCACTGCAAACTGCCAACAGGTCAGGTCAGTCACATTTCTCTTCTTTTTTATTGAAAACAAATTTAGAATAGATTGCAAGAAGTAAGGACACTCTTGTCAAAGCACCACAAGAAGTTAAACCGCAGGGTTTGTGTTCCCCCAAGTCACAGGACTCCCTTAAAGCTTGTGATATTTAGAATTTTGATAAATGGTGTGCTGTTCTTGTGTATGTATGTTTGTCCTCTCTTTAAAAACCTTCTGGGTTTGCATATGTCACTTTGAGAAACCAACAGAATAGAAAAGATAAATGTCAGGCCAAAAACCCACACATCAATTCTACACTGGAGTGTGTATATGACTCTTCCTTCTCTCCAGGAAATTCTAAATCTGCATACACTACTCTGACTCTTGGAAAATATTTTCTTCCAAACATATGTGCTTCTGCCTTGCCCTTCAGCTTACACTCTCCCAGTTTGAAAGATGAGGTAAAGAAATGTTCTCATAAAGATGTGCAATGTGTTGCCTTTTGCCATCACCACTTGCCAGTTCTCATTATTGCTGTGCCTATTCTTTGCCTGGAGCAATATTTTTTTTATATTCTGTTAAAAAACCCTTGACATCCTCCAGGAAAATAAAGAGTCTGAACGACAACAAAGTGCATGTGTGTATGAGCATGTGGAGATTTCTTGGCAGCTTCTGTGCCTATTGCTTTACTTCTGATCATGTCAATATTATTTTCCCTTCAAGCAAACAAAGTGCTTTGAAGTGATGTCTCCCTTGACAGAGTGAGCCATTGACAAGCTGTCAAGAGCAGACAATAGAGAAAAAGGGATGCATGTCATGTGTGAGGGAGCTGTGCCACAGCTTTGGCTACCAACTGAAACTCACAGGGACCATCACATGTGTGTGAAGGACATGGTGGTAGTATCAGTGGGAAACACTGAACTGCCATTTGGCGTATAAAAAAAATATTCTGTTTATACATGGAGAAAGTGAATGGGAATCAATCAAACAAAAGGTTGAGATACAGAAGATGCCAGACAGAAAACAAATGGCCAAGAGAGAAACAGATAGGTAGAAACAATTGAGCAATTATTTTCTCTTAAAATTTATAGAATCGTAGAATCTTTTATGTTGGAAAAGACCTCCAAGATCATAGAGTCCAATCATTGAACTGTTAACCACTACTGATGGAGCTGGCAGATCTTACTCTTTCATGGATATGTCATGATTGGAAACTTCCTCAGAAAGCGGGAACCCTCGATTCTCAAGGAAATCACAAACAAATGGAATTTATCCCTTTGTAATTCATTTTAATAGAACTTACTGTATTTTTTTTCCATTTCATCTGAATGTTAGACAACTCTCTTGTGTCCCCTATGTGTCTTCTAATAGTGGCTTCTATTCCTCTCAGAAAAAGAGGTTATAAACCACCCATCCATGCTGCAGCAGACAGCTCCTTATGGCAAGCAGTGGATCAAAGGGGTACCAGCCCCCTCCATTTCTCCTATAGCATCTGAGTAATTTCTCAGATTACTGCTCAAAAATTAATGACTCCTAGGAAAAATAGTAGATCAAGAAGTAGACAGCCTTACTTCGTGGTTTTATCTATTTTATGACAGAAAAAAAAATAGTATCAGATTTTATGTCTGAATAACCCCTAGCACAAGCACTGGCTCTTTCCCTAGGCTCAGGGAGGTAAATGAGTGAAGAAGAGACCAATCCTGCCCGCTGTCAGGCACTAAGCATCTTGTAGGTTTCATAGCTTTGGGGATTATTGCAAACCCAGGAGCTGAAATGTGGTCACCCGAGACATTTCTGCAGCCACAGAGGTCCCTCTGGGTTTGGCACTGGTGATTTTGTGGTTCTAAATTTTGTACTTTCACAGCTAAAGTGACAGATAGGCATAGAAACCTGCTCCAAGGCATTTCAGCCTGGGCACTCCAGTTAGTTGTCAGCAGTCCTTTCTTCATCTATTTACAGGAGATGACACAATCTTTGTGGCAGGGAAGGTCCAGATGATGAATGTGTCTTAACTCTCTACACAAAGAGGCATACAATAGAATTAGCATAATTCATGAATTAGGTCAATTTCAGTTACTTATGTATAGAAAGTAGATTTTTCTCCTAACAAGATGAATCTAATTTAAAAATCCTATCACATCTCTTTTTTCCAAGAGATGGAAAAATGGGTCTTTACTGTTATCAGATGTGTGAAGCAACATCACTGTATATTTTCACATCTAGTTGATTACTTAACCATCTGTTCTCTTCAACAGCAGAGGATACAAGATGGGAGGAAGAAAGGGGAAGAGAAATAAATGGAAATATCACTGTGATTGTTTTCTAACCTATCTCTTAATTTTTCATTTGATCCATAAATCCCAGGGTGATTTTTTACAGTGGTATGTGTGTTAAAACAAGGCCTATATATAAAAAAACAAACCTTTTATAACTCTTCCTTCTTTCTTTGTTTCTTCCCCCCCTTATTTTTTTTTTAATCAGAATAATGTAAATGTATCACAACTTTCTTCATATCCTCTGTGGATGACTATAAAATGGAGGTGGAGGGAGGAGAATTTTGTAGGCAGAACATTATGTGCATTAGATAAAAATCAGTTATTTAGTAGCTCATACTTAAAAATATTCACAATTAATTTAACTCACTTCATTGTCTAGAAGGAGTGTGGGTGTGTTAATATTTTGTGATGATAAAATCATTCATCTAGATGGACAGCTTAGAAATTGACTTCAAATTTTCAGTTACCTTTGTTCTAATGTGTCCTCTTTGGCTTAAATTTATTTTTCACACATCATTCAAAAAAAGACCCCCAGACAGATTTTATATATTGGGTTGAATTGCACATTTTAAACTATAGACCTTGCAATTGTTAAAAAACTGCACCAAATAACCGTACAATATTTTTTCCTTGACATTTTCACTCAAATACAAAACCAGACCTCCTTCTTTTTGATAGCTTTGTCAAGAACAAGTATTTTGACATCCCCTACTATGTTATTTTTCTTTATAATTATTGAATCAGGTTGCATATAGAATTATTAAAAAAAAAATCAACATAGGAAATCTAGAGATAGCACAAAGGACTCTGTAATTACAGAATCTCACTGAACATGCTTAATATACAGCTGATACAGCATCCTTTGAAACAGGCATTGTGTACATATACACACACATAC